>JAYRBT010000082.1:103690464-103739690 GCA_036023395.1 Myiotriccus ornatus
CACCAGCAGCATGGATCTCTCACTGAGATCCCAAGCTTACCTAAGCCATTTTTGCTTCAGCGTAAGCCACGTCTCTCACAGGGTTACAAATTTCCAGTAGCAACATGGATCTCACACACAGATCTTAACATCCCACCCGCCGTCTCACTCCAGCGTGGGTTCTCCTCAGGGTTACAAGTCTTCAACAGGACTCTGCCTCACTTCAAGTTTCTTCTAAAGTCTTAGCTTCTTTATGCATCAGCTTACTCCAATGTAGGCTCTTCCACGAGCAACATGGGGTCTCCTCACCCCAACAAAATTCTACAGGTGGCAGGGATTATTCTTTTAGTCTTTTCCCTGCTGAAGGGAGAGAGAGAGAGAGAGAGAGAGAGAGAGGGAAGAAGCAGCTCTCCCCCTTTCAAACTTTTCTTCTCTCTCCGGCTGCCAGATTTGACCTGGGAAGTCCCTTATCTCTTTGCTGGAATTTCTTCTACAGCATTTCTCGTCCAAGCAGTCAGTCCTTCTTTAAAGTTTTTTTTTCTGCACTCTCTTACATGAGAGAAAGGGGGCTTCAGTGTCACACCTGCCCCCGGCCCAGGGCTGGGGAGGAGGGAGGCCTAGCCCCCACCTGGGGCTGCCTCCACTCCTACATGGCTGCCTAATTTTTTAACTGCACCACAACCTTCTCTTCCGTTTTCTTAAATATGTAATTAGCAAAGGCGTTACTGAGCTTCTTGCTTGGCTTTTTGTCCAGAAATCTACCTGGACAAAACCATCTTCAGCCCCGTGGGCAAAACCACGACACACCTCTTGAATCTACTTATCTTGCCCATCCCTGGCATTTCGTGCAGATATAATACTTAAATCACTAATAATTGCACCTGTTTTTCTATATTACTAGAAAGAGAATGGCTGTGGGATTTCAAACTCTTACACTTGCTCCCTTTGCAAACAACCTCTCACCTTAAACAGAGACAGGCTACCTTCCTTTAAGCATAATTTGATGTTTGCAAGGGAACAGGTTTAGGTTTCTTGCCTTATTTTCAAGCACTCATTTGTGCCCTGGGCAGTTTTCAAAACATGTTGCAAGTTTCCTATTCCACTGAGAAACAAAATACTGATTAGCTTTTTCTCCATACAGTAGGATATACCTGTCAGCTACCACTCTGACCGTATAGACCGTATAGAGAACAGGAATAGTAAAGACTAAGAAAACAGAGGCAGAAAGACAAATATGATATGATATATATGATATGAGGACATGAATAATAGCTTTCCAAGGTTTTTAGTCCCATTCCAAATTCCATTCCAAGATTTTGATCAGCTGTTAAGAACACACAAGCAAAGTGTAACAAGAACCATTGAAATGACTGACTGAGATGAGCTATTACTACAATCCTTCGAAATTCTTCAGGAGCTTCAGGGTCATGAAGAAGGACTAAATGCGATAGATTTGCCAGTATTTTCCCAGCTATGTCATATTATTTGCTCTAATAAAACATATTGTTTCTTCATGTACTGTGTAACATAGGGACAATATTGAACGCAATATAAAGTTTAAAAAATTTGTAATACTGAGCAATCTTTCTCTTCAAAGTACCTTATTTACAAGTGAAAATGAATAAACATGCTCTCTTTTGTTTCTATGTGCAAGTTAATTGAAGACTTGCTTGTTTTTGCAAAAAATAATGCAACTTTGGACTACAAAAATTCATGCTGGTTTTCCAATTTCTTCAGGTGAAAAAATCATTTATTACATTGTGTGCTCCAAATCACCTGATTATTCCTGCTTAGAAATCAGAGGTATTACAGAGAGGATTCCCAGGTTGTCACTGAACTGATAAAGGCTGTGAATAGAGAGTTGACTGGTGTTACAATTTTGTAGCAATGCCGCAGAGTAAACCAAGTCTCCAGACACACAAATACATACATCAGTATCAAATGAGGAACAAAAAGCTGACAAAGCTGCACAGATACTTATTCTGGAGTCCTAGGTCTGGCAAAGGGAACCACTGACTTCAGCATAGAATGCTAAGGACAGAGAAGGATGAGGCTGTAACTTTTTAATGTGTCTTCAGCCACTCCCCTTTTTAAGCAGAAGTAACAATGAAGAAATTGCCATGAATATTTTGGACTGTATTCCCCTTAATGACATTGTCATTACACTGTTTACATTTTATTTTTAGAGATGCTGGTCATCACTAAAGTGGCAGAACAGCTTCTCTGGGAAAATGGAAACAGTGTTTTTTCAATGAAAATGGAATAAATTTCCTCTTCCCCATCATCTAGCATCCACTTCTGCAGCAAACAATGTTGTGCCCATTCCCTCCAGCAGCTAGAGAACACTCAGGATGCTGGACTAGAGTCTGAAAAGAGAACAAAGCCTCACAAAGAGCTGGGAAGCATGTTGATTTCTGACTTAAACTATATTTCTCATTAGACAGGGCATGTATAGCACCCTCACAGTTTGGCAAGGAGGAAGGAAACAGTTCCCCTGGTTGAAATGGTTCAGCTTGTTACTGCAAAGAGTGAAAAGGAGGGGGAGCACTGAATAATGCACTTCTTTAAAACCCACTAATATGCTTCCCTCTAAAAGCACAGGAAGGAGAGAGCCACATCCCTGCCTAAACCACACAGCGTTATTATATGCAATGGCTTCTAGGCATAACTCTTGGGAATTTTGTACAATCTTGTAAAAAATTATTGAAATTTCCCCTTTTCAAAGAATTCGCACCACTATGATTCTGCAAAAAGCTCCTTTTCTTTTTGTTATAAATTTATTGCCAGTGTTGCTATTACCACCACCACTACTACTACACTATTGTATTGCTATTAAATGTAGTAATGCATTATTGTTGTTTTCTTTATTCATGTGATGAGATTCTTCTGTCCCAAACTCTTGAGATCTGGCTCCAGAGATGAGTTTTCTGTCGATGAGAAAATGACACACATTGTTGGTGTTTGGTTCCAAAACCAGTAGGCAGGAGCCTACCAAGAATTCAATAGGTGCCTCTGAAAAAAAGCACGTTCTGTGTACCAAGTCTGCCCAGACAAGCTGACAAGCTGATGACTCTTGTTACATCATAGTTAGCTACAACACAACTGCTGTTACATCTGCTTTGGATTGAGGTAAGCGTGGTACTTGACCTGGGTGACTTTGTGCAAAGATTGTGCAGACCCAGTTTCAGTCCATGACATCTGCTAACAGTGTGGAGGGGGAAAAAAAAAAAAGAAAAAAAAAAAGCCAGTAGTTTGCTTGTTCTCCAGCTCCTAGTTATGCTCCTTCAAAACATGTTGTTTACTTTCCTTTTGAAAAAGAGCCCGGGAACAAGAGAGAAATATAATAGTCAAAAGGGCGGAATTTAAAGGGGTGTCATATGTTTAGTTCTTAAAGTCATTCATAATGTTTATACTCCTAGATTTCCACACAACTTATAAGGTGTGAAATAAAATGCCAGGTATTTCACCCATAAAGAAGGCAAATTAAAATAAATTTGTCTCCTGACTTTTGCCACAAAATTTTTGGAAAAACCAAAAGTTTTCATCTAATTTTTTGGATCTTTTTCTGTTTGTTTTTCTCAAGAAACAAACCAAAAGGAATGTATGACAAACTTGCAGGTCCCTGTTTTTGCTTATTTCTTTTTTTGCATATTACATAAACTCTCCACATAGATCCAGATATAGTTTTATTAGAGGTAACTGTTCTCCCTAATTTAGAGATTTAAGGGCCTATAGATCAACTCTTGAGACTAAGAAAATAGGAATGAATTCCTTTACTTACTACATAATAAAAATATTCCTTCATTTTTATCTTCCTCTCCTCTTACCTACACCTTTCAGAGTTCATAACGTACAGAGGTCCTAACTATTTTTTTGGGGGGAGGGGGTAGTTTCAGTCTTTAGTTTTCTTTTTCTTCAGCTAGTAGCAACAAGCTGCAGGCACAGGAAAGGCTGGGTGACCACCCATCAGAATTCAGGTAACTTTACTCTGCTGTTAAAGGGGTAGATTTCAGAAACACATTAAAGAAGAGCTCTTACATAAAAAGGCATTTTGCCAGACACAAAAAATGGGTCAAAATACAAATTTAAACTGACTTTTTTCTTCCTATGAAAATAACATACCCTCATTCAACTTACATTTTATGTATAAAAGAAGCATTGAAAATTTCCACTGTTTGTTTGTCTTTCCTGCTTAATGGGCACCCAGAGTGCTATACTTCTGAACTCAAACTTTTTTCTTGTCACAAATAAAATGCAACACTTTACTTTACAAAACCTTACAGATACGATTTTGTCAGCCCTCTGTTATTATTTAGGACAAACAGATAGTACACAAAGCCACTCAAGTCAGTTTTTACCTTTCTCTCATGCCCTTCAACTCTGTTCTTGACATCATAGAGAGTAAAGGAAACTGTTTATAGCCCAAACTGTGGTAACAGAAAACAGACACTGAGTATCTGGGATACAATCTGCATGTGAGGACATAAGAGCTCCAAGCTAAATTTAAACAGAGGAACCACTGCAGGGGCTGATTAAATACTTCCTGTGTATTATTTAGCAAGACATCCAGTGGTGGAAAAGCATATAGCTGCAAAAGTGCAAGCAAGTCATCACACACTAGCATTGAAACCCAAATAGGGAGTAAGACCAGAGACCCAACACCCCATCCACAACTGCAGTCTCACTGCATTGCTGCATCCACAAAACAAACACGTGGAAGTTAGAGACTCAGAGAGCTCCATATATGCCCTAGATACTCAAATAGATGCATTTAAACGTTTCATGTGGACTGCTTTTAAAGTAACTGCTTACTCCTTAGAGACTTCTATGTTTTTACTAATAGGAAAATGAGTGGCCATATTATAAATGGGTTGTATGAAGGCCATATTGCACTCAATTCCTAAATAGTTCCTGAAACAACTTGGAAACCTCAATTGTTACCCTTTCTTAAAAGGAAAGAGGCCTCTGAGGTGCAGCTTTAATCATGAACAGAGTATAAACAACTCTGGGGTCTACCAGGATGTAGTCATTCAGAGTGTTAGAGCATTTACCTAACTAATATTCATTAAATCCCAGCTACAGGTAATGTCTGGAGGAAACTCAAGGGAAAACTGAGGTCTGTCAGGTGATGTGCAAGCTGTGCTGACTCACTGCCATGCAGAATTTAATAATTTTCATCCATAATTGCACTTACCTGTATTTCTGCTCAGTGACTCCATGAATAACATATTGGTAAGAGTATGGGGTGTTTTTGTTTTTCAAGCATGTGCAGAACAAAGATTTAAATTTCCTATGAAGAGAGAGGAGACGATTTGGGTTTACTTATATCACGCTGACTTATGTTAGTCAACACAGGATGTTCTTTTTCTTTCATAGGTACTCACTACAAATTATTCCATTTACAAATGTGTATAAAGTATTTATGACTTTTGCTACAGGCTATGTTACTAGAAAACCTCCTGGGATCTCAGCACTGCCCAGAATGTGCAAAACAAAAGATAAAGACCCTGACTGGAGGCTTGTCTTTTCACTGGTCCTATATCTTGTCCCACCCTGAAAGATGTCACGTTTCTTCAGATTATGAGAGGGTAAGATTGGCAAAAAGACCAAAATGTAGAGGGCCAATTTAACCTGTTTTCTAGGAAGGATGGGAGAAATTTTGAATGATGTAATTATTATTGAAGAATCAGCTATAGTAATTGACTTTTTTTTATATTTTGGTCAGTGGTTATCCTTTTATCAGTATCTCTGTACTTACTGATTTTAATCTCTTCTCTGTTGGTTTTGAGGTGTAAGTGCGTACTTTTCCGGGGAAATTGGTCTCTAAAGGAAAACTTTGGAACTTCTAAGAACAGAAAGTCATCAGTCTGATAAATGATACCAACAAAAAAGTGTTGTGGGGCCAATTCTTTCAGTCACTCAGGAATATACAAGCTTCCCACACTTCTCAGACCAGGTAGATCTGCAAGGCCCAGTGAAGTCATACTCACATCCATAAAACTGGTGTGCACTACCACAAGGCTGAACAGAAGCATCTTGTGATGGCTGGAGGAGTATGTCTCAAACAGACATTTTGTGAAAATGGGTTGCTTTTGGAAAATTTTCTATTCATGTTTTTCAGCATTCAGAAATTGTCAGAATATTTAATTTTGTTATGGAATTTCTGGTGTAAAGAAACTTTTTGAGATATTTAAATTCCAACAGAAAAGCAAATAAGATGTCTTTTGAAGAGGTCGAGATTCAGATGAAGTGTTTCAAAATTCTAGACCAGGTGGTTTATTTGAAAATAAAATCCTTTTTTTGTTTGTTTGGGTTTGTGTTTGTGTTTGATTTGGCTTGTTTTGTTTTTTGTCTGGAGCACAAATAGTTAATTTGGTATATGTTTTGAGTTTTTGAGGACTTTGGGTTTTGTCCCAGCTTCAGGTCTCCAGTTCTCATGACCAAAATGAATGAAATTGAAACCTATTCTCTAAGTACAGAAATGTTCTTCTGGCATTTGTCAGGTTAGAGCAGATATCTACTATTTTTCACCTTAAAATAGAAAGCAGAGCTCTAAAATGTTCACTGTTGTGTAGGCACATGTCCAAAAAGCAAGGAGCTGCATTGATTAAAAACGCTTCAAGTAGAAGTGTGCCCATTGAGCTGTCAGCATCCAAAGCTATTTCAGTTGGGCATTTAGGCACCAGGACTGCACAAGACCATTAATGATCAATCATCTGGAGACCTCATCAGCACCTTTCCATCCTTGAATGAGGTGGGGAGTGGGTTTACTGGTAGTCCTGTTCACCAAAAATCTTCTCCCAGGTGATAATGTCTTCAAAATTTCTGTCACCATGCAGAAGGGATTTCAGAGTTAGACCCTTAGTCAGAAACGGGAAGGCAGATAGTGGAACATGAGCGTGAAATACATGCAGGTGAAAGAGATACACTCAAACAGAGTCTCAGCTGTTTTTAGCAAATCTATTTATACCTCACCGTATCCTTTGAAAACATAAAATTCTAGTCCTAATTTATTAATGGAATGTGCCAGCACCAAGTTATTTTTAAATTTAGAATATAAATGGCTTTCATGAACTAGAGCGAGCAGGCAGCATCTGACATGAGTCTCAGAGCTGGTGTGAAATTTACTTTTAAATTGTTGCTGTCTTTCCAAAAATTATGCACCGTGAGCATGTGGCTTCACTCGTGTTAGCTTTTTCTTTAATTAGAAAACAGAACCGCAGGAAGTGGCACATGGAAAGGATCTTGCCCTTGCTTGGATGTAAATAACCCTCTCAGCTTATTTCAGCTGTTTCTTCCCAGTTAAATTAAAATTTTCAGAGGACTGTGATCCTGAAATAAAAATCAGAAATTTCAATATATTTATAAACAGAAGAGGTAAAGATTGTTTTTATTTTATTTTAATTTGCACACATTTTTCTTCTTTTATGGCAAACAGAAAGTGGTGAGTGAAGAGAACTGAAACAAAAAAAATTAGAGAGGAGGGATTTTTAGCTCCAGGGGATTCTTATTACCAATATTAAGTGCAGGGAAAAAGGGTATTCTTCTCTAGAAGTGTTCCTCAAAAGAACCTTGCAACTCAGTCTTCAGCCAGCTCAAATCATCTGCCCTTTTATACACTGATGACTCTTTCCAATGGCTGTCCTCATCACAACCTTATAAGCCCATTAGAGACATGCATTTGAGTGTTTTAGGCAATGACTAGACACAGCAAATGATTTTCTGTAAATAATTTATTCGATGACTTCAAAATTCTTGGCGTTCCTGTAAGGAGTGCCTGTCACTGAGCAATGCTGGTAAGAACAGCAGCTTTCTTCCCCAGTCCCACCAGCTGACCCAGGGCCCTCTCCAGAACCCACCAAAAAAAGCGGCTGAAGTTTCTGCTAGGTTTTGTTCCCCTGCTGCCTGAGTTAGCAGGAATTTTTCTAATAACTTGAGCAGAAACTGAACGAGATCCAGGGCCTTCCTGATCTTCTTTGCCTCCTGAGAATAAAAAGGAAAACTGAATTGCTTTGCAGGGAAATGTCCTTAAGCGTGAGTCAACTTCGTGACAAAAAAGTGTGGTAGCAAAGAGTTTGGTCTCAAAAGCTCCTCAGAGAAACAGTGCTACCATAAAGAATAAAGTTTTACAAGACTAAAGCATGGAAGGTTTTGTAAAAGTTCAGCAAATGTTTTTTTTATAATGACCTTACATCTGTCTTCATATTTCCAGAATTTAGTATACATAAAATTGTTTTTGGAATTGTTTTAGAATAGATGAAAGGATTTTTATCTGGTTTTGTTAGTTTTGGGTTACAAGAACCCCGAAATTTAAACAGTTGTTCATATGAAAAATCAAAGCTCTTCCTACAGGACAAGAGGAAATGGTCTGAAACATTCTTTCATAGAAAGGGCTGTAAAGCTTTGGAACAGACTGCCCAGGGAAGTGGTGGAGTCACCATCCCTGAAAGTGTTAGAAAAAGTGTGGATATGGCACTTGAGGACATGGTTTAATGATGAACATGGTGGTGTTACACTGACAGCTGGATTTGCTGATCTTAAAGGTCTTTTCCAACCTTAATGATTCTATGATTACAAGAGAAGTTTTTGCAAGGGAAAAAACTTAGATGTTTTGATACATAAAGCATGCATTTGAAGCATTTCTGCATATAGGGGATATTTACTGAAAAGAATTCTTTATGTATTGGATCCATTGGGTTTCCATACACAGACTGTAACCTCTGAAAGAACAAATTCCTACTCTATTAACAGTCCTGCAGCGTTCTTGAGCTATTTTTGAGGTAAAAATCTCAGATAAGTCTCTCTCCTTACCTTTGTCACTGAAATTTAAAAATAAGTTAAATTATTAATTAAGATTAAATGTAGTAGCTGCATACTAATATGCTGGCAATTTATCTACCCCTTTTATCAGTGATCATGCTTAAATTATCTCACCTCAGTGTCTGATAAACAATCAATGGACTTTACTTAACAGCTTCCTCTCCAGTACTAATTGTAACCATTTAAATTAAATTATTCTGATTGTTATTCCATGTAGTTATTTGGTGATATGAGACTTCTGAAGAGATTTTATTGATTTGGGGCAACCAAGCACCATCCATTACAGCTGTGAAGACAGGAATTAAATTTAAATAGTGGGCTATTATTTTGTGAATGTCTTTGTGAACAAATAGGTTAGCAAAAGCAGGATAATTTGGAACTTGCACTCATTTGTCTTCTTGATTTATAGGTATATGATTTCTGAAAATAAAATGAGGTCTACAAAGTAATCAAGAGAAGCTGGCAATGGATGAAACCTTTTGACTCTTTTAGCAGAAAGGACAAACAATTCATATGCAATCAGATTTTAAAAGGGATTTAGACAGCTAAAAGAACCACTTTGGCACCTGATGAGATTTACAGCAGTGCCTAAAATGATTTTTGGATTGTTAGATAGAAGCAGACTAAAATAAAAAACAAAAACAAAACAAAAATATTTTTATTGCCTCAGATTATAACTACCATTCTGGAAAGAACCATAAAAAAATGTCCACAATGTGGGGGCAAAGGTAACTTTTGTGCAACATTCCTGAGGTTGTGGAGATACTATAAGCACAACTACAGCTTCACGGAAGATCTGAAGTTACAAGTGAGCTGAACAAAATCAGTGAAAAATATGTGATATTGCAGATCCAAGAACAAAATATTAACCTGGGAAATGAGAAAATAGTTAAAAGGTAACATGATAACAGAGAATGGGCTCCTTTGCCTGAGCCTCAGTGACATCAAACTAGTTGGAGATAGTTCAGAAGACACAGGAAACAGCAGGGAATGCAAAAGTGAGGGTTATTTGCAGCAGTCATCATAAAGTTATAACTGTACAAAAGAAATTCATTATGCATAGTACCCACAGGCTCATATAGTCTCTGAGAGAGAAAAGGAAATTACAGAAAAGGTTGTCCTGACCAAACATCATCAGCAAGCAGCACTTGAGAAGCAGAATCAGAACCTAAGGTAGTATATGGCAGCAGTCTATGATCTGATCAAATCAAATCTCTCTTTGTATGAGATGCAGAGCTAATCGGACACAACCTGCAGTTGATGGAAATAAAATTGCACCTTGATGACATAGGGTGTTTCTGCATTTTGGCTTTGAAGTGATTTGGGCCAAGCTGGATGTCCCTTAACTGGATGGTACACAAAACATGGCACACTGATACAAGGTATGTTTCCATTTCTGTCCTACTAGGAAGGGTCAGCCAGCCTGATTCTTAGAACTGAGCCACTGCACACTGCTCTAATGCACTTTTTTTTTTTTTTTTAACTATTCCACAACAGAGAAAGATGCAGCATTCACAAGACCAGAAATACACACAGGACAGACAAGGATTCTGGTGTCTCATTGTGTTCCCAGACAATTTCCATAATTTGTGTTAAACAGCTATTGAACAAAATGCTTGATAGTCCTATGAGCAGGACATTAACTCAAAAGTCACTTTAGACTGGAATCTAACAGTTCTCATTTTCTGAAGATTCCCAAGGTAGTTGACATATGAGTGCAACCTGATGTTGATCCTAGATGGCTATGGAAAAATGGGATAACAGTCACATTTAGATCTCACCTCATCAAGGAGAATGCCTGTTACAGTCATGAATTGTGGTTCATGACAAATATATCCCTACACAGGGATCCATGCATTTCTCAGTGTCTTGTGGGCTGCTGAGCAGTCACTGTTATAGATGGAAAGGTGCTTTCTAAGCAGTAAACAAAGTGTTTCAATGGAGTATGTGATGGGCCCTGGGAGATGAATCTGAGACCTGACAAAGTCTGGTATAAGAAGCCACTGGGATCTGTCCAACAAGGCCAAGACAGAGTTCTCAGTACAACCAGAGGCAAAACCCGTGTTACCCCCAGAAACATAACTTTGAAGCAGAACAGTGATCTCTGTGAGCATCTTGGATAGGTGACAGCTGATAAGAGTTTTGAGATCTGAATTCCAGACTGAGATCCTTTTGTGCACTTGTCATCATGCAGATCAAGGCTTTTTTTATATCTCCATAACTCCACGTTCAAGGCCATGCTCATGGACAATGAAGAGAGTGAGCCTAGAACCACAGCTCAAGCATACCTATGACAGCCAGTCAATATATCAAAAGCTTCATCTAGGTTGGCTGTTCATGCACAGTGCGCAAGCTGCCTATAAAGACAGTACATGGCAGAAAAGCAGGAGAAAGGCAGAACATGCTGTGTGCTTACAAACTCATGCTACACCTCTTAGGGTTTCATGAAAATCAACTCTTTGCAAAGTTGTGGCAATTGAAGCTTCAGCTAAAACCTTCTTTATTGTTGGAAACCCCCCCACAACTTTCTATATTTACAGTAATTAATCTCATATGAATTATCTTTTATCATTTTTACTTGCACAGGCAGACTGTCAAACAAAGCACAAATGTCTTATGAAATTCACTGGAGTTTCAAAATTGAATCAATAAGGAATTTGACATTAAACTACTGTTTATCTCACAAAAATGAAGATATTCTCAGTGGTAAAAGACAATTCCTATTAATTAGGATCACTTTACTAGAAACCAGATGCCAAAGTTGCAAATCTTAATATCGCAGGCAACCAAAAAACAGAAGTACTGGTACACCACTGGAACACAAAATTAGTCCAAAAATGAAAGAGATAATTTCAATATTGTCTTTAATTTAAATATACCATATTTCTATTCTTGGATGCCTTTCAAACCTATTCTAAAAATGAAGAAAAGGGGTTCTAATGTGGCTTTCCTAACTGCAAATACTTCTATTTTTAACAATAAGAATGTCCAGCTAAGATCACTGAATGTTTATGCAGAATCTGAAGAAGTACAAACAGAAGGCATAGTCCAGCTATTCTTTTTCAGGCAAAATTTTGTTCTTTACTTTGAATCTTGAAGCAGACTAAAACCTTCTGTAGAATTTAGTGACAAAGTAACTATTATATAGCGGTTAGTCACTGCATAAAACTTGTTCTGTCCAATGCCCAGTTCTGCTTCCCTGTGATGCTGATGTCATATTTTGGCACCAAATTGCATGAATCAAGATCAGCTTGTCTCTGACAGTTTGCAAGGAATTCAGGAAAACTGCTACACACCATTTGAGTAGCAGAGAATAGGATCAGCGGATGGAAAGGAACCGAAGCTTTAATTTTAGGGATACTTATTGCAAATCAAACAATACAAATTAATTTCTGATCTGTGCAATTCTTACCCAATAGGGACAATATCATTCCACTAGGGAGCAAGGAGCGTGAACTCAGACTGTGGTATTTACAGCATTCAGAGCAGAAAGACAAACTCTATGGCAGTGTCTTGCACAGTGAGGATTACAGGGGGGCTTTGGATGAGGAGTGCTGAAACGAACCTATGGACATCACCCAGTGGTTGCTCTCTGAATGATGGACTTATTGGAAAGCAGGATACCATGGTAATAAGGGGCTAGTAATGAGACATTTGTGGAATGTTGCTTGCTGGAACAGTGGCGGAAAACAGCTCTGACACTCCAGGGGTGGAAGTCTGCAGTCACTTATAGAGAGAAAGGGACAGGACAGCAACACAGAAAGTGTGTTCACATGAGAGGTGGATCTGCTAATAGCACTGATTGTCTACATGTGACTTCGTTACAGCCTCTGAACTACTACTGCAGAGCCTGGGGGAGAATGATCCATCGCAGAGCTCCCCATTGCACAGCTGGTGCTGCACTGGCAGAACTTCCACCAAAGTTTACACATAAAAGCTTGAGCACTGACAGGAACCAGCACACACCTGCAATTGCTCCAGCCAAACTTTGCTTTTGAAATAGAAATTAAATACTAAACACTCTTCTTCTGGGCTGAGAACTCTGCCAACCATCAGCCTAGTAAGCACTTTTATAGCAAAAATGTATTCATTTCTGGCAACTGAAGTTTTATAATGCGTAGAATGAGTCACTCTTTACTAGTGCAGTAATACAGAGCTGCACTGTAATCACAGATTCCCATCTGGACCATTTATTTGTGAATTTATCTTACAAATTTGAAGCCATTCCAGCCACAGTTTGGGTTTTGTCCGGTCCTATCACATTTTACCCTTGTTCCCTTCCTTTCCTTTTCCCCTTAAACCTGTTTTCTCTCTTCTTGTCACCCACTCAGACTACCTCGGCATTTTTCTCATATTCTAATATTTACAGCAGCAAACAAAAGACTAAGTGAGTTTATGAATCATTGGAAAACCTAGATGTATCTCCTTTCTTTAGCAGTTAGTGTTGTCTATCCTAAATTTACTTTTTATTAACAAATGAAACCTAGCATATACTTTCATGGCTTCAAGACACTCAGAAGGATAGATCTAAATTAAGGACCCTAACCAAGTAGTTCCAAGAAAAATCAGAAAAAAAAAATAGAAAACAATGTTCTGTTGTTTCTCTTGTGTAAACTTGGTTGGCAGATTTCAGTGAGTGTTGGAACTTGTCTAGTTAAAGTCTAATAAGGACATCAATTTTATTCAAATTTTAATTTTTAAAATGAATATATAATAACAAGGGCAACATTTAAAGCTAAACTAACCCCATGCTCACCCACTAATGATCTATTACAAATGTGACAACAGTGCTACGGCAACTAAAACACAAATTTTAGTGTGCACTTAGACTGCAAAAAAAGTGCCATTTAGTATTTGAATTAGATCAGACTAACCCAGGGGAAAAAGCAAAACAAAAAAAAGAGTTCTAGCAATATCAGTATTCATGTGGTTAAAGGTGTTGTTATAATTTTTACAGTCTGAATGAGAACAAATACAGCAGATGGATCAACAAACTCAAATGGATGGTGCTCTGTGAATTATGAACCACAGCCAGAGAAAATGTCAGATTTTAGCTGACATTAAGTATCTCATGCTACCAATACAACTGTCACTATCTTCATGACCAGACAAGCTACCTCTGTTAAAAGACAAAATAATTAGAGAAGTTATAAAGAAGACATTGTTGCAATTAAATCACTTAATTAGTAAGCAGCCAGCACACTAAGCAGCTACATCATGCAAGGAAAAAGCAGTGAATTTTACAGAAAAAAGACATAAACCTCATGTCTCTTAATTTTTTGTTGTTAAGGACAATTTTTTCCACAGCTTCACCAGCAGCCCCGTGCACCAGCCTGTATATCGCATACCTCAGTAGCTGATATTCACAGCAGTGGGTTAGCATTTCTTATTCATTTCTATGGAGCTAAGAAAGGTTTAGGAAGGAAGAGATTTAATTACTCACTTACATAACTACTTGGTGTTTGATCATTGCACTAAATTGTGTAATGGGACAGCTCCCTGGAGACAGGGAAGGACAACAGCCCCTCCAACTGGGGTGCAGTCCCCCCAGTGCCAAAACAAGGCAAGCAGAGCAGAGCCAGTGGCAGTCCCTGGTTCAGGCCTCAGTTGCCATCAGGCGCTTTCCCTGTGACAAGAGCATGTCCAAGGGCGAGCAAGAAACTCAAGTCAAGAAGGCCAAGCACAGCGTAATCACAATGAAGGTCCTGCAAGGGTCAAGCACTAAGGGTCCCTGGCCAGTGGGTGAGGGTGGGTCTGTCATTCAGATGGTGCCTCTTGTTTTTGTCTCTTGATGTTGATGGAGAAAAAGGGCATCCATCTGTGAGGGACCATGGTCTGGGTGTCTGTGCAGTCTTGGAACTTATTAGGGAATAGACTGGTTTTAGCTACATCTCTAGACATTTCACCAAAATGGAATGCACAGCTTTACATCCCAAACTTGAGTTAACACAGTGATTAAATGATTTGTGATTCATTCCTGTCCCACTCTATTTGATCAAAGGATAAAAATAAGCTGCCACTATTTGGCCTTCTTTGCAAAACTATAATCAACATCTTTAACTAATAAAATACTAATGAGGTCAAATGAAAAATAAAAATAACCAAAGGCAAATATTCTGATAGCTCACTACTTAAAAAAAAAAAAAAAATTCATACAGATTTACTTTATAACTGAGTTAGCCATTGGTTCTATGGAACCACAGCAGCTGGAAAATGCATTCCCCTTTCAATGCATGTTGTTGACTCAGTCGGAGCTCTTACTTACAGTGACTTGAAAAGATGCTACATTTGAGAATACAGCTGTTATTGTTTTCAAATTTATAGACATACCTCGAGGTAATTGTAAACTATTTGAGTGACTGCCATTAGCTACCCTGAAATGACTGGCAGCCTCTCACAGCAGTTGATCAAAAGGAAGTTATAATCCCAATACAAGCAGATGAACAATCATGGGAATACCAGAGATGTCTGGAACGGATTTTTGCCTGAAATTTTTCTAGCAGATTTCATCTGAAATGTAGTACTGGAAGGGACCTCCTGAGTTACTGAATCCAATTTCCCATTATCACTGCTAACAGAGTCAGAAACACCATGACTTTGGCAAGAGTTCCATGATGGTAAACTGCCAGTCTCCCTGTCTTGGCTTTCAGAGGGAAAAGCATAAGCAGGTAGCCAGCCGATGCTGAATTTACTGAAAATTGCTACTGAAAGGTAACAGCATCTCAGGGACTGGCAGGAAACGGGACGTTGCAGGGCTCAGCACCAGCATAGAGATTACAGAGCAGAATCACTGTGGAGCCTGCCCAGGAGAGGGATGAGAGTGGCTGGGTGCCTAAGGGCTTGGGAGCTGGAAAAAAAGAAGAGCTTAAAAAGCTCCAGGACAGAGGCCCAAGGAATAAGAAATATCTATTAATAAATTGAAACAAACAAGCTGAAAACAGCTTCTGAAAGACTTCAGCTATGTAATTTCCAAATCCAAGCCCAAGTACATGCAGGGGAGAGGATCAAGCTATGTAACAGGTGGTTGCAGACTAAAAAGAGATGGATTATTTTCATGCTGCCCACTGTCCTGTGCACCAAATTAGCGACCCTGATTCTGTCAAGGTTGTGCACACTCATACATGTGAAAGAAATGGATGGGCGTGCCATGGACTCCTTCCCTTGCAGGTGATAATATGAAATGTCAAGTCCTACCGCAAAGGGGGAAATAACCCCAGGCAGCAACCCACAATGGGAATCAACCAGACCAAAAGCAACTTGCAGAAAAAGACCTGGAGGTCCTGATGGACAATAAAGTGAACATGAGCTGGCGACATGCCCTTACTGCAAAGAAGGTTAGCGCCATCCTCAACTGAGTTAAATAAAATATTGCCAGCAGGTCAAAAGAGGTGATTCTTTCAGCACTGGTGAGGCCACACCCGGAATGTTGTGTCTAGTTCTGGATTTGCAAGAATGAGATGCGGACTACATGGAGAGAGTCCAGTGAAGGGCTATGAAGGTGATTAAGGGATTGGACACATGAGGAGAGTGCGAAAGAGCTGGGACTTTTATGTCACGCTAGAGGGATTGATACAAAAGGGGGCAGCTGGCTTGGGTATGTGTAAACATTAGGCTACAGCATGTGGGAAAGTACAGATACATTAAAATCTATCTTCACTGCACAACTACTTCTAAAATCTACAAAAATTAAAGAAATCCAAAAAAGCTCTCAGGCATCAGACTGTTAAGGCTGGAGAAGAGATTGCTTGAGGGAGGTCTTATCAATATGTATGAGTACCTGATGGGGAGTGAAATAAGATGGAGCCAGGCTCCTCTTGGTAGTGTCTAGTGACAAGGCAAGACAAGAGTCACTGAACACAGGAAATTCCATTTAAACATAAGAATAATACATTCTAGTTTTGAAGGTGGTTGAGCACTGCAAGAGATGGCGCAGCGAGGTTGTGGAATCTCAAAGTTTGACCAGATCTGGAACTGGGAAGACCACTTTCACTGACCTGGCTTTGAGCAGCGTGGTTAGAAAAGATGATCTCCCAAGGTGTCTTCCAGCCACTGTCATTCTGTGCTTCCGTAATTCTGTGTTTCTAGGATTTTTACTTTTTCATAGTAACTACCTTGTGATTCAGGGGTTCTTTGTATAGAATATAGCAGTGGTTTGCACAGCACTACTTGGAACAGAAGAATAACCACTTCCAAGTAACCTGAGCAGGTTTTAGTGTGCTTTAGCACTTGTTAGCAAATAGGATTTTCCTGTTCCACAGTGAGACAGGAAAGCACTGTGACCCCTGCTGTACAGACATGAGATGATGAGTATTTATCCACATCTGGGACTTAAAATTGGAGGGTTTAGTTGAAAACATAAAACAGAACTCTTCTGATTCTTCCTCTGTGCAGAGAATAGATGCAGGCTGCAGAAGACAGTCTCAGGACAGGAATTTACCTTAACATTCTGGAGGGCACCACGTAATCTTATTATTATTTCACCAAATCTGCTAAAAAAATGCAAGCTATTAATGTGATCTTTGCCTACTTCAGAATCCTCTCCCATTTCTTGTATATATTTTCCTTCTTTCCTCTGACCCTGACCCGTCAGTGAGCATACCTGGATGCCTCGATGTTTTTTGTCTCTCCAAACCTTTCTTGGTTTCCACTGCTCCTCCTGGCCAGGCCAGCAAGAGAATTAACCCCTTGCATTTCTTGCCCTCATCCTGAAAGGGAAAGCAGCATCTGCAAGGAGAATCTCACAGGACCATTTTATCCTCAGAATCTGTTGTTCTGCTGTGAAGGAGAAATGACAGCCTGGACCTTTGTCTGCAGAATGCTGACACAGACTGTTGCATGTGTATCCCCAAGAATTAAACCTGGTGACTCCATCAAAACTGAGGAAACACTGCTTTTTTCTGTGCAGCAATGTGCTTGAAAAACCTCTGAACATGTTAGTAACACTTTCTCCAACACCTCTTCGTAGGTAAGTTCCCTTTCTATAAGTGGACACGGTGATTTTGCCACTCTGCAGTGCCGCTGCCCCTCAGGGCATAAAGAGACTGTCCTGGAAGAGATGTTCCTTGATTCCATCGCTCAGTATAGGCTGCATCTAGATCCTTGCCTTGCTGCCTTAGAGCCACACTGGCACTCTGGAGAAGAGAAGAAGTTAGTGAAACTGGGTAAATAGCCATCTTTAATAACTTTCTCCTTTGAGCACTGGGCATCAGGAGTGGAGTTACTAATTGCTGGGAGCAGAGCCGAATTCCAGAAGACATTCAGGCAAGAGATCAAGTCTCACTCTTGTCTCCAGTGTATAATGAAAAGAAAAAATTGTTATTACACTTTTTAAAACTCCAAAAGTGAGCAAAGTATGATCTTCTTGTGACACTGTCTGTCACTTTCCCCTTCTGAACTATCAGAGGAATCAAAATTTGATCTCCATGGTAAGCTAAAAGGGCATCCCAAGGTACCTGGCAGATTTAATTTGTTTAAGGGTATACTCTTCTCACTTGGGTTTTAATTAGCATTTCATTTTCTTCCAATGAAGAAAGGAAAGACTATTCTTCCTGGAACACAGAAATGAGATGTGAATATCATGTTGAGAGCTTCATTGATTGGTCTGTTTTCCTCAAGTGGTGCCATATTCTTCTGTTCTCATATGTAAATATACAGAAGCGTAAATCTAAAAAGAAGTGTGTCTTATGAACTGAGGAGGAAAAGGATGGCAATAAAGAAATGCAGACGAAGCACTGAAGGGCATTATTTTTTTTCTGCAGTATTGCTGTGCAAAACAGTCTGGAAATCACAACATAATCAGTCAAACATCATTTAGCGTAAATTGCCCTGTGACTTCACTAAACAACATATTTGCTAAAAGTTATGGCTAAATAATGCAGAAAAGTCCCATCTTTTAAATGATGTATCGATCCACTGATGGACAACAATCATCTAATACATCATTAGATAATGTGTCATCCAACCACATAATTGGTAGACTAATGAATACAATAGGTCATATATAATTTACTCAAAGAAATATGCCTTGTTTCCTAGATTTAAATAAATGATTCATCTAGATGTGTTTGTTAGCAGAGAACCATTTGTTAGCTAATACAAATATGTTCTTAAGGTCCAAGTGAACAAGATTTTTCTATTGCATTTGAACAGAGGCCCTTTAGAGAGTTACAGCACACCTGCCAAGACATCTTTTTATGGGAAAAATGACCACAAATTACAAGTCTACCTATATGCTCATATATTTCCATAAATTGAAGTATAAACAATCAGCTAGATATTTTTCCCACCAAAAAGTCTCTAAAGAGTCACTTACATAACAAACTCCAATGTCTGTGGATAAGTGTCCAGATTTGAAGAAACCTTTATTTGTTGAAAACCTTTATTTGAGCTCCTTTGTATATTTGTAAATGTTTTCTCTGTAACGTACAAACTTCAGCTTTTGGCAGATGCATCAGGTCCAAGTGGAGACCAGAGCAGAACATAGGGTTGTGTAAAATTACACAGATCAGCTGAGCAAGGTGGACATTGGAATTGAATCTGGGAAGGGATATCAAGAACAAGAAAAAGGGGCTTCTACAAGTCCATCACCAGCCAAAGGAAGATTAGCAAATATGTGGGGCTGCTGCTGAATCAGCTGGGTGTCCCGGTAAAAGAAGACAGGGAGAAGGCAGAATTACTGAATTTCTCCTTTGACTCAGTCCTCACTGCTGAGGTCGACCCTTGCAGGTAAAAGACAAAGGCTGGAGGAAAGAAGACTTCCCCTTGGTCATAGAGAGTTGTGTTAGAGATCAGTTAAGTAGACTTAACACCCATTAATCCATGAGCCCTGATACGATGCAGCCACGGGTGCTGAGGTTGCTGGCAGATATTGTTTCTAAGCCACTCTTTATCATTCTTTGAAAAATCATGCAGAACAAGAGAGGTGCCTGACTACTGGAGAAAGGCCAACATTACTTCCATCCTCAGAAAGGGCAAGGAGGACGCAGGAAACTGGTCAGTCTGCCTCACCTTCCTCCCTGGAAAGGTGGTGGAACAGATCATTCTAGAGGTCATCACCAAGCATGTAGAACAAAAGATCAGTGGGAGTAGTCAGTATGGATTCACCAAGAGGAAATCATGCTTGACCAATCTGATAGCCTTCTATGATGGCATGACAGGATGGGTCAACAAGGGGAGAGCAGTGGGTGCTGTCTAACCTGACCTCAGCAAGGCTTTTTACATTGTCTCCCATAACATCATGGGTAAGCTCAAGAAGTGTAGGTTAGATTAAAGGACAGTGAGGTGGATTAAGAACTGGCTGAATGGCAGAGCTCAGAGGGTTGTTATCAGTGGAATAAAATCCATCTGGAGGCCTGCAGTCAGTGGCGTTCACCATGGATCAATATGGGATGCAGTCTTATTCAACTTGTTTGTCAATGACCTGGAACAGGTTGCCCAGGGAGCTTGTGGAATCTCCCTCTCTGGAGACGTTCAAAACCCACCTCGACGTGTTCCTCTGTCACCTGCTCTAGGTGACCCTGCCTTGGAAAGTGAGTTGGACTAGATGATCTCCAGAGGTCCTTTGCAACCCTAACAATTCTGTGACTCTGTGATTCTCTGACATTACAGTGACATCTGGACGATCTGGCGGGACTTGGTGAGGTACAAGATCTTCTGAAGCTAAGGCCTCCTAAATTGTCTGGAAGGAGCATCTGATTGGTTAACTACAGCTTTTAGGTATAAGTGGTAAGACCAGGTCCAGAGCCCTTTTATTACTTTCTCCTGCAGCTGCTCTTTTGCTTCTCAAGAATTTGCTCAGGAGACCCCAGACATTTAAATGCAGGGGACTCTTGCTGTAGTGTGGAGTCATAGGCTGCTTCAGGGCCCATCCTGAGATTAGCACAGAGGTGCACTGTGCCTTCTGCCTCCTTTGCCTAAAGATGAGGTTATTGTGAAGGACACAAATCATATCCACCCTTCTTCCACCAAACGTCCAAACCTTGAAAAGAATAGCAATCATTTGTTAGCACATAACAGAGAAGTTACCATGTATGTTTCCTAACAAAAAACAAACAAACAAACAAATTACCAAGAGTTCCTAAAAGAGCAATATTTTACTTGCAAATAGTGCTCACTGAATATTGGTGGCAATATATTGAGCTATCTTTTTAAAACTGATTGACAATAAATGGGCTCAAACCTGTTCCTGCTGAAAGTGATACCAAGCTTGAAGGTTGAATTCATCCCTGTAATTGCTTACATGTATTATACAAAATCCTATCCACACTACAGTTTCACAAAAAAATGTTATAAAGAGAATCAGGGATTCAGAAACTGTCAAAAGTCTGGAAATCAGCATTATCTTTAGTTTTAAAATAACATACTTAAAATTAAATCTGCTCTCTTCTGTTTAAGGATCTTATTTCCTTCATACCTGAGTGGATATTCATGGGAATAGTAAAAGTCACTTGGCCATAGGTGTATTCCTTTGGAAAAATCTACTGCTGTTTGACACCATAAAGGAGCAATTTTTTTTAAATTTAATTATCTTAAACCACTTATTCTTCTTTTCCTAATGTCTAAACCATTTTCAATAGCACTGTAAGAAGTCAACTGAAGTTATAATCTACCATGGAAAATTTCTATTCGACTTGATAATGCGTGGTACAATTTTTAGTAAATAAACTATAAATAGGTCCACAAAAGAGCAGATTAGGAACTTTTAAAGTGAAATTTCACACTTCTTGCTACACTTTGCCTAGGAAAAAACCCATGCTACAATCCCAAAGCAGTGGTCATTGCAAATTGATGCACATTTTAACTAGAACAGGGCACTGGGTACCCATTAACTCATTTTATTTTAATTTAGCAGTAAAAGCTTTCATTATAGCCATTAGACAAGAGAGAAACCTTTGGCATCAAAATAAGAGAGAGAGCATATATAGAAATAAAATAAAAATTTAATTTACAGCTCAGGGACTGGTAAATTTATATTAACAGAACTTAAAGACTTAGTTCTAAATAATTGAATCTGACAAATACAAATAGGAAATATATAAAAAAACCCCCACATAAATCTGGAGGAAATTAATTTTAGAACTCTGTAGATGGAGACTAACCTATGCTTAAATACACATTTTTCCAGTTATGGCTTGAGGAAATAAACCCAATTTGCCTTCACAGCTGTTTGTAGTATATTTGTAGCAATTACAATTTTCCACAGTTTCTTATAATAATTGGTTGGCAAATAGGGCAAAGAAATGTAGATAATTGCAGACACAATAACCTGTTCTTTTCCTCCATTCTGTGAATACTTCTTTTCTTCTCTTTTCTCATATCTTAACTTCATAAAAAGTACTTTGTAGCAAAACGGGCCATCACTTTCCATTCACTATTTTCAGTGTCTGTTTAGAAAAATCATGACTTTGTTACACTGGGTAATCTGAAGCCTAGGCTAGAGCAAGCTGAGGCTTGCTGTTTTAATGTGATTTTTCTCCTGGATGCTCTATACAGCTTTAACAGAAGTAAGATTTGGATAGCAGGGCCAAACTATTTCTGTCTTTCTTAGAATTGTTAGTTTCAACAACCCGAAAGTCAGCCTCAGTATAGCTCTTAATTCTTCTTTGTGTGTCCACATGGTGCTAAGTAGCATACAGGGCTCCTGACCTGTGGTCCAGACTCCTCAGGCACGTAGACAATTTATTCTATTCGGAATAATAGCAACTGTACAGAAGTACAGTACATACTGAGCTCTGCTCGTCTTGCCAGTTTAAGCTTTTCCTATCAAGCATGACATACATATTGTGTGATTCTGACATGGCAGAATCTGCTAAGAAATTCGTCCTTCCCTCACATCCCTTCTTGAATTTCAGCTTATAATGTAAATATGTATAAAACACATACTCTAGCTCTGCAGAGACGCTGTTTTTAAAAGAGTATCAAATCCAATTCCTGTTGCAAGACATCCATTTGCATGCAAGTAGGCTGAGCTGTCCTTCAGAGGGATCTGAGGTCCATTTTCCAAGCAATCAGGGATTTATGGTGATCCTAATGAGAAATTCTCCATTTTGCTGTAGTGAACAAAGTCACCAGGACTCTGTGAAGAACTGAGGTCCACCCGCACAGAACAGCTTGTGAGACTGGGGCCTGGGCACAGGTAATAGCAGTTGTTTTGGCAAGCTTGAAAGACCTTCTTGTTGGCAGATTGAGGAAGCCCACGCTTCTCCCACTGCACTGCCATTGATGAGAATCAGAGAAGAGCATTAATCAAACATGCAATACCATTATTTTTCCAAATTGAGGTCTCAGGTCTGTGATAAGCACTTCTCTTAATACAACATTACATAAATACTATGCAACCATGCTTCAAAACTGCTGTGTCGAGAAATTTGAATGATAATTTTTTTTGAAAATATTGCTCTAGTCTTGCCCCTGTTTAGGCAGGGAACGCTGATCATGGGCAGTTCTACATGCTTCATGAGTTAATTTGTCCCTTTATCTGCTTTTGGCTCATAGCTCACCTACAGCTTTTTGAAAAATGACAGTGTGTCCACGTCTTGCCATTAATGGGCCAGGTGACAGACGCCCAGCACAGCAGGCCAAAGAGAAGTATCCGACTCTTGCAAATTCTCCTCACTGCTAGATTTACTGATGGATGACAGAGCTCCATGGTGCTGACAAAGATGCTGCTGACCTTACTTCCAGATATGCTAGGTGGTTTGCAGTGTACAGCAGTAAATCCAGGATATAAGATAAAAGAACCTAGCACGTTTTTAAGGGGAGATGGGTTGATTTCTAAACATGGAAAATTATTCAGAATCAGTGAAATCTCTACAGAGTAATCTGGTTTTGGAAATGTTTCTGTGATCTGCAAGAACAGCAGATCTCCTTTTTAAAATGTGAATCCATAGAACAGCAGAAAATCCCCTTCTTTTCCCCCCACCCCCTGCCCCACATATCACCTATCTTCTACTAGGAACAATATTATTAACCTGTTACAATACTTAATCTGGCCAGATCATAATAAATATTTGTAAAGAGGGTGCCTTAATAAAGGAAATTTTGCCAGGGCAACAAAGCACTTCTTATGACACTATTTGCTATCTTCTCCTTGGTTGCTAAACATATTGTCTTCACACAGAACAAGCACTCAACTTTTTTGGGCTTTAAAAAGGGAACAAAAATTAAGATAGCATGTGCTTTCCTTTTCAGTCTGCATTGTTTCTGGAAGCAAATAAATACAGCCTTCTTGCCTGTGAGGATGAGTATCAGAAAAGTAGGACACACAAAACAAAAGCATCTCTGAGTCATAGCTACATACATAGCAAATGCAGAAGCTCCTTTACGACAACTTAGAGAAGTTGTTCATGTGCAGCCTGTGGTACATTTGCATCAGCATTTTAGCTCAAGCCAACAATTGCTCAAAGGTCACTGCCCTCCACACACTGACGCAACAACAGAGCACATGAACCAGATTCCTCTGAGGTGAAGTATCCCCAGAGAGACTCTCCAGAAGAATAATGTACCCCAGCATCAAATGAGCTTTCCAGTCCACAGGAGTAGGTCAGAGCCCACGAAAAGGAAAACCTTTGAAAAGGCACCACGTGGACATCATGTAGACAAGTGGCCCTCGGCACCTTTTCTCCCCACAGATCCACTTCCACTGCTTTTTGTTGAATTAAACATAACCAACAAGTGCTGAGAAGGTCAGGAAAGAGCTTTGGGGTACGTGAAGCTGAGGTCAAATCTTGCTCCCACTGTGCCCAACAGTGAGGTATGGTGATGGCCCATCAGGGTTTATGGTTGTTCCAGCCAAGGAACAGAAGCAAGGATAAATCCTAAATCTCAAGACTGAGGGTCAGAGTATCAAAACAGATTAAAGGAGCTGGGATCTTAATATTAGCTGGCACAACCATAATGTCTAAGGAGAGCCCATGAGAATCCAAAAGTTACACGTACAAATTGAGTATTTTTGTAGTAAGAGGGATCCTGAGTGAGTGCTGCAGCTGGCTCTCTGACCTGAAAAGCAGACAGAGGGAGAAGCTCTTCAGCTTGGGAAGAAGCCAGGAGAGCTGCAGGGGACAGATCTGTAGACACTGAGATACTGAGAACACAGAAATATGGACTTACTGCCTCATATTGACGCAATACTAAAGAAAGAATGAATTTTTGGCCCCATAAACATGAGCTTCAGTGAAGAGTGGTGTCTCCCATCTGCTCAAGTCCAGGGAAGACTAATTGGCACAGATAGGCTGGATGCCCCATGCTGCTCACATGGTGGGCGTCCAGTCAGGGTCTGATTACAAGGTTTCACCAACCACAACACCAACAGACTCTGCTGCTGAGGAGTGGGTGCAGGGTCCTTCTGAAGCCGAGTGCTTGTGGAAGTCGTCTTTCCTCAGTAAAATTCACATACCTGGGAGATGTATTTGACCTATATATCATTAATGATGGTCTTTACAGTGACATCATCACCATAGTAGATCAAGGGTGGGTTTCTATACCTCGTAAGAGAGAACTGGCCCTAGACAAGCTTGGAAACATATGTCTCCCAGCCTGGAGACAAGACTTTTTTTTTAATGTTCCTTCTCCTTTTTATTTCTGCATATATTGAAATCGTAAGTACTTCTCAGAATGATAGCCAGACACAGAGAGGAAGAAACATCTATAGATTCAGCTTTGTAAGAAAATAATGATTCAAACTTCATAATGAAAGGGGGAAACCAAAATAAACAGGCCAGTTCAAATAAATTCTGGATCCCACATGTCCAGATACGGTGGGTTAAGCTGGCCAGCAGCCAAATGCTTCCCAAGCTACTCTCTCACTCTCCCTTCTCAACAGAGCAGCAGAGGAAAATGAGGTTAAAAAGCTCATGAGTCAAGAAAAAGATGAGGAGAACATTTAATTGTTACCATCATGGGCAAAACAGTCTCAGCTTGGGGAGAACTAATTTCATTTATTTACAATTAAACTCTCAGTGACAAAAAAACATCTCTGAGGTGCCAGCATTTTGGCTGAGGGGCTCAGTTGTGCCCTGCAGTAAGTTGGTTGGAGCCATCTGGAACTGTTTGTGTATGGCACGGGGCAGTCCCAGCCTCTCATCACAAAGGCTGCCCCTCCAACCCCCACTGCCAGCTCCTACACCCAACACACCATGGAAAACTTTGCAGAGCATGAAGACTCCCTTCCAACTGGTTGTAAACAGCACAGAGAGAACCAGGCAGCAGCTGCAAAAAGAAAAAAGTTAGTGCCACAGCTCTCATTCCAGAATATGCAATTACATATATCATTTCTTAATAACCAGGAAATCTACACAAATTATCATAGACATCTCTTTTATCCATATTCAAGAGTAGATCCTTTGAATGTGATGTTTCCGTATAAAGCACTGTTTTCTGCAAGGATGTAATGTTGGTTTTGCAGATTTCATTCTTGCATATTAAAACTAAGTATCTTTATATTTTCCACCTGGATGCAAGAGCATTTCCATATTTCATAACACAAGATTTAGAAGTTTCATCAAAGCAAATGTATCAGCTCAGTGGTTGTGAGACCGTTGCTGTACATAAAGTGTTAGGATCAAAATACTTCCAAAAAAGTCAGGAGAATCCACAAGACATTTTTATTCAGTTCAGGCAGGAAAGAACCTACTTTATGAATAAATATCCTTCAAATAACTCACTCACAGCAGGAGAAGCAAATATAGAAAAAAAAATAAAGGAAATCAGACACTTAAAAAAGAAACTTATTATGCCTCAGAGAAAGAAAAGACCAGTGAGGTCTGACTCAAGCAAAATCAAACTTCACATTAAACAAATTGTACCATTGATTTAGCCCAAAGTCTTGACTTTTCCTGGTAAAAGACCATGACAATAAACTGATCTCGTACATCTGTTAGACTGAGCCTTTTATGTAATGCATCAGAAGGTGTTTTTCAGCACATCCCCTTCTGACAACATTAATCAGTAAAGCCCCTATCAAGCCAGAAAATTTACAGAACAGAAATGCAGGATTATTATTAGACCAGAGGCCCTGACACAGTGAGCGCCTACCTAGGAGAACTAAGTGCATGACAGGCTATATAGGTGTTTTTCTGAGAAGCTGTGATTTTTTTCCAGTACAAATGAAACAAAGAAAAGATCTCTGAAGCATGGAGGACTGAATATCAGCTAAAACTGGGGTACTTCAAGCCAGAACTGGAGGCCCTCAAAATACTTTTTCACTGTCATGGATTGTCAAGAAATCACTCCATCAGTTCAAAATTAATTTACTATATTAAAATACAATACCATTAAAAGTTATATGCCAAGTAGAAAAAAAAATATAGACAGAAAAATTATATAGACTTTGAGGCAGTCTGAGTATATACCTCTTCACTGTTATGGGACATTTCAATGCTAAACCTCTTCTCCAGCTTGTAAGTGTGAGTCGATGTCAGTAAACTGACGTGTCCTTATACTTACTACTGTAAGGTAAATTAATGAAAGAATTTAGACTACCCCTTCTACCATAAGAAATTCTAGTCTTGTTTAGAGCAAGGCATCAGTCCTTGCCAGGTCAAAGATTTCAGTTTACCCAGAATGAAGCCAGTTCCTCCATACTGATTGCTCTACTGATTGCAAATTATCACTGATTATTTTGAGAGCGGAAGTGTTGATAGTTTCCTGTCATTACTGACCTATCTGAAATTAAGTCCACAGTACAATTTCATATTTAGTGTAATAGAAATATGGTTGGAGCTCTTTAGTGTTTCAAACCTTACAAAACAGTAAATACCAATGTCCCATACTCTTTTGGTCAGTGGTGCTTTATTGAAGTCAATAGATTTATGCAAAAGTACTTTCTGGAGCACTGATAATCCCCTAAACTATATATATAATTTGCGTCAGTGATCTGAATTCAAAATGTCTAAGAATTCAGTGTTCACATGTGAGTCTTAAGTACCTTCATGTGGCATGGTGTGGTGAGGGGGAGGAGGAATACGATTTTGAAAAAAATCAGTTATGTTAGCTTGGGGTCCATACTGAAGTACAAACCCCCAGTCCCTTCTTGTTGAGGAAAGCCCAGTCCCTGCAGTAACACCAAATCCACATCCTGCCTGGTCAGATTCTCTCAGATTATTTCCTTTTCCACATCGTCTCAACCATAGGATAAGGTCTCCTGTTGGGCTGCTCCTCAGAGAAGCCAAGCACTGACCTGGCACAGATCCTAACCAATAGGGATTTCTCTAATAAATAACTGGAGCATCTTAATGGGGTAAAGAGAGGGCGAACTGCACAGTTATAGCTCATGTTCAATTGACTGAATGAGTACAAGCTTTAAGTTCCCAGAGCTGTCAATCTGATCTTTTTCACAGATCACTTTTTTCTATCTTAAGAATACACATGTCCTTGCTAGACCAATTTGAAGTGTCTCTTCTCAAGTAAAATGGGATCAAATGCATCAGTAAAGTCAATCAGAAATAGACTTTGTTACCCTTTTCATTTACTTTCAAATTGTGAAAAACAGATAGAGAGGCAAGAACAAATAGCTGAAAACTCAAATCCCTCTTTGGGGATCTTCTGTCAGCAACACCAATGTTCCTAAAGTAGCTCTCATAATGTGACTCCTCCTGAAAAGTAGAAAGCAAACAGAAGTCAAAATAAGTTTTTTACTAAAGGACCTCTTGCATGACTGGTCTTACTAAGTAATTAAACACATAAAGTATTTATTTATATTTTCACAATTATTTCTCCATTCCATAGGAAGACCTAATACTACGTGCAGACAGAATCAATTATCATAGAGGGGATTAGATTTCTACATATGAATGAATAACCACTACTGTCAAATATTGAAAAAATGAACTAACATCTCAGAAGGGGACCTTTACAGTACAATCACATAGAGAAATCTATGCATAACAGAGGATGACACGAAACCCACTTCGTTATCAGTTCTATGGAAAATAGTTTTTTAAATCTTAAAATCTGCTTTCTTAATTCTATAAACTAATAAGTGGTGCAAACATGCAAATCTGCAGTGTACCATCTGCTGTTCACCTTCTTGAGGTAGAAGATTATGCCATCCTCCAGAGATACAGTGAATAATGAAGTTGCATAGTCTTACTTTATATTGTTTGTGAAGTCATATCTGAGGCCCACTTTCCTGTGAGAAGCAAAACTCTAGTCACAGAACCAAATTGTCAGACAAGGTTTAGATCAACAACACTATCTAATTTGGAGCTCACTGTATGCATTTGCTTCTTTAACATTCTGCTGGTTGTAAAAAAGAATAAAGATGAAACCGGAGTTAATCAAGGTGAGGAAAATTAACTTGCACCCTTCAAAATAAATTGAAGAAAGACTTTTTTTCTCATTTAACTTCTTATCTGAGGTGTGACTTTTTAAAGGAATTTAACTTTATAGAAATCCAGGCCCCATCTAGCCTGAAGGAGAGAGATGCTGGGACAAACATGAGAAGGGGAAACTCCATCATTAGTACCAGAAAGCTCAGTGTCAGAGCTGCTGACCATAACAAATGTCTTTCTGTGGCCTCCTGTAAGCCTGAGGTCAAGAGCTGAAAGTAGAGTAACAAGGAGGGGAAAGAAGGTTTTGCTTAAATACTCTTGGATTTTTTTGACATAAAAATCTTACTTCTGTGAATGTTCAGTATTGAGAACCAGAGAGTAAAGGGAATGGCAAAAATAGAGAATGTTTGGGGTTTTTTTCCTCCTGTAAAGGAGAAGTGTTAGTAGCTTGAATTCTTTAGTCATAGCACATCTGTAGCCTTTGGAAATGTGCTGAACTCTAGCTGGGTTAAGTAATTTGGATCAGTAGTGCTCAGTACAGACAATACAGAAGTGTTGCTGGAGGTTTATACCTTCTGGAGGTCTGGACTATTACCTGTTTATCAGGGAAAGAGGTTTGGAATATAAAATAGGAACTGCTGACTAGAATAAGACTGTTGATAATAACTACTCTCAGCAATGCTCTTGGCCTAAAGCAGGAAAAACAGTAAGTGGCAGCAGAAAACATTCATCTGACCAGAATAAGCATTCAGCAAGACACTCTACAATCCATATCCATTTATTCTTGGTACTGTTTTAAAATAACTCTTCAAAGTATAAAGACCAGAAATACATAGTAGAAATTTCTCTATTAGGGAAGCATTTTTTCCTCTGTTGTTGCTTACCCTCAAAAGGATGAATAAGTTGTGTCTGTGCCTATTCCAGCCCTTAAAGGTCTAGGTAACCCATAACTTTTTCCCAGGGGAAAAAAAAGTACATGAACAATTCAGCCTAGATCTGTAAAAAATAAATGCCAATCAGAAGCTACCACTGAAGAAAAGCAATGAAAAAAATGTCCATTCTGGCCAAGAAATGTGGAGTCAAAATCGTTGTTCACCCTTCTGGAATTCCCACCCTCTAATGGGACAGCTGGAGGAAGACAATATGATGCAGGGAAAATGCTTTTACCAGTGCATAATTCATTTTAATTAAGGGGAAGCTGCTCTTTTTTTCTCTAGACTGCCTTACCCATCAGAATGTACATATAAAATCACACCAACAGCAACTTTCATTTGTGCTCTTTCTGTGGCTCAGTTTGATCATTTTTACCTTCTATGTCAAGTGAGAATTACAGCTGAGATTTTCCTCAAGACATTTAAGGGAATTTAGATCTTCATTCCTGTTAAACAGTAGCAAGAGGTAGAGCTCTGCATTCTCCAGGTAACTGAAAGTCCCACTGGGTTCTGTTGACTATGCTGTAGTATTGCTGGAGTCTCAGAAGAGGGCAGCTCTTGGTGGTCACCCATCAGTTAACACAGAGGCTGAACATATGACAATTTGCCTTCATTGTCTGTGTTTTTTCCCAGTTTCTCTTCTAACATTCATTTATAGGGCTGATCTTCTGCAGCAAAGGGAGAAAACGCCTGTAGTGAGACAAAATTTATGAAGATGGGTATCAACTACATTGTGCCTTGGAGGCCTTCAAATGAATTCTTGTCAGACAAGACAGGAAACTTGTCGCTTGCTCCAGGACTGCCTCACTGTGCATCTGGCATTTCCAAACAAGTTCAGTGCTCAGGTTCAGCAGGCTGGATCCCATACACTGTTTCTTTGGTTTACTTATTTTCTTTACCTATTATTTTGGGCAGTGTTGCAAAGAACCCTCTTTGGAGACTAACTTTTTTAAGTTAGGCATGATTTCAGTCATAGCAGTCCCTGGGCTCAACAAGATAAAACAAACAGATGTTTCAAGTTTTGGAAGGAATGTAACAGTAGAAATAAGACAGTGATAATAATGAAAAGATCTAGCTTAACCTAAAAATTACTAGCCAACTTTTTCTACTTCATAATACCAGATTCTTTTTTCTCATAGTCTAGTTGCAAAACCTAATTCTCAGATTTATCTGTTTTATTTTTTAGGTCCCCAAATGATGCAGGGGGAACAATTATCTTTACGCCATATCTTTATTTATGCTTTTGATCAAACTGGTCCTTTGCCTGGCACAGTGTACATGCCAGTTTAGATCATAAGGTTTAAGGGTAAGAACGTTCTTTTTACTTTTCATCTGTTCAATGCCCAGCAAAATTAAGTCCACTACTTTTAGGTGTTTCCTAAGAGCCAATAATTAGGTAAAGAAAACACAGGGCTTGAAAATAGCTGCTAACCTAAGCTTCATTTGGTATTCATTCTCCTTATATTGTTGATTTTGGAGGCTATACATCTTGGTGTTTAAACACACCTAACACCTCTGATACCTCCAAGGCTTCTGTGAAAGAAGCCCTTGGAGCACATCAGCAGTCAGTGACAGTGCTGGCAGAACCCAAGGGCTCTGTCCTTGTCAGTCCAACCAAGAGCAAGATATAATACCAGTGAAAATTATTTGGCACATGTTTATTATTACAAAAAGACAATCAAAGTTGAAAAAGAAAATAATATATACTTGGGACAACCACTCATTTGCATATGTAATCAAATGTTCAGTGGGGCTTGCAGAGCCTCCATTTTGAGTGATGTACCCTTGAAACAGCACTAATGAACACACTTCTGTTCTTTATTTCCTGTGTGTACTTTAATTTCATTTATGAAAATGAAGGCTTAACTGTGTATTTTCCTCTGCCATTTGGTAGCCTGCCATCAAAACTCTAAGCGACATGACACACAATAGATTTATGCACCATGAAGCAGGCACAGTAGGGGTCTGGGGTATTTGTGTTTTATTTCCAGTTAAACAATACACAGGGGGCTGTCACACTAACAAGGTATATAATGATTGACTTGCACAGTCACTCTGAGCCCTTTATTCTGATACAACTGAAATCTCAATAAACAAGGAATTTACATTTGAACAGCTGTTTATTTTGTAATGCTGTGTTTTATCCACTTCCTTTTCTGAACAGTACATACGGTTCATTCTTATTTAATTGAAAAAAAAATATTTGTTCAACTTGAGTCATAGTTGTACAAATTAAGGCTTTTAAAGTGAGATTCTGCTTTGTTCTTTTCACACTTCTCTTTATTTAACATGTCATTTGACCTTTTGGTATACACAGCTTGTAGACAATCCTTAGCAATGTAACTCTGAACTCTGTAATGCTGCACCTCTCTTTTGTTGGAGGCATCCTATTGTTGAAAATCCACAGAATAATTTAATAATCATGTTACTTTTAAGCTCATTAAACATCAGACTCACAGCCTTATGATGGTGTCTATGGTCCTTTATCTCATACAAGAGCCATAGAAAGAGAAAGTCTCTGTAAAGCAATGTCATGTCTGGAGCTTGGTTGTATGAGTTCCAGGTGCAGCAGTGTTGTCTGGAGTCCTCTCCAAACTGCTCTAGAACACACTCAGGGACATGAAAGCTAGGGCTCTTCTGCTCTGACATGATGCATACACAATCATCAGCAAAAATTAGCATTAGGTAATTATACATCCAAAGTAAGGCAATAATTTTAACTTTTAGCTGTGAGAAAGGTTTGATCCACATAGTTCGTTTTTATACTCAAGTTCTGAGGCATAAAATCCTACTTTGCAAGGATTAGTTTTTGTGCAGTACAATTTTAATTCCTTAGGCAGTAGGGATAGACTTCTTGCTACTGGAACACACAGCAGTTCATCTGAGTTTGGGAGGCACCAAAGGTGATGTTTACTGAGCCCCTTTTACTGAGGGCTTTGATCCGTCTTAAAACTAATCTCCTAGCGTAGAAATTATGAAGGACATCCACTCTGACAGCTACCACAATCTTTTTGGAACAGGCAGTTTACACAACTTCAGGACACAGAACAGTAGTCAGTGTCCACACCACAAAAGATTTAACTCAATCCATCCGGGCACTCTTTACAGTTTCATTAAATATAGTGAGTTTTAAAACTTGAAAGTTCTGTCATTTTACTGTGCCCACACATAATAGCCAAACAATGGGGCTCTGTGAAAAATGACCACTCACTGAGCATTTGGCAAGTAAGGAGGCACAGGGCAAAATCCTTAGCCATGACAAATCAATACTCCTTGATTTATATCAGCTGAAACTCTGGCAGCACAAGTCTCTGAGTAAAGCTGGCACCCTACTCAAAGTGAAGAGGCATTTTCCACTCTTTCACCATAAAATGAGGCCCAGCAGTCAGCTTCTGATCTACAAAAATTCTTTGAATCAAAACAGGCTCCTGCATGAAGAGTTCAGATTTGTTTGTCCCTTAGCAGTGATCTTTCTCTTGTATCTTGTAATTTACATAAGAATACATGGGTAATAAATCATTTCTGTCATGCGAGATGCACAACATTCATTGAAAATCACTGGCAGCAATTGAAAAAACATACCTGCAACAGGCAACTGGGCTAAACCTTGTGGGTGAGTTCTTCTGGGTGTAGACATGTGAGTCTGTATCACCCAATCCTCAGTTCAAAGAGATTGACCACTGCTTGGTTTTATACCAACAAAAACTGGAGAGAGGGAGACATGAAAGAAAGTTGGAAAAGGTAAAACTGAGTACACAAACTTTCTTTTTTAAAACCTGCAGAGGTTTAGCCCATTGGTCTTTGACCTGGATGTTTCTCTTAAAGGAGGGACTCTCAGCATGGGTAAAACTCCATTAAGGACAAGATATTTTACATTTGACTGCACTGACCATGCCTGTGAGTTGGTTTTTTCCTTACTTAACTATTTATCTTACCATAATGTTGTTTACATTTTCCTTTGATAACAAAATGTAAGTGGGTAGCTTAAAGACAGTCCTTAATATCTTGTTGTCTATCTCACCCATATGACACATCCTGTTCTTCTTCAGACAAGCTGCAGATAAACATAGTGCTTTTCCTAAAACACAGTTAGCCTCACATGAGCAATATACAGGCAACCTACAACTGGTGTGAACTAGCAGCAGAAAGCTCCTCACATTTTGCCTGGGGGACAATCTTTTCTAACATTTTTGCAGTTGTTTTGTTTTAGTATTTCTCTGTCTTTCAAGGTGGCCAGTGGAGGGAGTTGGCAGCACATTCTCATTTTCCATGATCAAGCTGCCCTTTTGATGCTCCCAGTCCATAACAGAGGTTGTAATATTCAGCAACGTTCTGCACTGGCAGCTTTGCTGCCTGAGGCACAAAATTAGGTTTGTTTTTTCTTGGAGTGGAGCATATATTTGTGATCCACAATTCACCTCAAAGGCCGTAACCAAACTAGCAGCAACAGATTTAGGAGCTGTTGTGATTAAATCAATTGTGAAGACAAAAGAAATAAGAAGGAAGCTTATTGATAGCAAGAGGAGCAACAAGAAACAAGTAGCTGTAGATTGGGATGTCCCAGGGTCTCTGTGTCTGTATCAATACGCGTAAATAAAAATGTGGCCAAGTGCTTGGGCCTTTGACCTACACTTCATTTCCCTCAAGCAAGGCAGCCTCAGGCAAGGGCATCCTCCTCCTGTGCTCTTGCCCATCTCTCCCTCAGCGCCTGGGACCGCCCTGCTCCTGTCTCCGTGGGCCTCCTGCAGCTGTCCCTCTGGTCTCTACACCCGGGACATGGACCAGCTCCTGTGGGACCAGGAGGCGGTGACAAGCCCTGCCCTGGAGAGAGAGAGCTGTGGGACAGCTGAACACACACCCCGCACATCTCTGGGTCAATCACAAAGGGAACAGCTTGCTAAGCCATAATGTGCAGATATGGACTGGGGTACAGAACGATCCTGTTCAATGTTTTCAGGCTCTGCATCCATATTCACAGGAACAGCTGTGCTATGTTTTATAGGTATGCTGAAAGCTTTAGCCACTCTGAGAGACCCTTAAGGCTTCTCCTCTGTTTTTCCTGGTATCTACACAAAGAGCCAAACCAGAGCTATTTTCTTTGATTTATAACGTGAATAGCAGGGGGATCAAAAATATCCTGCAAACCTGTACTCAGGTTTGTCAGATGAACAAAGTACTTGCTCTCATCAAAATGCAGGAATACTCAGAATTAGCTTTGGATCCTCACCCTCCCTGAAACACAAACATGCTGGTGTGAGCCCCTGGCTTAAAACTAAGAAAAAGACCTTCCAAACTTCTTCCCAGAAATGTGGGGAAGGAAGGATATTTTCTTATTTTTCCATACTTGCGTTTCCAAAGCTAACGTCAAGGAAAATCATTTAGTCTGTTCTCAATTTCTTTAGACAGATATATGAAGTCTGACTTGACTTTGAGTTCTGAACAAATTGTTCCCTATGTCGCTTTCCATTATGAATATCTTGAGATGTTTGTTTGGTTTCTCCCTGGCTCACAAATTAAAAAAGAAAATAATAGAAAAGGAAAAGTATATTTGTTTCAGCCATCTTCTAATCAACACCACACAAAAACTACTTCCCTAGATAATTTAAATAGCAGCACTGAAATTCTTATATACCTTTAGATACTGAATTTAATCAAATGAAATCTAGTTAACATGGAAAAATACTTGCAAAATAGACTTTAATGACTGAGGACTTACCAGAAAATCTTTGGAAATACGCAAATGCAATAAAGCACATTATTTCAAGAAACACAGTCTTAGGAGAGCCACACAAACTCAGAGCTTGTTCATATAGCAATGAATGCTACACAGTCTTGTCATCTTCAGGGAAAACCAGCCTGCAGGTCCTGCACTGAGTAATAGCTCTGTTTAAGTAGGGTGCACCCACAAACACTCAGATCCCAAGGAAGTCAACAGCACTCATATTATACTGACCTGTGGGTATGTGACTCAGTGCTTTCCTGAACAGGTGTGAGTTTCATTTGGACTTAAAAGCATTGCCTGACTGAGGGTTTAAATGAATGCTGTCAGCTCAGTTAGCAGCTGCTGTAAACCAAACTGCAGCATCAGTTTTCTAGAATTCCCTGTTCTCTATACTCTTCATAAAGGCTAAAGATATAAAGAAGTGGTGCTTAACTCTGCTGATATAAAACCTTCACCTTTGTGTTATACTCTGTGAAAGCATAAAACACATCTTTTATCCAAGACCTCCACTGATTCCCCTTCAAACATTCTTAGTTATATAATTATTAATTTTCCTTTTTACTTTAATATTTGTGTCCTGTTGAATTCCAAACATCTGAATCAATACTTTTTTATCTTTTAAGTAGAACAGACATGTATTGGAGCAAAGGTCTAGAACTTGTCTCTACATGCCAGGGTATCTGCTGGACTCTTACATTATTGGTACAGTGGCTAAAACATTTTTAGCCATCAAACTGATTCAAACATCTTTGAACTGTCCCTATGCAATAATTAAGTGTTATTATGCTACATTACAGATGGAAAGTGAAAGTCAAGGGTCCCATCCAACAAGCTTTGTGGCTGGATGACTTGATGATTTACTCCAGCCTCCACAGAAAAACAGTGCAGAGCAGGGACTTGTGGTCCTATTTCTGGCAGGAGTCTAACCCCTCCACATCAACTCAGTGAGCAATGTATTTATATTTAGTCCACACTAATCTAAATTTACCTCACAGCCTCCTAACACTGTGAATCTACATATAGTTTAAGAGTCTGTCACAAAGTTTATCTGAATCCTTGTTCACTTTTTCATAGATAAAGCTCTCTTGGCAGATGTGGTTTTGACATAAGGCAGGCAGGAATTTCAAATATGCTTTCCTAAGTGTTAGTAAAAGAGGCTTGAAACTTTGTCACCAGGAGGAAAGCAGGTTTGCAGTTGCTTCAGGATTGCAAATCAGGAGCAATCTCATTAACTTTAGTGTCATTGTTCCCACTCCTATCGGTAGGATGGCAAAGGTGCCATCAAGTTGAGTCCAGACACAGACCCATCCCTTTCTCTAGTAGCCCTCAGAAATGGGTTGCAATGCAGTTGCAGCTGAACTCTCTTGTGATGCAGTACATACAAAAGTCTAAAGCGAACAAGCTTTATAGGCTGGAAAAATTATAAGGCTCAGGTTCTCAAATGAATTTGGGAGTTTTAATGTTTTGTCTGGACTGAGACCTCTCCAGAGGTCCAGAGCTCACAGAATGATGAGCTCTTGTCTTATGAATAAAAAGATCTACATCAAAATTCACAGATAGAAGCTCCCAAAATCAAAGTAATTTTCAAATGTCTTGTTCACAACATAAGTTCTTGCTCTGTTCTTTTCTCAAGCCTGAGAACTATATCTATTTTTGTGTGTGCACATGGACAGATTTGTGTTTGGATGTAATGTCCAATACTGTACACTCTAGTCAGCCTATACCGAGTAACAATTGCATCAGAAAGTTACAGAAGCCTTTCCATTTGTATTTTAGAAATTCTTTTTCTCCTGTACTTAGACAGTTGGGTATTTTGCTTCAAGTCATTGGTTGAGGGTCTTTTTTGTACCATGAGACTGTTGATTAACATGCAGTGATGGCATTGGCCATGCTAAAGCACTTAGGAGGAAGGCTCAATATTCCTTTCTTCCACCTATTCAGACAAAAGAAAAATTAAATATAAACTGAACTTGTTAAGGCTCTATTAAATGTTTGTCCAAGAGTGAGTAGAAAATTGAAAATTCACCTATTCCTCAAGCACTGCTTAGAGTTAATAAAAAATAAATTTAAAAAAAAATAAACATAATGTAAAAAAAAAAAAAATAAAAACAAAACAAGACCTGAAAGTTTTAATAGATATAATCATCACTTAGAAAGGAAGAAAGTGTTCTTATAAGCTTATAAGCTAATAAGTCAGTAAAACATCACATAAAGAATCACAGACCCTCTGCTTGTCTTAGTTTGCTTCCTAAAGATTCCGAGCCATTGGAAATAAATAGAAAAATGGCATTAATCTGTTGTTATATTTTACCCACATGGCTATTTAATCTAACTTTTTTTTTACTGCAGGACCTGTAAAATGAAGAAGTTTATGGCTTGTACGAAGCTCAGTAAGGATGATGATTCATCTCTAGAACAAATATTTGGGCATTAAAGAAAAAAAAAAAAGGAAGATTCAAGAAATGACGTCTGCCTGAATATAGATTCTTTTGTGAAGAGTACTGTCCCTACCTCCATCACCAACTGACTCAGCTCACCTTTTCACTGTAAGCAACCAACAGACCACTTAGTCCTTTTCCACACTTTCCTGACACATTTAATGTATAGTGTTGTAAGGCTTCTTCACATCAGTTAATTAAATTTGCCTTGGTCTACACTCTGGCACTGAGACCTACAGGCACGGACTAGCCTGTCCATGCTTTTAAACTCTCCCAGTTTCCAAGAGGCCAGACTGCTTTGGGGAGTTACTAGCTCCTGAATCACTCTATGAGCTGGCTGCAAGCTGTTATTTTCTGTGGGTCACAAGTGTGCCATTCATGGGCTGTTGCAGCAATAATAGTACAGACAAACAGGTGGCTGTGCCCTGGAGCCTTCCCTGGCACCACTTAATTTCCTGGCATAGATATTGTCATTTGCTCAGTCCAGCATTACCCAAGTTCATCATCTTTTCATACCTCTGAAAATCAGAGGTTTCCAAAAACTTCCCAACTCTAATCACCTTCTTAACAGAAAGAGCAAATCTTTCCTACCTGGGAAACAAGGGCATTATACTTACACATGACGAGTTTGGGGCCTCAGATCATTACTTACATGATCTTTTATCAGTTGCAGAAGTTTTAAAGCAAAACAGAGTGAGGGACTACCGAAGGAAATGGTGTCTGACACTTGTGACGCTGGCCATGGTGTGTCTCCAGCACCAGACAAGGACAACTAAACCCAGGAGAAGAGCGATCTATTGGCATGCATGTGCCGTGTCTACGGTGTTACACATGACTATGAGAGACCAGTTTACCACTAGCTAATGGCTGGCTCTCATCAGGCAACCTGCAAAAATTGGCTCTGGAATTCCCCCTAGCCTGTGTCAAGCACAAAACAAAACTACAGTTGAATACAGAAAGTTAATTTGTTCTAATTCAGGGGTGGGGAGGACTAAATGCTGTCATAAGGTGTGCAAATGCAACTCAGCTGACAAGTGTGAACTCTCTATGTTTAGGAAGAAATTCTTTACAGAGAGGGTAGTCAGGCATTGGAACGGCCTGCCCAGAGAAGTGGTGGATTCACCATCCCTGGAGGTTTTTAAACAGAGATTGGACGTGGCCCTTAGTGCCATGATATAGTAATTGGAGGTGGATCAGGGGTTGGACTCGATGATCTTGGAGGTCTTTTCCAAACCAGTCTATTCTATGATTCTATGATTCTATGTTATCTCCACCTCTATGTTCCTGCTGACATTCCCTAAGAAGAAAAGTTACTAAGGATTTTTGGAGTAAGAACAACACTGAAAAGCAGAAAAAGAGACATCATGACTCACAGATCTGACATCATGCTTCCGGTTTACACATCTTTCTGCCCAAGAAGAAGGGACTAGCAGTACTATACATGAGATCTATTTCTCAGTTGCAGTAATATTGCATTATCAAACAGTTTTGGAAAGAAATTACTAGGTTATGAGAAAATATTAGATGACTAAAGGAATCCATTCCAATTGAAGTGAAATCATATGCTTTTAATGGAGGGGGAAAAAACACTTTTAATTAGAAAATGACAAGATACTTGTCATAAACGAAGTGCCTGGCTTGGTAAGTAATTTTTTACTGCTACATCATCAGATCAGTAAAGATTCAAAATAACAATGTGCTTCAGGTTTTCCCAGGATCACAGGCAAAAATTCTAGCCTGTTGAGAAATCATGTAACTTCAAATTCTAACTAAGTATATTTTAGATAGATAGACAGATAGATTATAGATAGATGACAGATAGACGATAGATAGACAGACAGATAGACAGATGTGTGTGTCTGAGGTGCTACACATTTATTCTTCTTTATCTAATACATGCAGCTCTGCAAATGAAAATAAAAGGAAATATGAAATGTACCTAGTTCAGTATTGACCTTCATCATTATTACTGTGGCATACATAAGAACTCTATTCATCGTTTCCTTCAGTACACATTTTCACATTGCCATTAATAATTACCATTAATACACATTTATTCACATTACCTAGTGGTGTAGAAAGCGCTTCATGATTTCTTCTCCATCAACTCGTTATTTAAGTTAATACATTGTTTAGTGAGCTTAATATTTTGAAGTTCTAAGGAGGTTCTAGGTATAAATGACTATATTGCAGGCTCTGCACTAAGGAGATGGCTTTCTGGAGAGAATGTTAATGGGACCCACAGAAAATAACTTCAATGTATTATGTGTGGACGAACCATTTGAATTTTGAAAGGAAACATAAAAAACTAATGAGTAACATTAAGCCTAACATTAAAAAGCAAGCCACTGTTATCAAACATTATAATGGCAACATCATTAAAAGTATCAGAAGTTACAACTCCATTATGAAACTCTATCCCAATTATTAGCGCTACAGAATACAAACTTTGTCACTGTTTCTAACAATTTTGAACTCCTGTTTCTCTCTTTCCAGCTTTCATGAAGCATAAAATATCTTTCCTCAACTACGCTCTATGTCTTGGAGGACCATGCTGACAGTACACCTAATTCCCCTTGCCATTAATCAGCTTTGCATTACCATTTGATTTGCTGGCCTGAAAATTCATCACTCTGTCTTGACAAATGACCATCAATCATCTGTCTCCTCAGCTTATCTTGTTCCCATGTACAGATCACAAGCACAGATATCCCTTCTTCTTCTTCTCTTTGGTGTCTCCTGCTCTTTCTTTCTCTCTCTTTTCTTATCATATGCTCACAAAATTCTCCAGACTTTGCCTCTCCCTGCTCACACTTCTTTTTTTCCCACCTTCCCAATGCAAGGTCTGTCCCCCTCACCCACATCACACCCACACCTTCCTGTTTCTTCTCTTCCCCCTCTCTTTAGCCTGGACAACACTCTGAATTCTCTCACTTCTCCTCCCTTTCTCCTTCAGTTCTTCAGTTCTGCTACATCCCTAGCCAAAAGAAACTCTATTCTTAAATAGAGTTCTATTCTAAACTTAAACTGAATCCCATGTTTCCAGAGCCAAAAGCTTGCCACCACCTTTGATTAGTTCTTCAGTCATCTTTTCCTTTTCCTTGTCCTTTCCTTGCCCTTTTACTTTTCCCTTTTCCCTTTTCATTGTTCTTCTCCATTTCCATTTCACTCTTTCCAACCATACACTTCTCCTGCTGCACAGAATTTCATCAACTTATTTTGAATGAAAATTGTCAGGTTTTTCAAAACTCCTTCCCTTCCAAGACTTTTTCTTGTCCTTCTACAGGGCATGCAGGACATATATTCTGCAATATTTATTCTAAGCAGACAAGCATCTCATCAGTTTCCTTCAAGCATGTCTTTTAATCTTGCTGGCACTCCTTCACTCCTTCTTTAGTATCTCCATTTCTCAATTTCCTCAAGACTCTCCACCTCACAATACAGATGTCTTTTTAAAAGTAAACCATCTTTGACTCCACTCTTCTCTCTACCAACCACCCCACACATCTTTTTTTGTCTGCAGAAGTATTCTGAAGCTCTTCCAATCAAGCTCAGTCTTAAGCCTTCTTTTTTTCTGACTTCTTTTCTTTCCTCTCCATTAAAGACACATTTTCACCAAAGCCCCACACAGATCATTACTCCCAAATCCCAGAACTAACAGTCCTTGTCACCCTCTCCAACCTGCCTGCAAGACTCTTCTTGTAAAGCTGCTCTCTGTGGACTTTGACTCATCTATGTCTTGATTGTCCTCTATATCCTCTAACCACACTCCAGCATACCTTTCAAAGGATTTTCCTTATTGTTGCCTGCAGTTTTCCACAAAAGCCTTCTACACCTGGGCTCTGTCTCTGTTTCTTTTCATGTTGTCTCCAGATAATTCATTTACAGATAATTATACAAATAATCAAATTCCAGGTAATTTAATCTGCAAAATAAATAAATAAAGTACCTGTTCCATGTTTCAGCCATCTGCTTAAGAGTGGCACAGCCAGAGTAGTGCTCTTCGTCTTTCCCTCTGACATTTTCCCCTTTTTCTGTCACTATGGAAATACCTCTGTCTTGCCTCTTCTCCAGCTTCTCAGGTCCATAGCTTTGGCACAGCCTTTAGCTGCATTCCCAGTTGATTCTTACTCCCTCTTTTTACTTTACCATTAGAAGTTATACACTTTTATTCTCATTCATAACATAAAACACTCCTCCAGGCTCTCACCATCTCCCATCTTGACTAACATCATCTCCAAATTAGTCAAATATAACATTGCTACCTATTTTCATTCATAACATTACAGTGAAGAAAACTTTCCTAGCCTTTTGCTCTGAGCATGTGATTTCACTTTTCACAGCCTTCCCCCTCTTCATTCGCACCAAACATCAGCTTCTTGTCTTCATTCTTCACGGCTTGTCTCCACAGTATTTATCATCTTTCATATACTAAAAGTGACAGTAACATTTAACACACATTCCCACAGCACACTTGGCAGGAACAGGCATTCAGGGCCAAAAGCAGAGGAGAGGTGAATTAACGCCCCTTGCATGAAGCTGGCGGGATGTGCACAAGTGCCAACACAGCTACTTAGCCTAACTTGGTTGGTAAGGGAGGGAATTTACTCATCTGTACCCTGGGGAGCAAAAGAAAGTTTCATTCATGCGAGATAAAGCAGTAAGAGGCAACCCTTCTGAATCAGACCCTCAACAGGTGGTAGTGAGCGATGAAGACAGAGTCCAGGAGCCAGAGGCAAAGTGCCACTGGGCTGATGTTGGCAGGTCTGTACAGCTAGCAGGCAAATTTTTTTCCAGAGTCAGAGCTGAGTCAATGCCTACAACAGAAAGGGACTTGCAAAAAATATTCTCCAAAGCAGTTAGTATGTCAGCCTCCTAGTCTTTCTTTTGAACAGTCCTCCTAAAAATATTCACAAAAGGCAGTCACCATGTACGAGGTGGCTGAAAGAAAATGGCTCTGTACATCCCAACCCATTAGAGACAAACTGTGCTGTGCACGGAACCTGTCCACTCATTTGTCCCTCCTTTCTCAGATCAGTGCCCAGTTCTCCTTCCTGGACCTCAGTCTCTGCTGCATATCTGGGGAGACTTTAGGGCCCAGTTTTGAGAGCACCTTCCCCTCATCTACTAGGCTGAACATGAAGCTTTTGTACCAGTAAATGACAGCATTTTAGCCTTAAGCTACCTAATCTGCAGATACATGCAGATACAAAAATTGTGAGAGCTAAATACTGTCATTTGACCTAGCATCAAATCTGAATTGTTTTCCCATTCATGTACCCATTAAAAGCAAATTGTCTAGGCATTTAGCTTAAAAAGCCTCATACCCAGAAACAGACATTTTGTTCAAATAGGAACTGAGCAAAACTTAAAGGTTTGCCCTGGTTCAGTTGTGATGGAAGTGTTTTCCATTAAATTTATTTCTTTCCGCTAACAGACTGCACAAAACCTAGGATTGTCCTTGTGGTATCCAAAGGGCCATGCTTTTCAAGCCAAGGAGCCCACTCTGCTCCTGTAAGCCCTGTGTCAATTCAGAAAGTCAAATCAACATGCTTATAAATTCACACTTGTTAGAAGGGAGAAGAAAATTAACAAATTTCCCCATGTCTTCACAGGAAGTTTAGGCCCCTTTCCAGCTTTTAAAGGTGCCTTTAACAGGCTTGCACTGTGTAGAGACAGCTCCCAGAAGCTGGAGTGCAGCTTGCAGCTCTGGCCAGCTGCGCCCACGAACAAAGCCGGGCTCCAGGCACCACAGCTCCTGCAGGCTGGATGAGACAAGACCCTGCCTCCTGTTTCTCCCGGGTGATAAGTGAGACTGCCTGCAAACAGCAGGACTTCACGACAGCTGAATCCCCTTCTGCAACAATATCACGGGCGCTCCTGTTTTCTAAAGTCTTGATGATTTGAAACACTATGTTTTCAGTTCTCTCTTCTGCTTTACAGGATGACCAGGGAGATTTATCAGCAATTTAGTAGAGAGAGAAAAAGGACAGGGGCAGTGGACTGTCAACGTTAGACAAAAACACACCCCCACCAGCACAGTGCCTTCAGAAATAAAACGGAGAGCCTCCCTGCAAGGATCCCTACAGCAATTTAGTTTGAAGAAATATGCCTCCCTCAGGACTCTTCTTATGGCTGCCAGAGTTACGAGGGCCACATGCTGCCACATCATTAGTATGGTGTGTTTAATTAGCACATACATGTTGTGTTGTGTTTCTTTTGAAATAGTACAAATCTACATGAATTGTGCAAACTCCCTGCATTAAAATGACAAAATAAATCATGTCTTCTTTCAGGCAGCAATTTGTGGTGGTAGCACATTGCAGAAAAAAAGGCCAAAAACAAGAAAGAGAGAAAAATAAATGGAAATTCAAATAAAGAGATACTGAAGGAAGGGAAGGAGTTAATTGGAGTCTTCTTAGGGCACAAAAGATTGAAGGAAGATTTCAAGGCATTAACAGAGTTAGCATTTCTGGAATGTAAAATAGCATTTGTATTACACAGCTCAATACCAGGCTAGAAATCGATATTCTCTGAAATGTAGTAGAATTTAAGAAGACGGTGTAATCACGGTCCTTGTGGTAGTGCCTCACCATGGGATTCTTAGGCTGATAATTTCTTATGGAGGGCTGACAACTTTTCTTCTTAATAGCTAAGAAGGTTCTCTCAGTTCAGTGGCAAAATAGGGCAAAGGAATATTTCCAGGTCCCAGGTTCATTAAAACCTGAAATCTGTACAAAAGAGTTTTGCATAGCTTTCCTCCCATGAGGAGATCATGCTCAGATGGATCCGAGGAGATGTTCCTACTAGCCATACACCCAATAAATGTGGTGATGCTACAGCATGAGGTCCTTAATTGGCCTGTCCTTCTTGGCTTGATAGCGCCTGAATTTATTTCCTTGAGGGCATGGTTCAAGGTCTGCTGATAATGCCAGCATTTCTCTGAAGAGTTTTAGTGGACAGCCAAGTTATCACTGAGGGGCTGATTGTGGTTTTATTTCTTTATATTGGAACTTGCTTTTCATCTATTGTCTGCAGTTGCATACATGACCTCAGAGACCTTTTAAAATTAAGAACACCTTATTAATGTGAATGTGTGCTACTCATCTGTTTGTCCTGTTTGTGCAGTTCCTAGCAGAGTGGGGGTTTGTCTGTGACTGAGCTCCAGTTGCTATGGTAATACAAGTAATAAATAAATAGCAAAAATAATACACAGTAATAAGATATTCTGATTTTGTAAGCATGTCCTCTAGAATTGTAATAACTGCACCTCCTAGAGTTTGGTGTTTATAAGCAACATTTCTGAACAACTAGGGTACCCCAAAACACTTGTTAACAATGTCATCTCTTGTACACGCCAGAAAATTGTAATGTGGCTCTGTCATGCAACGGTGCAGCTTTTTGGCAGTCCTGGTCATGACTTTGGTTGTCTGTTGCCAGAGACGTGCCTGGGAGAAGATGTGTGTGTGTGGGTGGATGGGTGGGTGGGTGGGTGGGTGTGAGTGTGGGCACATGAGTGCATATGCCAGAACCAGGTAGGTCCAAACTGTTAATTTTGCACTTATGAAGGACAAGCAGCAACTTCGTGGGCTTCTCTTTCTCCACAATACTATAACATGCCCACTCTCATTCAGATGAAACACCTATTACACTTCTCTGAATGTGCAAAAAAAAAAAAAAGTGCCACAAAATAGCTCTAACTTGTATTTATAATCCCTTTAAAGAATATTTTTATTTATCGTATAAGAAGAATTAAGCTCATCTAGCCAAGATGAAACTTTGCAACATAGAGGTGTAGATCAAGAGTCATATTTGAAAGAACTGAAGAATTGATGCTTCCTGAATAATCTCAAAATTATTATATTTTTCAGTGTCTTTTTTTCTGAATGTGTACTAACGTGCATTTCCATTGCAGATGCTTTCTACATGAATTCTAGATATTGAAACTATGCAGAAGAATAGCTGGTTTTCCTTCTGTTTTGCAGGTAAAAGTAGCAAATATTGGTGAAATCTGAAGTGCCTGTAGATTTTTTATAATAACAAAATATTTATTCCTATAAGAATGATCCTTTAAGTTCATATAGAGATAAATAGCTATGTGTATATGCATGTGTGTTGATCACACAGAAACTGCTGCTAGATGTATTCAGAAAGTAAGGAAGTATAAGCCTTCATTCTTGAACAGTGACAGATATACCTTATAATATCTAGTCACTTCACTGGTCATTGAAATGTTTATTTTTGCCTGTTGACACATTTCCAAAATAGATGAAAAATTAAATTTTAAAAATAGAAAGTATAAACATTACTGGCTTGCAAATGGAAAGGAAGGTTAAATCTACAGTGCTCAGATATAGCAAAAAGACCTGATGAAACTGTAAAGATGTAAAAGTAGTTCATATTTCTGAAGATGAACCTTGAAGAATTAACTTGATAATGCTATGAGTTTTCATTGCAATGTATTTTACTACATGGGACTAAGGATCAGCAGTAACACAGACATATGGAAATTGTAGTTGCTCACTACTACAATTATAAAAAGAAAAAAAGTAAAGTGACTTACTTTGAAATAGTTATTAGTTACAGAAACATTTCTGAAGAATTAAAATACAGCAGTAACATTTTTTTTTATTTTTATAGCAGGCCTCAGCAGGGAAAAGATGGGAAATTAAAAAATAAAATTCCTACCTTTTTCCAAATCCTCTGGTTATGGAAGACACTCACATCTTCTTACAAGTAGAGAGTAATATGACTTTACAACATAACAAACATCCTTTGAAAGAAGACATTACATGGGAGAAAAGTAAAGTTGCAGTTCAATCACAGCCAAAGCTACATCCTTGTCTTTTGAAGACAGCAGGTTATGAAAGATCACTCCAGCTTTCTCATGGGAAAACAAGTGGCCAAAGATGCAATGGGAGAGAGCGGTAGGATGTGACACCCATTTCTCCAGCTCACTACTTAATCACTGGCTTCTGCCTCATTCTGCTTCCTCCAAGGGTGATATCCCTCCCAAGGATTCCTAGCAGAAGACACCCTGAACAGCAAGTAGGTGAGGTAATATCTGGTTTGTGAATCCTGCCAAGCAGCCAAACATTTGTTCATGTCAGGACTTTCGGCAATCAAGCGGATGGATGCCTGCCCACAGAAAAATGTCTGCTCACAGAAAACTGTGTATGTTACCAGGACAAAGAGATACACCAGTGAACATCAAACATCGGTACAGATGGGTGGGAGGTGTATGAACACAGTGCTGTCTCAGGCACCAGGCCATCTCTTCCTCCTTGTGTCTTCAGCACTCAAAGTTAAACCCTGGGGTATATCTACCACCAACCTAAAAAGAAAATTTATCATGACAAGCAGAATGATCCAGGAACATCCAGTCCCTGCTTTACCTCAGATTAAAGAGGCAAACTTCTTGTCAACAGCAGTAACCTGATGCATGCTTTTAATGCCAACTCTTGTCCAAAACTAGGGGTCTTCTTATGTTTTGCAAATCCAAAACAGAAATGAAGGAATAGAGTGTGGTAAAAGAGAAGCCTAATGCTTCATCTCCATATCTTTATCCTCCAAAGGTGCAAAGACATTCAGTGCTGTTAGTTAAGGAGTCAAATTTTGAGATTGTATGTAGTGGTAAGCTTAATGCTTGAGAACAAACCTATATCATTTATTAAGGCAAAAAATCAAGATATGAAATAGGACCTTCACAGTCTGTACAGAGTTGGAATAATCAATACAAGTGGGTTCCTGAATTAGCTTTACATAGAGCACAACCTGAATTGTAAGCTAAGTTCTTCCTCCTTCTGGTTGAGAAGAGCGTAGTTTACCAAAGAGCCACCCACCCTCCCTCTCCACCTTTGGCGAAGGCATGGGGCCACCCCTACAGCAGTGGCCCACTGAGAATGTTTCCAGGTTTCTCTGCTGAGACTTCATTAAAGAGAATAGTGTTTGTGTTCAATATCATTCAACATCAATGTCAACATTAAAGCACTGTCTGCAAGTGCTCATTGGCCGCATTTGCAAGTGGCTTCCACTTATTCTCCGAGCAGGAGAATAAGAGGGAAACCCCACTGAACCCCTTTCTCTCTTCTACTGACCATGAATGTTGAGGTGTGCAAAACTGAGGGTTTCTGAAAAGATATGTTGAACAGCTTTACTACAGCTGGAAGGACAGATTTCCTCCACAGACTGTTTCATGTGCAGACCAAGGAGAGCAGAGGGCCTGGCTGCTGCAAGGCTGATGGAGGAGTGCAAATAACTATGGGCCCTGGGGAAAGGGATCTGGTTTGGAGCTCACAGTCATGACTACAGTTACATCTAGCAGAACTCAAACTCCTAATTCTCTCTTCTCACTGCTAAAACTCTTGAGAAAATTCTCCTTGAAAAACAAGTTGATGATTTTATGCTGGCTTGGAAAGATAAAACCCCAGCACCCAATATAACCTTGGTGGATATGTCACTTTTTATTGATCTGATATGAATTCCACTCTCTTTTCCACCTGACATGGAACAGTCACTATAGAATGATGTCCACTGTGTGGTCAGCTTGGCTTTTCCCATGTGGTTGGTATAAGGTACTCAACAAAGTGATGGCTCTGTTAACACAAGACAATTTGATATCTGAAGTGACCCCAGTGCTGAAGCACAGCTCCTTGCCAATGCAAACCATTACCTGAAGTTTTCCCTGACCATGTTGTCTGTGTGCTGGCATCAATGAATTTTACTGATTGAGTCGAGTCCTCTTTTCTGAAGGTATCTTCTTGTTCTGTAGCACTACTTCCCTTTCTGAGCTACGTGCAGAGCTCCTGCTGAATTCATGGAGTCCCGCTTGCCTTTGCTCATGATCATGAGAGACTCTTTGCTGTGGAACGTGCCCCAGTGGCAGCAGAGGTGGTATGTTGCAGAAGCATTACCAACATGGAATTATTTCTTGTCATGGGGGAAGGACACAGTCTGTTATTTTTATCTTTATAAACCCATCTAGGGAGCCCCTGGTGGTCTAGTGGTTAAGGACGCGGCGCTGTCACCATCGAGGCCCGGGTTCGATTCCTGGTCAGGGCCACTCCCC
>JAYRBT010000082.1:103739790-103790355 GCA_036023395.1 Myiotriccus ornatus
CCTAAAAAATCCAATGCGCAGGCTGGAAGGTGTAAAGACCTTCCCCGGTTCTTCATTCGCGAAGACTGGCCATTATAAACCCATCTGGTCATCTTCAGCTCACCGGATTTTTTTTCTGATTAAGGCAGCCAGACTCGAACAAACTCTTGCTGGCTAATGTCTTTCACAGTGATGCAGAGTATCTCAATTCCAAGTGGTCAGAGAAGGGCAGCAGCCTACCCCTTTTGTATTCTTACAGCAGTGAGCCTGGGCTGATTTCTCTGCATGCAGAAAGTCATTGAAAGCCAGAGGGAATTCTGTACTTGAAAGAGTTTCAGCCATGAAATGCAGCAAGCACCAGCAGCACCTCTCTGTGAGCTTCAAAGGAATATGACATTCTTTGGGTATTCTGAATCTTGCCAGGTATTTTTGTGGTACTTCTTTTTGCCTAGGTGGCTATACTATAGTCTCTGTACAATTGAGTGTGTATATATATATGTGGAAAAGAGAACATTTCAAACAAAAATAATTTCATTTTTTGACCAAGCTGGTGAAAGTCTCAGAATGGGTGAAAAATTACGTGATTTCTTTCATGTTTCAGTGTAATCACTACAAGTGGTTACACAAGATGTAGAAACAGCTGAAGCTGGTATTCAAATATTTGGCTTTGTATTACAGAAGTATACTGAAGTACTGCTAGATTTATTTCTGGTTTAGTTGCAAAAATTAACTCCTAGGTTTCAAACTCAGGCTTTGGAGCTATATGGAAAGCATGACAAAGCTATCATACAGTGCTTTCTTATGGTGCTTGTTCTAAAGGCATTGTTGGAGAAACAAGTCAGAATGCTCCTGATACATCAAAAGCTGTACTGAGTGTAAATACAGAGTGAAATAGCCTGTAAGTCATAGCAAAAAATTTTGAAAAGGCCTAAACTGTAAACAAGATGGGAAAAAATGGACAGAAAATAATAATTCAGATAACATTTGTGTTCTTTAATGAGTTGTGACTTTTGCATAATCTCCAACAGCTGACATACATCCTGCCAAGGAATATACAAGAAATGATACTTTAACTATAGATGATCAGAGGTGTCTTCAGAGGGTGGTTATGCATGTAACCATCTAATTCATCAAATTGCAAGAGTATATAGTGCACAATTAAAACAGAATATGCATTGCTATAATAAAGTTGAATATAAGTTATATATATAAATTAAAAATAAAAATGGACTTTAGAATGAAGACACAAAATTGATGGATGTCCAGGTCTGTTAAACACTTGTATAACGGTAGCTTACGAGTAGCAAGTACTGAATTTATCATCTGGTGTCCAGATGACCATTTTGGCAAGGATGGTTCTTCCACGTGCCAGAATTTGAAGACGTTTCTTAAACTGTTGATGACCATCAGAAACGAGCTGCTGGACTAGCCCATATGGATGTTTTTAAGATCTTGCCACTACAACTGAGCAGAAAAGCAGTCAGTCCTTATTTCTCACAATTCAAAGTAGGAGAACAAAGGAGGAATGAAGTGGACAAAGTTCTTCCTCTTTAATGCTTTCTTAAGATCTCTGCACATAGATGCAGTAGAGCCTTCGGACACCCTCTGTTACTCTCTCATACTCCCAGCTTGTACCTGCCTAGTCCCCATGCAGGTGCACAGGTAAGGTGTTCATTACCATTTAAAAAGACCTGTCATCTACCTATAGAAGATGAGTCTAACAAACTCCTGCTGGTTTTTGTCTTCATTGTGTGTGCATCCTAATTCCAGGCAGCAGCATTTCACTGTGGAGTCAGAGGATGCATTATCCCTCTTTTATCAGTACACAACCCTAGTCATAATGTATGCCCACAGGAAGAAACGTTTTCCCATGCAGGGAATGACTCAGACTAGGTCAAATCAGCGATGTAAGGAGAGTGGAGAAAAGTGAACACTAACTGCAGCTTATAAAAGTTGGCATTTATCTTAGCAGAGTGACAGCTGCTTAAACTGTGAAGTTACAAGGGAGTATTGTGATTTTCTGACTCTGAAGCCCACCCTTTAGGAACCACTGATCTGGAATATGAAAAGACTGCACGTGCTGAAAAAGTCTTTTTTAATGAGACAGGGTCAGATTGTGATGAAGCTCACTCACAGACTGGCATTTTACTTCTCTTTATGGCCCCATTAACATTAACACTATTATTATCAGTAAAATAAAGCTGAATACAGTGCAAATGCAGTTGCACTCCTGTTGGGTACTGATAATTGATAATTAATAGATTCAATTAGATTCCAATTTTTTTTTTTTTTTGAATGACCAGCTCTACAGGGAAGTAACAACAGTATGGAGTTCCCCTGGTAGGATTCCTATCATGACTGAGTTATCTAATTGATTTTACGTCCCCGTGCCATAGTACCTCCAGCTGTGTTAGGGCTCAGTAGCGTGAGCTGCTGCAAATATCAGCCATGAAGGTGACTTTCTGTTCATAAGATTAAACAATGACTAAGCTTAAAAAAAGTATAAACAGTAGTGTAATAAGGTTGTCATTACAGTACAACTAGAATAAAATGAAACTTATAAAAATTAACTACATTTTATTACAGCAAAATGAAATACAATCAGAAAACTGCTTCCTTTTAGTATAAATGTTCCACCTGCCTGCGTACAGTATGCTACACAAAGTCCTGGACTTAATCACCTCTTAGCTGTGTCATGACTCTTTCCTGATGCAAAACACAGCAATGCACCAAATGAGCTAGAGACACCAGAAGTTATTAAACATGCATAGTCTTAGAGTCTGGCCAGTCTTCCTTAGTTTTTGTATATTCATTGAGCCGAGGGAAAAAAAAAAAAGTAAATAAAATCTATAGAAGTTGTACAAAAGCAGGCTAGCTATTTGATTTGTATCACAGATGTGTTGTGCCTTGTAATATCTGTTGGGCTGCGCTCTGGAAAGGTGTCAGAAGAGTGAAGAGGAGCACGTGAAGCTCTAACCCACATTGCACAAGAACTGCATCCCAGGTCTGCCACAGAGGAGACAGACTCAAAACCTGCTGGAAGCAGCCTGGCTTCAGCTAATTTATGGAGAAAGTGTGCTGATCTTCCCTTGTTCTGGCCATGAATGTGTTTTCAGAGGTGTCTCTCAGTGGAGGAATGAGCTGCATTCCTCACAGGGCATGACATGCCATAAACTGCATGACACCCTTGGTCTGGCAGGAATCTCATTGGCCCACAGAAAGTCTCAGGAGGAGAGAGAGCTGAAGAGAATGACTATGTGTAGTTTTATATCAAACAAATAGCAACAGAGGTTGTACTGGGTGGGCTGGCCTGGATTGGCCTTGCTCAGCTTCATCTGGTGTTTTAACTTGCAACTTGGTAATACAGCTTCGCTCAGGTGTCACTTGAATCACTTGACCAGACCTTATGCTTTTCATTTATGCTTTTCAATCTCAGCACTCCTCAAACAGAGATGTCACAAGGTACTATTTGCAAGGCCATCAGCTAACCTGATCTTAAAAACTTGAATAGCTCATTAAACCAAACTCTCTGATTTACTATAGAAGACCAAAGCACCAAGGATACATTAAAAAATCAAGTAAGGAAAGAATAGAAATTGTGAAGAAAATGTCTTTTTTTTAAGCAGTGAGAATGTTTGAGAAAAGCAGAGATGTAAAGGGAGAAACTTGGAGCCAGAAGATCCAAACTTCCCCTTGATTCTAAACTTAGCTCAGCCACTGGCCCACCGTGCAGATGACTCAGTGCACTTCCTTGAACTTAAATCATTCCTCTTACAAAACTTGTTAAAGAAAGACGTCATTGTAAATTAGATGTTGTGTCTAAGTTTAGCTATGGCCAATACATAAATATCGGAACTTTAATGTGTTCTCATTTTTGTCTGCTTAAGAAATACGTGTATGTACATGCACATATGCATATATATACGCAGCAAGGGAGAGAAAGATTTCTCTGTGCTATTTTTACAATTTTGTTTACATATATTGTTATTTTTCTGGTGACATAAGAGCTCACAACTGATTAAAAGTTTAACCATTTTCAGAGCAGCCTGATTGCCACAACGCCCAAGCACTCTGCATTCTCTCAAACTGTCAGGAAAGTTTCAATCCCATCCAAGCAGTGGGAGCTGAGAGAGCACACATTCGGCATATAACATACATGATGGCTGATTTCTTGTGACACTAATCTTCACTCCTGAGGGAAACGCAGTCATTTATTCATAACTCTACCACTCAAAAGTAACCATTCTTCTCACCATGGAGATAAATGTCAAAACAGAGACCAGCCATAGGCTGAGTCTAATCTAATCTGTTCAAAATAAATATATATTTAGATCTGTTGTCAAATCTTGAATGGCAAACCCTTTAGCCTGGGTAACTATTTCCTCAGTCTGCCCTCTCCATCTATAAATATGCATACCAAAACGAATATATGCTATCAGAGAAACATATTAATCCTGCTAAAATGGACAGGATATGATGCTGACCAATCTTTCTGATGTGAGCAAAGAGTCAGAAGACAAAGCACAGGACTTTAAGAAATGTATAACAGAGGGGAAAAAATGTATAATTTTTGTTTAAATGTATCTATCTTTCAACACCCACCTGAAATCAGCAGGCCCTTCACTCTCAAATGGCTGATCCAGAAAATGAGAAAAACAAGGTCCTAGCTGGATGCCTGTAGAAGATGTCAAAGGAAATTCCCTTTCTCATAAAACAGTAAATTCTCAATGTTCCTCTCCTTTCTCCAGTTCACATTTTCACTTTGAGGATGTCTGCTGGGAGGTGTTTATTTATGCTACATCCTTTTCTATTTAGTTATACCTATGGAGTTCCTCATATCCTCTCGAAAATCATTGTCCCGATTTTCAAGACAGGCAAGATGGTGGACCCCAGAAACTACAGTTTTAGATTGCAGCAAAGTTTTTGATACTCTTTCACAGCATCATTCTGCACAAAACATGCAGCACACAGCCGGATAATCATGTTACATGATGGGTGAGCAACTGGCTCACAGGTCGGGCACAAAGGGTTATAGCGAATGGATTGACATCAGGCTGACATCCAGTCACTAGTGGGGTTCTGCAGGGCTCCATCCTTGGCCCAGTTCTCTTCAACATCTTCGTTAATGACTTGGACACAGGACTAGAAGGAATACCAAGTAAGTTTGCCAACGACACAAAACTGAGAAAAGCTGTCGAATCCCTCAAGGGCAGAGAGTCTCTGCAGAGAGACCTTGACAAATTAGAGGGATGGGCAATCACCAACCAGATGAATTTCAACAAGGGAAAGTGCTGGATTCTGCACCAAGATGAGGCAATCCTTGTTGTACGTACAAACTGGGCTTAAGAACAGCGCTACAGAAAGGGACCTGGGGGTCCTGGTCGATGACAGGTTGAATATAAGTCAGCAGTGTACCCTGGCAGCCAGGAGGGCCAACAGAGTCCTGGGGTGAATCAGGCACAGCATTGCCAGGAGGTCAAAGGAGGTGACTGTCCTGCTCTACTCTGCACTAAAGCAGCCTCACCTGGAGTGCTGCGTGCAGCTTTGGGTACTACAAGATAAAAATTACATTAAGGTAACAAAGAGTGTCCAAAGGAGGGCCATGAGGATGGTGAAGGGGCTGGAGGGAGACCTTATGAGAAGTGGCTGAGGTCACTTGGTTTGTTCAGCCTGGAGAAGAGGAAATTGAGGTGAGACTTCCCCGTGGTTTTCAGCATCCTCATGAGGGGAATGTGAGAGGCAAGTACCAATCTCTTCACTCATGTAACAGGACCCAAGGAAACATCATGAAGCCGAGTCAGGGGAGATTTAGGTGAGATATCAAGAAACAGTTTTTCACCTGGAGGGTAGCTGACTAGTGGAACAGGATCCCCAGGGAAGTGGTCATGGCACTAAGCTTGCCTGACTTCAAGGGGCATTTGGACAATGCTCTCAGGCACATAGTGTGGATTTTTGGGGTGTCCTGCAGAGGTTCAGGAGTTGGACTCGATGATCTTCATGGATTCCTTCCATCTCAGTATATTCTGTGATTCTATGATTCTATGACATCCTGGTATTGAGACACTGGAGGACATCCCAGAAGAACTAGAAGTGACTGTCATTTTTCAGTCCCCCTCCTCTATTTCATGCAGCCAAAAATCTCGATGACACTTTTTTTGAAGCAGAATGCCTGAAACTGATTTCAGAGACTGAAGAGAAAGACATCTTCTCTCTCATAAGTAAATTATACTGTTTCAGAGATCAATATATCTATTTCTCCTAGATATTTCATTACTGAAGTATCAAAACAAACACTCTTGCATAAATGGTAAACATAGTTTGCCTTCACTGCTTTTAAACTGGCATATTTCTGGTGCTCAGATATCCCTGTTCAAAGCTAAATCCCATTTTTACATTTGGATAAATCTTATCAAAAGCCAATTAACTAATTATTTCAAAAGATGCATTAGGTTTAGCTGTTCAGCCACATTACCTCTAATGCATCAGGTACTATTTCTCTTCCCTTTGTATTCCAGGTAAGTAATTGAGCCATGATTTTAGCAAAAAGCACTTCCAGATGTCCCACACAGGTTTAGCATGAATGGGACCTCAGCTATGCCAGGATGGGATTGCCTCTAGGAACCCAAGAGCAAAAGAAGGAGACCTAGAGGTCTGCTACGAGTCACTTTGACTTGCTCTGTCCCGGGATTCGCACTTATAACTGGTCAATTCCTCCTTTGGAATAATTATACAGATCTGCACTGCAGCTGGATTGGGTTCATGTATTACAAGGCACGAATACACAAGCAGAATTGCTGGAATGTGTCTACACTTTCTAAAGGTGGCAGAAATGGGTGCCAGATGACAGCTGAGATAACAAAGCATGGTCATTGTGCAGGAAAAAAAAAAAGAACGATTCCCAGGGTAGTAGCTCAGCAAGGTAAAATATCAAAAAAAAAAAAAAAAAAAAAAAAGCTTTAACACAGCATAACACAAAATAGTACAAAATAGGACCAAGAACCATGGTGTCACTTCCAGGCCATGGCTTCTGTGCTTGTGAAGTAATCATCTGGAAAAGAAGCTAGCTGTGGAAGAGGATTATGAACAGATCGTGATCTCACAGCAGGACAAAATGGCCAAGAGAGCAAATGCAACTCTTGTTAGCAATGGGCAGCCCCTAACAAAGAAGAGGAAAGTTACTACTTTTTATCATATCCTCAAGGTGATCACTGCTGGGTACTGTAATCATTTATAGTCTCAACACTTTAGTAAGGATGTTAATAAATACAAATAGTTCAGAAATATTGCCACCTGTGAAAAATCTCCCTCATGCTGAGCGCTTAAAGATCAACCTTACTACCTCAAAGAAAGAGCACAGAGGAGAGTAAATCTCTGCCTAAGACTACCTACATGCAGAGGGAAATCTAGAGGCATTAGAGATTCTTCAGAGGGTTACAAATCTCCTGGACTCAAAAACGAGACAAACTGAGACAAGGAACTGAGTGCTAAACTGTCACATTTGGAACAACTTATCCAGTAAATTTGCCATCCATGCAAGCTTTGCAATCAATACTGCTGTCATACAGAACAGCTCACTCAGAAATGAAATGCTAAATGAAGGACTCCATGAAATCTTGTGCCCTGTATTATCTAAAACAGAGTAGATGATCATAAGAGTCCCCTTGGGTCTTAAAAATCCATGAGTGTAGTTCAGAGGACATGTACTTCTAGAGGCTAAGAATGAGATCCTTACATTTTACAGGCATGTGCTTTCCCCTGGAGGTTTTTCCTGAAGAAAGACTAAATTATTTATTCTATAAGGGGAAAGTAAGCTGCAAAAATATCAAATAGCAGCCCCCAAAAGATCACATTTCCTTCTGATTCTCTATTTTCCTTAACCCTGGGTGAAAACGTATACAGACAATAGATGAACTTTGTGTTTTGAAGAAGACCGAAAGGCTCCAAAGGCATGTGGAGAGGAGATCAACACCCTCACAAGCTCATCTTGTGAAAGGCAAGTGCTGGCTACAGCTGGGTTAAAAACAGAGCTCTATAGAAACTGGCTTTTTTGGTTTTGGTGACCTATGTAGCTCTGTGACAGATACGGTGTTGCACCACATTTCTGAGGGATGGAATCTGGAGCAGTCTGTCTGCTCTGTTCAGCTTCCTTTACTAATTGGCTGGAGCTTATCATTTTGAGTGATTGTGAGGAGTTTATTCAATGTGAGACTCTGAAATCATGTCTTGTCTAGTCATTCTTGTTTCCTCAGCTGGCTTTATCCATTTCTGCTGCTAGTCACATAGCAGTACACAGAACACCAGGAATCCCCACAAAACTCATGTTGTAAGACTCATTTTCCAGGTGTATCGTTTCAGGTGGCAGTTTAAATCAATGGGAACAGAGCTGAGCTGCTTCATGAAGTTTCATATGATTTGGTAAAGAGGAATTTCTGTAGAGAGAGGCTAGGACCATCTCTGTGTGATTTACAGCAGAATTTCCATCTTCAACAAGTGCCAGGACTTGATGAAGACCTTATCTTTCAGATGGACCTATCCTAAGCTTCATCCTCAAGCTACCAATACCAAGGTGGTCTTTAGCTAGGATCTCTTAGTCACATTTTCAATTTTGGTAGGCAGGAAATGGAAATGTAGTGTGTTAATATGTTTCAGCACTGCATAATTACTGAATAAACCTAAGAGCAGTTTTTTGCTCTATGCTGTCCTTGGAAAACAGTGGCTGGATTTTGTTATGCTGTAAATCTGGGAAATCACTGCCCTCTCCCCCTCCCCCCAACAGGTATGTTTTGGGATTTTTTTTTTTTTTCATTCTTCTCACTTGATCTGTATTTAACAAGCACTTTTATCTGACTTTGCAGTAATTCCTAACACATACCACTGATGCCATCAGTTTTCTAAGTTCTCTAGCATCATCCAGTTAGTCAGTAAAATACTGTTGTTGAAATAGCTTAGAAGGTGAATTCATGGCAGGAAGGATATGACCAGCCTGTTTCAAATCCTGGACTTAAGAGTTTTGAAAAATCAATTGCTAGGAAATTGTCATTTAATTCCTGTGCTTTGTTTTTTAATTGTATGATCTTAGACAGAAGTAGAGTTTACTTTAAAGTAAATTGCTGATACTTTCCCACATACTTGAGTAAAGTCCCGGAGCTACAATAAAAATAATTAATATAAACAGCTATTGCTAAATTAAAGTGAAGATTAAAGTTTGGGTATCCTGACCTCCACTTTTTGCCAATACACTACCCTGTGCTTTTTTGCTGTAGACACCTATTACCCTGTAAAAGCTAAGGAAGTCTTTGTCGTGTTACAGTATAATTTTTTTAGGACAGCATAGTGTACCTTTAATCCAAAGAAAGACGCTGCCGTTGCCCAAGCCGGGTGACGCTTGGAAGCACATTGTCGCATACAGAATGTTCATTAAAAGCGGATTAGGTGAAGATCTCATCAAACAGACAGGATTCCGCTTAAAATAAACGGCTTCTAAGCACAGGAATTGTTAGAGGAATGGACCATAGACCGGTTTGGTTTGCATATTTTAGAGAGTATTATTGAGCTGGTGTGTGTGGAAGTGGGCTCTTTACTTCAGCAGTTCTGTTTAGTTTACTCAAACAGAGTAGTAACCATCGATAAAAATGTTAGAGGTCATTTGATGATAAAATGTGGAGACTTAATAAAAAGATATCCCAGGCATGAAACACTGCAGCAGAACGCTGCTTAAAAATTAACTAATTTAAAAAAAAAAAAATAAAATTAAATGAAGTGCAGCTTTCACTGTCAGGTTCTAGATTTCTCTCCCCCAAACATTAGACGAAATTGCATTGTTTACAAAAATTTATTAATACAAACTTTACACACTTTATATAACAGTTATCAAAGTCCTAGTTATAGATATCATGTGTGTAATAATACTTTGTTTAAGTTCTTTTTATATTCATTTGCACACAAAAGTTCTCCAAGACTAACATCTACCTACTATGACTGTATCTCAAATTTGCTCAAATTTTGGTAAGGCTGTTGGCGTTTCTAAAGAAAAAGAAAAAAAATGAAATCGTACAAAGGATAATAACCTAGGTGATCACTTCATAATGCTTGCGACTAGCCACTGAACTCTAACTGATAAGGTCATAAACAAAACGTCGAGAGCCCTATGTCATTATACCACAGCCGACACGAACACAGCGCACTCTGCCCATGGCCAAAGAACAGAAGGACGACTAAAACGCAAGCCGATGTGTTGCAGCATCGTAGGGCCACTAAATAGCCATCCGTGAACTCGTGGCGATTTACAAGGTGAAGAGAAGGCACGAAAGCTGCACACTGCGCCCCGCGTCCCTGCGCCCCGGGGGCCCGCCCCGGCAGGGCCGGCAGGGCGATGCCGGCAGTGCGGGCAGCCCGGACAAGCAGTGCCGGCAGCGCCTGCCCGCCCCGCCGGGCTCTGCCCTCCCTGCTCCGCTCCTCCCGGTGGCCCTTCCCGGCCTGGGAAGGAGGGTTTTACCCCCCAGGGGTTTTTTGGTTTGGTTTGGTTTGGTTTTTTTCCGACGTCTTGGATGCGGGGCTCGTTTTGTGTCTTTGGAAAGACTCCTGTAAGGTTTGTGTGGTGAGCTGGAAGGAAACGGGCACCTACGTGTTCTCCTTCGCCCCCGGCCCGGGCAGGGGACAGAACCAGCCCCCGGGTGGAAGTTAAGATAGGAGTCCGTACATAGAGAGATGAGGTGAAAATGGTTTATCTCGTTAGAAATCGGACCACAGGTGAACACTACACATTCTTTTATGACAAAAGTTTGTTTTATGAAATAAATTTTACTAAGCAATAAGCCAGAATGTAGAAAAATACATTTTACCTCCAAACTCAATAAACAAGGAACAAAAACTTTCGTAGTAGTGCATAATTCTTTAGTGGTAGCTACAACAGGGGTTCCTAAACTTGTACAATAAGAGCTTGCATAAAACAGAACAAAGGAGTGAGAGAGCGTTCACAATCTTTTTTTTTTTTTTTCCCAAAAAGAACATAACCCAAAAAGGTGACTCAGGTGGGTTAAACAGAGCTCAGAAAAGTTCGAAGAGAGGATGAGAGGCGGGAGGGTCTACAAGAAAAAGCAATCAAAGAAAAGAGCAACTCCGACCGAAAAATGCAAAGGCAAGAACCCTGCTCATTATTACACATGATGAAAAGCATGGACAGCACTGGAGAGTAACACACTGTACTTTGCATCCAGGTCCAGTACCGAGCTGCCCGGGGCAGTTGGGTAGCGGATCGGAGGTGGGATCGCCTCGTCTTACCTCGACCCTGCGGCACCGGCTCCGGCACCGGCTCCGGCCCCGGGGCGCCCCGGGGGCAGCCCCCGCTCCCTTCCCTACTCTTTCCAAACGGGTCCTGTCTCCGCTTTGGCTTTGTTCTGCAACTCTGCCCAGCCAGCCAGAAGAGCAGTGCGCGGGGCTTAGTACTTACTATCCTTGCTGCTGGTTCGGGATTTGGGGGTTGGGGTTTTGAGTTTGGCTTTTTTTTTGTTTTAATTTGATTTTTGTAATTGTTATTTTGGGTTTGGTTTTTTTAACTATTTCTCCCTCCAGCAGGCAACAGAGATGCACAATTTGGATCGAGCTGTTGTTTTTGCAAGAGAATTATTCTCTAAGCTCGTTGTTTGAGGAGACACTGATACAGATACAATTGGAATCAAAGAAAGCAGGAGAGAAAAAAATAATCGAAATCTAGAGGAAAGGGGACTCTGCCCCTTCAGAGAGGCTAGTGTCAAAGGAGCCTGCCTTGAGACTCACCAGGGGAAGAATCTGCCTCACCAATTCTCCCAAATCAGTTTCCTCATAATTCCCCTGGGAGCAGGTCATCCTTCTCTATGTACAGTAGCAAATGGTGATAATTAATGTCTTCGACCCTGTCGCGGATAAAAATACTATCCTTTTAATTTCTGTTACAAAAATAGGAGCAATATTCAAAACAATGATTGTCTTTTTTTTCTATTTATTTTATATAAAAACATAAACAGCTCAGCGAATTCTTGTTCTTGTGCAGGCTTTTCATGAAGAATTGTTCTTTAGTATTCTTAGTAGTATATATATATTTATATATTATATATAACTTAATGATTGGTCCACAAAGTAGATCTGTGCGTTTCTCTAGTGCTTTTGTACAAAAGAAAAACAATATTATTATCAAAATATTCATTTAATGGCTTTACTTCATACATAAATACATGTTTAGATAACACAGGAGCGGTGATTGTTCAGTCAGTTTGGAAATGACTTTTGTTTTTGTTTAGATTTTTTTGTTCTTGTTGTTGGGGTTATCTCTCTCTCTCTCTTTCTCTCTCTCTCTCTTTCTCTCTCTCTCTCTCTCTCTTAGGACTTTGTATACACAGGAGTGGCTGGTTACTCACATCGCTACAAATACGCTACTCGGCGTCCTTTGTTTTTAACTCTTTGTTTATACCTTTTCCCCAGGACGGCTGCTAAGTATTTCTTGACAGCCATTTGTTTCCGGTAGCGGCTGTAGCTGTCCGTGAAGATGCCGTCTATGTGCCGCTTGGTCAGCGGTTCCGCCTCGTCCCCCAGGCCGCCGCTGGCACCGCTGCAAGCACCGAGAAGCACAGCTGCATCAGGCGGGGCCGCTCCGCCCCCTTCCGCGCCCCTCCGCACCGCCCCGCGGCCCCGCGCAGCCCCGCGCCGCCCGCTGCCCCGGGCGCAACACGTTGCGCGGAAGATGCGCGGGGAGACAAAGGCCGCGCCGAAACCCGCTCCCGGCTCGGGGCGCGCAAGTGGCGGCGGCGGGAGAGACAATATCTCCCCACCATGAATTATTCATTGCGGCCGGGAAAGCTGCTCTCCCAGGGGCTTTATTAACGTGTTACCTTCTGCCGAAGGGCAGCGGGTGGCACCGGGCTCGCCCCTGCCCCGCTGGCGACCGGGAGCCCCGGGGAGCCCCGCCCGCCAGCTGGGGCTGCGCCGGGCTGCAACCGATTCCCCCCCTCCCCCTCTGCAGTCGAGCCCTCGGTCATTGCTCCCCATAAACTGCTCCCCCCAGTAAATCGTGGAGACTGCCCAATTTCTTAATTTTAAAACAGTTGATTACAAAAAATTACAGAGACATAGATATAGACACACACACACACTGTATGTATGTATGTGTTTGAGAGAGTGTGTGTGTCTATATCTATCTGCTTAATCTATGTATCCATATGCCCAAGCGTGTTAACCCAACCAAACCTCCGCGACCGCCTGAGCTGACAACCGGGCTCACGCTGCTCCGAGAGCGCGCCGGGAGCCAGTCGGGAGCCACGGGCAGGAGCGCCTGAGGCTTGGGGAGCCGGACTCCCGCAGCCCCATCGCGGGCGCAACACGTTCCCGGCCAGCCTTGTTCTCCCCAGCCACCGCCCTTTCAGCGCCTCCGCTCCAGCAGCACCAACGCCCACCTCAGAAAAGAGCAAGCAGAGACCCTTACCCGACCCGCTTGGCCATCAGGGAGTGCAGATATTTCCTGGCGGATAACTGTCCCAGGAGTTTCCTGTAGGCTTTGTTGAAGATCCCATCGGCGTGCCTGGGCAGAGGGAAGAGCCCGCGGGTGAGCGACCAGGCCCGGGAGCCGGCTGCGGCGGGTTGCGGGAGCCCGGGCGATGACGGTGACCATCCTTCCCCGCCGGCGAGCGGAGGGCGGCATCTCACCGCGTCCCCCGGGACCCCTGGTCCCCACCCAGATCCCTCCCCGTCGCGCTCGCTCGGTTCCGCGCCGGCTGGGCATTTCTGCTCCGTTTGCGGGAGCATCGCTAGCCCTCCCCGGCGCGGGCGGCTCCCCCGCTCCCTCCCCCGCGCTGCTGGAGGTAAGGCGGCTTTTCCATTTCTTCTAGGCTTTACACTGAGCACCGGGACTGGGGCAATGTGGTCGTTTGTTTGGGTTCGGGATTTTTATTTTGATGTTGTTGATGTTGGCTTGTTGAGTATCATTATTATTTTTTTCCCCCCAATTGGCTCTGTCAGACCCGTTTTGCTCCCGGCTCAAAATTCACGCCTGACACCCCGCGAGTTGCTGTCACCTCTTTTCCGGTGGGTAATACAAGGTGTACATCTCGCCGATCATGGAGGACGGATTCGCTATGCCGAGGGGTTCGTGGTCGTAAGCGAAGTCCTGCAGGGTGTTCCCCTCCTCGTCGTAGACTTCATCCTCCAGCCTGGCAACGAAAGCATCAAGGAGTCAGCCGGGCTCCGCGGGGCGCTCCGCTCCACTCCCCGCTGCCGGCTTCCGACTGCGTCGGCGGCCACCCTTCGTCGGAGCCGACCCGGGCACCCCGGGAGCCCCGTCCGACTGCCCCCATCCCCTCTCTGCACCCGCCCGCTCCCCATCCCCGCCCTCCGCCCTCCTCTGCGGGGCAGGACCGCGGAGGAGGGAACACACCCGCCGTCAGACGTGCTCCGAGAAACCCCCCAAACATTGCCATCCCCCTCGCTCCCCCCGGCCCACGCCCCGGCCCGAGAAACAGCTCCTCTCTGCCACAGCCAGGGTTGGTGGTTGCCGAGCGGAGCGCACGCCCGCGCAGGCTGCCGCACACACACGCGTTCGTGTGCCAGGGGCTGGGCGGGAGCCGAGCAGCCTCCGCGGCGGAGACGGGGCGGTGAGCGGCAGCTTCGCAGCCGGGGACCGCGCCCCGCTCCTCCTGTCAGCGCCCGCCGGGCCGGGGGAGGCTTGGTCGGTTGTTTTTCGTTGAACGGTGGCTCTGCACTTTGACATCGCGTCAGTTTTGTGTGTGTGTCCCAGCCCCACCCCGCCCCCCATGCTCTTTGCCTCCCTCTCTGCAGTACGATGTAGGTCATTGCACGTTACAGGCAGCTATTTTTGTCTGTGAGCTTTAGCAGAGGTATTAATAATAGATGCCGCTAAAGTGTTCCACTCTTGCTAATTCAGGCTCTTGAATGAGGAAGGCCGGCTTGCTGCCGGCTAATGGCCCCGCAGGCGACCGAGCCTGCTGCCCCCCAGCCGCACTGACCAGGGAGATGAACGGGGCTGCTCTGAACCAGCCCCGACGGGCTCCCGGTTACTGCAAGGACACCTCGGAGACCCAAAAAGGACACCCTCATCGGACAAACTTGCGCTCCTGGCATGGCCCCCCACCCCACCCCTCCACCCTCTCTCACAGCTGAGCCTCACGGCAGTGACCCCGCAGGGCACACCGGAACAGAGCCAAGCGCCGATGGAGCAGGACGACAGCACCGAAAGCAACCTCCCTCCCCCCCCCCCCCAAGCCAAGCAACACCGTTCACCCAAACTGGCGATAAGCAGGGCGGGACGAGGCTGCCATCGGCCGTCCCTCCTCGCGTACCCTGCGTCCCCAGCCAGGGCCCAGCGTGGGATACTCGCTTGTGCCGATGCCTCCGGGTGTCCCCCACTCCTGCCCCAAACACAGTGGGGTTCAAATGTCCACGGCTTCCAGTTGGAAAGTGACAGCACAGGCATCAGCCCACCCAGCAAGACAACTCCGAACAACGCAGAAAACCAAACAACCTCGTGCCAGCCCCTTTCCCTCTTGAGAAGGACTGTCGTATACAGGCAGGTAAAAAGGGTAAGAGACTGAATTCCCACCCGCTCCAATGCCGCTACACGAACCATGATAGCTCTCACATGCTTGCAAACAACGGCGCACCAGTCCCCGCGCCCCTCCGCCCCTGACCCGGACAGGCGATGCTCACCCGGGGCGAGCTGTGGGAGGTCGGAGGCCCCCGCAGGGCAAGGGGCAGCTGGGGAGGAGCTGCTGGCCGCCGTCCGGGTGCAGCAGGGACCTCGGCCGAGACTCAGCAGAGTAGGTTCCCTACTCCCGGGGACAAGAGGCCGCAGGTTTAAAGAGCCGGGATCCCAGGGAGCGACCCTGAGGGATGCCGGTGCTGCAGTCGGGAGGGGTCGTACTCCGGGGCGGAGGGGGTGGGAACACAGCCTAAGTGGAGGGGTTTTCCTTTGATGACTCCCAGCTAGGTCCCCGTCCACTTTTCTCCCCAGTAAGAGTCCGTTGCCCTTAGCTAAGCTGGGGCAGCGGAGGGGCTGAAGGGGTCCCGACAGAGCCCCCGGAAAGGGGACAGACCTACCTGAGCGCTGGGTACTGAAGTCCGGCCGCAGGTGAGCAGTAGACGCTGCAGTGCATTATTATGCCGTAGACCAGGAGTGCTAAGATCGCTTTGCTACACATTGCCACTCTGTGTGGAAGGGAAAGGAAACCTGCCGTCAAAAAAAAAAACAAAAAAAAAAAACCAAACAAACAAAAACACCCCAAGCAAAAAAAAAGAAAAAAAAAACCAAAAAAAACCCCAAACAAACAAAAAACACCACCAAAAAAAAGAAAACAAAACACCCTACGACCCACCACGCCCCCCGGCCTTGCCTGCCGAGAAGGGAGGCAGCGCGTCGCGGGGGGACAAGAGCCCTGGACAGCCGGGTGCTATCGCTGAGCGGCACGGAGAGGCGCGGAGCGGTGCCCAGCGCAGAGCGCTGCCTCCGGTGCCCGCCCCGTCGGTGCCCGGCTGCCCGCCCTCCCCGGGACCGCTGCGGAAAGGCCCGGCGAGCCGCCTCGTGTCCTTACCATTAAACTCTAGACAGCCGGCACTGAGAGCGTTTGGCTGCGAAACTAAACAGGCAGGTCTTGGAGAGAAGAAAAAAAAAAAAAAAAAAAAAAAAGACCCAAAATAGGGAGGGGGAGAAATGTAGCTCTCTCCCAGGTCGCGTCCAAAAGGAGTTAAAAGCCTCGTGGCATTGCCTCTCCGATGGGCGAAGGACCCGCAAGATGCAGAAGACGCAAAATCGGCAGCAGTTAGTTGTTTGCTGGTTTTAGGGCAATCCACTCCGAAAAGAAAAAGAGAAAGAGGAAGGGGCGACAAAAAGATAAAGGGAAAAAAGTTTGCAGGTAGCAGCACAGATCTAGAGTGGGGTCTACAAGGGAAGGGAGAAAGAGGGATGGAGCGATATGTCGCCTGAGAAAGGAGCACGGGGGAAGACGGAAGAGAGCGAGCGAGCCCGGGAGGGAGCGGAGGCGGGAGCCGCGGGCTGGCTGCGTGCGATGTTGTCTTCCCCAGATCTCTCCCCTCACTGAACGCCTGCCTTCAGCCTTCTCCTCTTCTTCTCTTCCTGCACGGTGGCTCCAAACTTGACCAGCCTTCCTCAGCCTTCCGTCTGATACGCAATTAGCAAGAAAATCTTTGCAAACACCCCGCTTCAGCAAGAGCCCTCTTCGTAAACATTTGCCTGCTTGTTGCCTTAGAGGACGGGCAATATTGTTTGTTGCCCCCGTGGTGGTGTCCGGATTTTTATTCATGAATCAAATGCCTTTTTTTTTTTTTCCCCCAGTCACGTAATAATCGGGTATCAGAAAAGACGTCACCACCCCAATTCCTCAAGGAACACAGTTCTGTGTCGTCCTCAAAGATGAGCTTATCAGGAGTCATAAAGCTTCTCATAAACACCAACTCACACTTTCCTCTTCCCCCCCCCCCCACAAAAAACAAAATTAGAAAAAGAAAACCCAACCAAACCCAACAACCAAACAAACACGCAGAAAACCCCCACAACCTATCACACAAATCTAAAAGAATGTTCTCCACGGTAAAGTTTTACCTGAGGTGGGAAGGGACCAGGAGAGGGAGGAGGGCAGTTTGGGGTGGGGGTCCCCGGATTTGTCGTGCTCCCCGCGTCTTTGCTCTGGGTCTTTCCGAGGGGCCAGCTCAGCACACGACGCCCCCCGGGGCCGCCGCTGGGCACAGGCCCCCGTGGAGCCGCCCGGCTCTGAGCACGCAGGCGGAGCAGCCCCGGCGCGGAACCCCCTACTTCCACGGAAATTCGGGGATACAAGCTTCTTTTTTTTCTTTTTTTTTTTTTTTTCCCTCGAGCCCTTTCTTTTTTTTCTTTAAGGAATGTTAGTGATGTTCTCATTACGCAAGGAGCCCCCCGGGGAAACCAGCAGCGCCCTGCGTGTCTTGAAGCTGCGGGGCGTAGGGAACGAGTCCCACGGCCTTCCTGCAAGGAGGGTCCCACACGCGGCCGGCGCTGCCCAGGGACAGCTTTCCTCCCCCTCACGCCTTGGCCCGACCCTCCCCCTCCTCTCCGCCTTGTGCAGAGACAGATATGCAGCTCACAGCGCTTGGCAGAGCGGGAGGGAAGAGCATCGCCATGAGGAAAAAAAAAAAAAAAAAAAAAAAAAAAAAAAAAGAAGTTGATTTGCCGGAGGGACCGGGAAGGAAATCCCTTCTCTGGGGACTTCCCTGCCGCCGGAATAATTTTCCCCCCAAGTGATGCGCCGGGCGCGGGCCACCGGCGGGCTCCCAGCCGCTGCGATCGCGCTCGTCTCCGCACTCCCCTCCCTTAGCGGCCGAAAATGTGCCCTTCATTTCCGAGAATTACCCAAAGAAATCCAGGCTGCAGGAGCCATTACTGCATATTTTAATTATTTGGATCATAAGCAGAGAGTTCAGGAAGCAGCAATAATATAGTTCTCCCGTTTCCTATTTGAATGGCTTTGGTGTAACATGCTTGGATGAGTTATTTGAGCCCAAATCGATTTCTCAAAAACAACAACAACAACAAAAGACACACCATACAATTACATTCCTATTACGGTCATTTAAGGTTTCAATATTTTTCCGGAGATAAAGGTAATTTAACGTGAATGAACGATTCCCGTAGAAATGGCCATGGACGCGATCCCGGGCGGGGGAACAGGACTGGGAACGGAGCGGGACGCTACCACCCCAGCTGTCATTCCCTGCCGGGCGTGTCGCACCGGGAAGGTCCGCCGGCAGGAGAGGGGACTGGGCAGGACCCTCGGCGGGGCCGCTGGGGAAGGGGGCACTCCACCGCTCCCGCTGGAGAAGGGACACCCCGCGGCCCCCGACGGCGAAGGGGTCACCCCACCGCTCTCGCTGGAGAAGGGACACCCTGCGGCCCCCGCTGGAGAAGGGCACCCCGCGGCCCCGCCCGCCCCGGCTGGGGCCATGGGGCTTCCCCGCCGCTCTCTCGGCCCGCGGGCGCGGACGGTCCGTGAGCGGAGGGCGCCACCGCGCGGCAGCTCCGCGCCTGCGGCCGCGCCGCGGAGCCGCCGTCGGGCGGGCCCGGGGGGGTGCCCCGTCCCCCCAGCTGCGGAGGGCTGGGGTGAAACCCCCTGCGCTGCCTCCGGGCTCCCGGGACCGGCTGTGAGAGCGGCTAGAGGGGAAGGGCTGCCCGCTGTTCCTCTTCAAGCGGGCTTTGGGGGCTGGTGTTTTGGGTTTTTTTTTAAATTTCCTTCGACATGACTCTGCGACAGCGGGTGTGAACAAGGGCTTTTCTAGAAAGCAGCGTGGCGGGGATCGTGTGGATAACGTCGGTTTGCAGGCTTGAACACACAGTCAATCTAAAGAACAGGAAAAAACATTCCCTCCTTCTGAAGAGACCAGAGTCACAGGCAGTACATTTTAAAGCTGTGTCTATTTTCACTTTAGAAAGGCTACTTTCAGTGACTTAATTCACACAGCTGCATTTCCTCTCCTCCCTCCCAACTGCCCCAGATCCTTACAGAAGGTACCAGGATGCCTGAAATAATAGGCAGCAGCAGCACAGAGGTACAGATTCCCGTAAAACAAACCTGCAGCTACAGATCCCATGTAGCAACCCAGTGCCACCCTTGGTGGTACTGTGCATGCAGGAGCAATGTCAGGATGGTTTGAAAAAAATCCAGCTTCTAAGTTCTTCATGGTGAGTGAATAACTCACACACAATTCATGCCAATAAAAGTTTCATAGCACCTCAGTCCACTTCACAGGGGCATGTGTGCAACGTGAACGTGCATATGGCATGACTGCAATTTAGGCTGTTTAAGTGAAGGTTTAAATCTGGTCTCCACGTACAAGTAAATTTCTACATAATTCTGTCATTTCAAGGCTGAGAGGAATTTAAGGTTTATAATACTTGCCTCTAAGGCAAATTACTAAGGCGGCACCTGAAGAAAAGTGTTGTGTTTTTTTTTTTACTGGCAGAATTTCCTTCATCATTCTCCTACCAGCCTAAATTAGACCTTTTAATTTATCTGACTATTCTATTTTAAATATCAATTTTATTAACTAGACCATTATAATTCTACAGATGTTTCTAAGGGAGCTTACATTCTCTGAGCCTTGTTAAGCCTGACTGCAACTGACTGCTGTAAACCCTACCACCATAGCTTTAGTTCAAAGGAGCATATTTCATCATGTACCATGACGGGTATCTTTTTCACTCCTCAGAAAACCCCTTTTTTATATTTCTGCATATTTTATAAAAAATACTATGGGTAATCTATCAAACTGTCAGGAACTCTACTGGTCCATAAAACCAGATACCTCATGCACACCTGTTGGTTGTCCAGCCACTGCATTCATGTTTTCTCAGTAGATCCCACCTTAGCCGCATATTTTAAAAGGAACCTGGAAGATTGATATACCTGCGATACATAATTTTATCATGAAAGAGCACATATATTTCTGCCAATATCGGAAAGGACAAATTCTTTTTTTCTCAAAAGCAAGCAATCCTGACAAACCAGCTGTCTCTCTCTCACACACACAGATTTTATGAGTTTCTCATCTCTCTTGTTATTATCTCTCCCCAGGCCTCCTTTCTTAGTGGGATGGCTTGGGGAACCCATTGCTTACCAGTATGGCAAAGAGTACATGTCTGTATCAGCTTCATAAACATGACACCAGCTTTTATCTTTTCTTGGCTTTCCAGGCTTCTCCGTCTCCCCATGGGCTAGGTCCTGGAAAAGATGGACTTGTCAGAGGGGAGATTAACCCATCCATGAAGTCGTCTTCTGTACCTGTGGTCATCTGATACTGGCTATTTAGGGATTGCCTGGCAGCAGAACAGAAGTTATTAAAGCTCAAGCAGGGGAAGGCAGGGCTTGGCCGACATTTCAGCACTTCCAGCTGAGACATGGCACCTGTGGCACAGGCAGGAAAGCCCCACTTTCTTCAGGGAGGCTAGATGGCAATCAACTCAGGGACAGAGACAGTTGAAGTATTTCATTCACAGGTTTGTTTGTCTTTTATTAAACCATTCCCTTTCATGATTTCTTTATGTAAAAGCAGCCAAATATTGAGGCACACTGTAGAAAGCATACACATCCGTGTGCTTTCTCATGTCTGAAGTGACAAGGCTGTAATCCAGAGAAGCTTGCTCAGCCAGGGATGTTCTGGGCAGGAGCTACAAACAGAAAAAACAGAGAACACAACCAGGCACAGTACTGTGATTGTAAGTCTCTTAAGATGACAGAGGCAGGCCTCACCTGGTGGCCAGGAGCCTAGCTAGCCTCTTTGCAGGTGACCACCAACCATTAGTAAAGTCTTTGCAAGAGTCTTCCAGATAATTCCTTGTGCCTTTTATTTCCAAGCAAACGGTTAAAAAAAATTCTCAAACATATGCACTCTGAAGAAAAGGGTTGGGATTTCATTTCTTTTGTTCTCTGAAGTGAGGAGGCAGGACAATTATTCCCAGGGCAGCAGTGTAGGAGAACCATCAGTGCAGTCATTCTGCTCTTGCTGCTGCTTAGAGCTCACGGTGAGAGACAAGGCCAGTAGGTTGCCTGTGTCTTGCATGATTGCCCACAGAGAAGCTCAGTGTTCAATCTTACATTGTGGGTGTCCTCCTCCTCTTGTTCAGTAAATTAAGGCACATGTCTATGACAACACAGAGGCAAAGGAAGAGTCATTCCCATCCAAACACACAGGCAAGAAACTCACTTTCTAGATGAATGAGAGACCAAACAGTGGACTTGGTTCCACAAGGAGGTACCACCATGGTATGTCTGTGACAGAAAATTTCCTTGGATAGCTAATAAATACATTTATGACCTCCCATCTTTCACCCAAATAAACTCATATTCTGCAAGAGAAGAAAAAAATTGTCCTTGATGCTTTTCTATGGTGGTTCTTTGATCAATCATTTATATACGAAAAGTAGAGAAATAAATTATGAAAGGCAAACAGCAACCAAAAAAAAAAAATATTTCTTTTAAGATTTAATATTCCAAAGGCCTATTTGACACTAAAGCCCACACCCTACAAAATGCCGCTAAAGATCTTGCCTATCCACAGAGCAAAATAAAAGCCTTTAGCACTGGCAGCAGGTCTTGGTCTATTCCCACTCTCCTTTCCATTTGGTCCAGTGTTCAGGGGGAGGGTAAATCTTTAAGCAGACTGAATATAAAAAGTTTCACAGAATGATGCCAAGCTACAATAATTTATACTGGACAAACAATAGCCACAATATTTCTGTGTTGCAGGTTGCTTTAGATGCAGCTGTAACCCAAGGTGAACAACAAGCACTGTTTTTGTACCCAAATGTGACAGAATTTTGAGTACACCTTTAGAAACAATGGGACTGCCATCTGCCTGTGTCCAGAAACAAAAATCCATCTGTAGCTCTGAGGTATTGCTAATGGCATAGCTAAAGTTATTCATAGTTTAGATTTACCAGAAATAGTTGGAACAAATTAATAATGAATTAGAACATTTCTTATCATCGCAGGGAGTGAGAGGGAATAAATAGAATCATCCATATTTTCTTATTACAAAACAGTGTGCAGCCTATTACCAAACACTAATTTAGTGTTGCTTGTGCTGGAAAACTGTTGAAGGGTCCCTGGCTCCTGACAGTGCAGCTTAATTCAGTCTGACGGGAGCAAGGCTGCACAGAAGCAGGCCAGGGCGGGCAGGTGAGGACCATCCCAACAGGGGTGAATCCCAGCCTGCCAGAGCCGGGCGCCGCTCAATAATTCCAATTAACCACGCTAAAGATGACAGAGACGGGTCATGCAGAGCCCAGTAAATATCAATCAGAACCGCATATTGTGATGAGAGAATAACGAAGTCTTTCTCATTAAGGAAAGGAGAAAAGACATTTGGTTAGCTTTGGAAGCCTGTCCTTGGTGGCTCACGCAGCCTGCACAGCAGTGTCTGCTTTGTGGGACTGCAGCCCATTCTGGCCACAGCCAAAATCACCCTTAGCATGGGAGCCCTTCATGTGGCTTAGCTCCCTATTTTGTGTGTAGTGAGCAACAGGGAGAGCTCCCGCACCCTTTGCAGCACAAGAGGGCCTGTGCTCCACCAGATGCACAGCTCCAGAAATACGAAAGGTGTGGGGTGAGACTGCCGAGCTGGGTTTGCTGACATCTGCCACGAGCTGACTGGACAGCAGACACTGGGGCCACTACCCAGACACTGGGGACAGGAACCAGCACATACTTTTTGGCTGCTCTCATAACTGGGACATTTGCACAGCAGTTATCCCCAGAGAGGCCCTGCTTTGGATTTCTCATTAGCAGCCCACATCTACAGTCATCTCTCTGTCTGTGTGAGATTTTTAGACCCCACTTACCTTTAACTGCCAGTTTCTGGGCTTCCTGGACTCTGAAACATGTCACAATCAAGCAGCATGAAATGAATATCTGACTACATACATGGCCCACTGGGGATGTTTAAGGGTAAAATCCTGTCATTATAAGGCAGCATCTCTATTTTAAAACGTTTTTTAAAATTGATTTAATTTCCATTAAGTACTTGGGCTACTTAGCCTAAAGAAAAATGGTTCTTAGTTTTTTATGCTTAAAGATAGAACAAAGAATTTCTTGTGTGTGGCCTTGTGGTCCGATCCATCTCTATGCTCTAATAAAATGCATTTCTGTAACAGCTGAGGCAATTAATCACTTAAACAGAATTGGATTACAATCTCCATTACTAGAAAATCTTTAAAGTCAGGCTAGCTATCTTTCTAAAAGATCTCAAGCTATTGAGCCATTCTTTGCCCTGCTTTATGCAAAGGTCAGACTGGATGTTCGTAATGGCCTCTTCTAATGTCAAAAATCAGTCTCTGACCCTTGTAATATCACAGGAAAGACTCTCACTGATTTCAGACAGAATTGCACTGGATTTACTGGCCCTTCTCGTTAGGAATGAAGATTGTCTGCAGAAACTCCCATGTGATTTCGTAACTCCAGGTACATGCTTATTGAGCTCATTATGTAAATACTGCTGCCCTTGCGCCTTTTTGAATTTCATAGTTTGCCAAGCACAGCACAACCAGAAGTTGCTAGGACCTTGCAAGACTGAACCTGCTCTTTTGACCCCCAAATCTGTGTCCAGAGGTAACTGTATATGTCAACAGTAACAACAAAATTATGAAGTAGAATACTCTGTAGATATGTTTAAAAGCATTAAACTTTAATATGATATTTTTCACTGTAGTGAAAATCCTTTTCCTGGGGATTTCTTGCTACCAAGTACAAGTATATAATTGACTTTGATATGTATCTTCAGAAAAGAAAGAAGCTAATTGCATATAATTTGGGGTCATTCTCTGACATATTTTGCTCTACAGCAAATCCAGTTTTCTTCTTAGTCTCAGTAAGACTTGAGATTGTTCTAAAATGTATATATTGGTTTTAACTGCCTGAAAACAATGTTTTACCATTGCATAAACAACTTTAGTTAGCTTCTCTCATTAAATGTCTGAAAAAAGACATGAATTTTCTCTGAAACACAGTAGAAATAAGTATGAGCAAGGAATTGCAGAAATAACATTATCTTACCATCTAACCCTAATACTTATAGGTGTTTTGGGTTTTGGTTTTGGTTCTGGTTTGATTTTTTTTTTAGTAAGAACTACACAGGGAAATACCTTTATATGTTTCACGTATCTCTCTGGGAAAAATATAATTTAATCACATTCAAAACCAAGCCATTGTGAAGAACATTATTTATTCAAACCTCTCCTTTGTGGAAAGTAAATAACTGGTTTTAGTACATCTCCTGACCTTATCTCTTCAGATCAGTTCTACCAGTTCTGTTCTGAGCCAGGGACTGCTTCTGATGTATTGTTCATTTCCACATAGCCTCTCTTTCTTTCCCCCCATTCCCAATGTAGAATACTTTAATTCGTTATCCCAGGGGTTCAAAAGGTAACCTTGGTTACTACAAAGTAACTACTGGAATAAGGGTGTAACATTCTATTTATAGAAGGGGAAAATATTTGTTCAGTAATAAGAAAATTATCCTAAAAACCCCATGTCATAGATTTAGGGGAAAAAAAATTTGGTTTAGATGAATGACTAGCTACATTTTGTCTGCTGATGATATGTCCATACTTGATGTGGGTTCTTCATATTTATAAAATAGGCTAAAATTATGTAATAATTTCCATCTGAAAGTGTTACTACTAATATCACAATGCTTTTATAAGGCATATATTTATTAATATATTACATTTATTTTATCCAATAAACTACGAAATTCAGCAAACTCAGTGACTTCCTTGGGAGCACATAGTGAAAAATGAGGAATAGTTCCAAAATAAACACCTGAACTCATTCATGTCAAAGACAAAGATCCTAAAGACTTTAGTGGGGTCAGATGATCACTTTTGGTAATCTGACTCAAATTTTTTTGCGAGTGGTGGAGGTTTACTGCTCAGGAGTAATACCTCCCAGGCCTCCAAACTCTCAGTGCCACTAAACTACAAAGTAACTTATCTATTGATGGGTTCTCTCATGGATTCATGGGAGTCTAGTGTTCAGCCTCTGCAAAGAGTGATTTTAGTTGAAGAATTTCCTGTCCCACCCCACGAACTAGTAGTCATTAGGTGATGGCCTCCACCAGTGCTTGTGGAAATCAGCAACACTTAAATGGCAGACATCTCCAAAAAAAAGAAAATGTACAGTCATTGACATGAAACACTTGTGAATTCGTGTGGTTGTTGCTAGCTTGAAGATGATTAATAACCTTGAACTAAACTAAAAAGAATTTAAACCACATTACTCATCTTCAGAGAGCAAGGTGATCAAAGGAGACTTTGCAACTGAGCAAAAACTGTCCTTCAAAAGAAATATTTCCCCATCTTCCAGTGTTGATCAGTGAACAATACTGCTAGTCATTACACTCAGCAGAGTTGGTGTCCTTCCTCGATTTTCGTGGGGGAAGAAGAGGTAGTAAGGAGAGCTGAATCACGAGTTTTTCTCGTATTTTTTCCTAATGAACAATAGTGCACACAGCTGTTCTGGAACACAGTGGCAGGTAATGTCAGCACAGTCACTGGAGTGCGTTAGAATGATGACAAAAGTTCCTGAGCATCGATCCACAGAGAAAAAGCATAAACTTGGTATTCATGGCTAGGCTTCACGAACCAAGATTTGAGAAGGGCTCTACTTACTAAACTTGCTATTAGGATGTGAAGAAGAGTGTAATGTCCAATGATTCCTCTTGTTTTCCAAGTCTGCATTTAGTATAAGTAGCTAAACCTATAGTAAATACTTTTTCAGGATCATTCCTCCCCATTTCTATAGATTCCACAGGATGGGAGACAAATCATCCCAGAATGCATGATTCATGGTTATAAAATTTAGGAATGTTTAACTGGGAACAGTGCTGCAAAACATCAAATCCTGGAGGTAATTTGTGCTTTGCTACATTAGTCCTAAGCCTAAATGAGCCCGCAGCAAAAGGGAAGCTCATCTTGAAGAAGAAAACAGTTTCTCTGTTCCAGTTAAGTAATATAAAACTGAAAGGTCATAGAGATATCAAACTCCAGGTTTTTTAACTAGTAAGAAATGGAGAAAAGGTGAGGGGACAGTGGGTTTCTGCTTTCAGAATTTTTTTGGAAGGAGCAAAGTGAATTGAAGTCAGGTACAGCTCTTTAATTCCATGGAGATTTGTGAGCAAAGATCAGAGCAAAGCACTCACAGTTGCTTTAGCTCACAGCTACTGCCTTACTTTTGCTGAGCACTGCATGCCTGCAACTCCCAGTGAACTATTACATGTCACTAATATCCTTAAATGGCCTGAAGTCCTATTTAGAAATGCAGGAAGTTTAAAATATGTAAATACAACAAATAGGGGTGTTGAATGTTTTCCTTCCTCGGGACTGGGCTGTTAATGAGACCCGCATAGTACCAGCTGTAGGAACTGTTTATTTCATAGTATTTTACACCTTCAGATTTTCTTCCAGGTGAAATGTTAAGGCAGGGGTAAAATGAAAACTTTCTAGGAGTAACACCTTCACACTGCTTTTCCAACAGGACCAGAAAAAGCTGTATTTCTGATAGAAAATCCTAATCGCTGTTCGCACTAAGCACATGAAAGCAAGTTTTAAGGAAAACCTCTTGTGTGAATTAAGCAGTATTGCACAGTGAAGTTCACATAAACATGTTTCAAAGAAGACCTATGATGCACTTTTTCATAACTCATCACCAGATTCTCTTTCTTTCACATCCTTGTCACTCAGTTTTCCTTTGGCAAAAGCTACAGCAGTACAAGATGTGTCTACCCATCCTGTCCTGTTCTATCCTGTTGTGTCCACCCTCAGACAGACATAAATGTCACAGATGCATCATATACAACAGAGGTATCATGAGTATACCAAGGAGGGGTTTATCTGTGAGAGAAAAACCCAGTTTTATTCCCACCATAGCATCACCAAGCTGTTGATGGCGAAGACTGTGGCAACCCCCTGTGTAAATGATTTTCTCATTTTGCTGGCTGTTAGATGTGTTACAGATTAGGCTGAGAGCAGCAAGACTAGAAGGGATGAATTGGGAACATCTGTTGCTTGTTTGATCTCTCACACCCATGTTGTATAATACCTATTGCTGCCACATGAGTGTTCTGGGGATGGGCAGATTCCTCCTACTAGATGCTGGGGCTCTGGCTAACTTAGTGAATGGGTTGACATTTTATATGTTTGCAAGGCATCTTCAGATGCCACTGACCTTGTAAGACAAAAAGCGATGGCACTCCTGTGGGGATCTGAAAGACAACAGGAAGAGAGGATTTGTGCAGGAGCAGGCATATGCCCAGCCTGGCTTTTACTTAGCCAGACTCAGAAACGGCAATCTCAAGGACATAGCAGCCATGGCTTTTGCACACAACGATCCTTAGAGTCTATCCCATAAACAGCTCTGCAGGCTGGGGGAGATCACCCCACAGTGGGACGGGCAGACATTCGGCGGAGGAAGAGAAAACCCGTCGTGCCACCTTGTGGTTGGCACAGGGGGATGCCACCCCTCCCACTCCAAGCCGTGCTCTTAACAATAAAAGCACTTTTGCCTCCTGCAAACTGTGGGGATGTCAGTCTATCACCTTCGGGCGGGTGTGAGCCCTCACCCCGAACATCTCCTATAGTCACATTAAGGGGCCTGAGTCATCCTGAGGTGCACTGGGAAGCAGCAAACAGTCTCCAAGGTGAGTAGGGGCAGGTACGAGTGCCGATCCCGCTAGCTCTCCCTGCGAGCCCCATGGAAAATAACCTCCCTGTTTGGGTACACGATGTTCTGAGTTCCCTGACTGGCCATAGTGAGAAAAACATTTTCTTGTTCTCTCCCAGTGCATTATGAAAACCCATTAAAGGTGCTTTTTGCACCACAAAACCTCTTAAAAGGATTCTGTCAACACAAAAGCAACATTGACAGCAGTTGCCTTTAAAAGTACTTGAGTCTTCAAACTGTGAAATATGCTTCTTAATTTTTTTTTTTTTTTTTAACTTTCCAGACTTGGTCTACTAACAGGCTTCAGAGAAATGTTTTCTGTAATTGCATGAGTAAGAAAATGCATTGTGAGATTAATGCACATAAGAGTTATTAAAACAATTTGTAAACATATTCTTCACAGAATGGATATTCAAATACATGGATCTTTGCCTCAGTGATAAAATAAAATTGCTGTAGGAAAAATTTGCCAGAGGTATTGAGAGTAGCATGAATCCCATTACCATGTAGCGCATATGTCCCCAAATGGTTAATGTTTTCTGCTGCATGTTCTTTCTCTCCTCCTTTACCCTTCATCCATGTGTATCAGAATCCTGGCACTGGATGATAGGATGCACAAAGCTGATTTTTCTAACACAGGTTTTCCTCTGCTTTTGATGATATTAAGAGGCAAGTTGGGACACAGAAATGACATGCTCATCTCATATACTTCGAGTACATTGCTGTCCCTGGGAAAATGTGGATGTGCCACTACTTTCATCCTTTCATCTCTCAGCAATTAAAGACATCATTTTTCTTAAAAAAGGGCAGGCACTCAGAGTTTTGTCTCCTGCAGCTTCTCTCTTGGTGCTCATTCTGATCATCACATTATTGTAAAACTTCTGTAAGTGCTTCCTATGGAGCAATTTCAGCATAGGAATTTGCAAGTCAAAACAGTCAATTAGTTTATACATTACAAGTCTTCCATATTTTGGAGGCTACTTAAAGCTCTGACCACTGCAGCATGCTGTTAAGGAAGAAAAAAGTAGAAAATCTTAGTGCTGGTACTGCTGAGAAGAAATTATGTGCTACAGCCACTTTTTGTACTGAGAATAGGAAGTATTAGAGTAGGAAGAGCCCACCGTTTTGGAACAGTACCAACCACCAGCTTATTTTTTGTTTAAAAAGGTTTTTATTTGTTCATTCAATAGGAAGCATCAGAGACGCTAATAGCTAAAAATTAATTACCCTGCACCAAAATATCCAACTTCCAGAAATAATCATGCAAGTGCTAAAACCACTGGTTGTCTGTTGCTTTGCAAAGAGTTCCTGATCTCTAATAAGAGGGCAGTCCACAGCTTGCATCAATGTCTTGGCTAGCAGAGAGTAGCTTATCTGCTATTAGTTCGCTATCTGCTTGGACAGATAGTAAAAATGAAATTTCAGATATTCAAAACCAATCCAGCACCTAAAGACTGTGGAGGTCAGGTTGACAGCCAACCCTGACACCTGCCAGTAACAGCTACATTGCAATGTTGTGCAGTAACAGATCCCTAAAGAACTTCACGTTTTGACCTTATGTCAGGAACTCAGAGACAAACATGAGAGGCTATCCTTCTGTTAGGATGGTTTATAGTTATAAAAAATGCAAAATGCATTAACACAATATTCAACTCTGGCAGTCTCTTCGTTGTTGGGTGGTTTGGGTTTTTTCTGGTTTTTAGGATTAAAACAATGTATCCACAGAATAATAAAACCCCACCCCATCTACATGCAGTACTGAAGAACTATACAAAGACTGCAATGTACTAACCTTTGAATACTATAAAAGGTCCATATGGAACATTCTGCATCTGAGGAACATTAACTCTGTATCATGTGGAAAAGTCTAAAAGAAGGAGATGACTAAGCTGGCCTTGTTAATCACTAGAAAGAGAAACAAATTGGAAAATATCGACCTTCCAGGCTTCACCCCATGCAGTGACCCAGTAAAGAAAACCTTTTGGCACCAGCAATCAAGCTTTCCTGAATTATCTTCCTGGGGGGTTGATATACCCTGTCCTAAATATGGGTGAGTGATTGAGGTCCAAAAATTCCTTACACTTTAGTTATTCCTCAAGAATCCAAACACTATTAGAAAAGCAGACAAATACAATGGTAGCCAGTATACAGTATAGCATTACAGTAACAACAGTTCAGAACTGCCAATCAGGAGGGGTAGCAAAACAAGGGTACCAGCATGATGACTGTGGACTTCATGATTTTCAAAGCACCTTTTACAAAAGGAGCAAGAAAGTAAACCAGAAAACAGAAAAACAAGGTAGTAGCACATCTGTTTCTCCCAAACATACAATTTTTGTAGCTATTTCAAGTGGGGAAAAAAACAAAACAAAACCAAAAACACAAATGCATAGAATCACAGACTTGTTAAAGTTGGAAAAGAACACAAAGATCATCTAGCCCAGCTGTCAACCCAGAGCTGTCAGGTTCACTTCCCCAGGCAGCCTATTCCAATGTCTAATTGCTTTTTCAGTGAAAATTTTTTCCTAATATCTAATCTAAACCTCCCTTGGCATAACTTGAGGCCATTTTTTCTCACCTTGGTGCTTGTTACTTGGGAGAAGTGACCGAACCAGACCAGGCTACAGCCTCTTTTCAGGTAGTTGTGGAGAGTGATAAGGTACCTCCTGAGCCTCCTTTTCTCCAGGCTAAACAACCTAAGCTCCCTCAGGCACTGCTCATATCACTAACTCTCCAGACCCTTCACCAGCTCCACTGCCCTTCTCTGGACACTCTCCAGCACCTCAATGTCTTTCATGTAGTGAGAGGCCCAGAACAGAACACAGCACTTAAGGTGCGGCCTCACCGGTGCCAAGTACAGGGGAAGAATCATGCCCCAGTTCTCCTGGCCACACTATTGCTGATACAAGCCAGGATGCCACTGGCCTTGGCCACCTTGGCACACTGCTGGCTCATGTTCAGCTGGCTGTCAGTCAGCACCCCAGGACCTTTTCCAGCAAGGCAACTTTCCAGCCATTCTGCCTCAAGTCTCCAGTACTGCATGGGGTTGTTGTGACCCAAGTGCAGAAGGCAGCACTTCGCCTTGTTGAATCTCATACAGTTGGCCTCAGCTACCACTCTCCAGAACTCATTCTCTCCTATTACATTTTTTAAGAAAAAGTTCTAGTTTTATCTTGAACACATGATTTGATCAAAGGATGCTGCTTAAAAATTCTGAAACCAGCAAAAGACTTTAAGCATTCCAAGTAAGTGATGGCTTTGTTTCATTCACATTTCTAACTTACATTAAACCAAAAAAAAACAGAAAATGTTCTTTTAATATTAGCTTATTACACTGACAGACAGTTCCTCAATGTTCTCCTCACATCTTTTTTCCAGCTATGGTCAAATCACAATGTGCTGGCTAGAACAGATAGTGCATTATGTCAGGCACTGTATGCATCTGTTAGAAAGAGTTCTCATTTGAAGGCTTTACAATCTGAACAGAGAGGACAGGCATGAATGAGAAACTTTAAGCATAAGAGAGATTGCTTTGCTGTGATTACACACGGAAATTGGTCTCAAAGCGGGAAATAAATTCCACATCTCTAAATCTGCTGTCCCATCTCTTTCAGCACACTGCTTTGCAGTACACAACTGGTTATTTCTCTTCTATTTTTTATGGTTTGGGGTATTAATAAGACTTGGTCTCCCTGGCAAACTCCAGCCAAAGATCACAGAGAACATGTTCCATTAAACACGAGTCTGGCCAAATTTGTGCCTGCCTCAATATTACCATGCTGATAACTACTTCTCTTCTGGTGTTCACACTTGAAACAGAGGTCAAATTGTATGGACATTTTTTGATAAGCAAGTATTCCTGATGCTTGCACTCCTGCAGGGAATTCATATTCAGCACTATAATTTCCAATTCTTCTGCCTATCAAGAACTGGTGACTTTTTATTTCATAGCAGACAGAAGAGCATGAAGTGATTTTTTTACCTGCGAGCTTATAAATACTCTCAGAGGCCTTAAGGAGGAAACAATATCAAGCCTGGTAAGAAAAGAACAGTAAAATTCACGTAAAAATAGCAAACATCCTTATTTTTATAGCTGCAGTGGAGGTCAGCCAGTCTTTGACAAATGTTAAGGGTGGATAGGGAGGGGAACTCCAGGCTAGAGGCTTCCCTTTTACCTCTAGCTCTGGAGGGGAGCGCGCTCCCCCCACCATGTGGATCCCATGGTCCCAGCAGAGACCACAGGACACAAGCAGGGAGCGAGGCAGAGAGAGTTTTTTGTTCTGGGAAGTGACTTAAATACCTCCTGGGGGGATTACAAAGTGACCAGTGGGAGTTTAGGAGGTCTTTGTGACCAGCCAATTACAACAAGGGGTTAACAACCAATAGGTAAGCTCTCAGTTATCTCTTAGATCATTCCAAAGGTATAGATAAGACTGGGGGATCTTGGGAAGAAGAAAAGGGGGACTTTACACAAAGAGTTACAAAGACATTTTGAAAGCATGTTAATTTAAACAACCTTAAAACTTCTACATTCTTTTATATATTGCAAAGGTACCACAACAAGTATTAAAGATTGCATGTTCTTTTCCATATGTCAATTTGTATGCTAATTACACACACTTGTTTATTATAAGTTCTGGAAAAAATATCCTTGTGTAACAACATGTTGAACCTTCTTCTCAATCACATAACTTTAGTTGGAAATTGTTCTCATGAAAGTTTGCTTAAAGTGCTTTAAAGATGGAAGAAGTACATACTTACACATTTCATAGGATTCATGTTATTATTATAAGCATAAACCTGAAGTGAACATTTCTTCTGTTGAAAGGAGTCTGAACTGAGAAGTTTTTTAGAAGCAGATGTTCTACTTCACTTCTACTGAAAGCTTCAGCCCTGAGGTGATGAGATCACCCTGAACGCCACATGGAGAGAATGCCATTCAGTAAGCGGTGATTTTCTAGTTGTAAAGATCAAGGAAGTAATTTGTGGCCTTTTACATCTTTAATGCAGGACACAGTTTAGTCATTTTGGACAGAGATAGATTAGATGTGTCTGGGTGAGTAACCTGAAGGCATTTCATTAATTAGGGAGAACATGCAGCTGCATATGGCTAAAATAAAGGAGGAGACACTTTTGCAGATTCATGAATGACAGTATCAACAATTCCTTCTCAGTTCTCTGGTTTGTATTGTCATAAAAGCTTGATATTATTCTGCAAATTGATAATTTCTTTTTGAAGATTCTAGAGGTGCCTAGGTAGGTACAGATGGATTGAACTGCATTCAGATGAAATCCTAGTTCAAATTGCTTTGATGCAGCTCCTCAGGCTTCATTTCAGATCTGTAGGGTACACTGTTCTGGCCAAGTCAAATACTGTGTTTAAATGACACATGAAACTAGGTTTGGGAACCGAATGGCTGAATGATGGTAAGCAAAATAAAACATAGGACTCAGCAGTGAGAGGCATCATAAAATGAAATAACTTTTATGGAGCTGTAGATATCTGGTGCAGTCTTTCAATTTGCAAATTCCTGATGAATAAGAATGCATACTGTAGTCCTACTTAACCAGTATTGCCAAAACAATGAATATCATTATACTTGTCACCATTTCCTTGTTCTCCTGACAAGATGATTGTTTAAAGACAATAGATTAAGGCAGTTTGAAATTAGATGTCCTTAAACATCATCAAAGAGGAGGAAGGATTAACAGTCCAGTACATTCTCATTTAAAAGGAGAAAAATCTCCTATACACCTATACTTCAAAGACCAGATATATCACTTTCATTTGCACTTGATTTCATTACTGATGGAAGACAGTGAGAGGGAAAAAAACAGCTAAGGAAGTAGAATTGCAAAATTCTCCATTTGATAGAAATGAGCATTCAATACTTTCCTCCACATGCTTTAAAAACTAAAAGTTCCCAGTTCTCACACTTAGACCACCTGGAATATGCTTTGAGATTCTAAAATAATAAAAAGAAAACATTTTAATATGCTGAATTTTATATTCATATTTCATTACTTGAAATTTTAGCCAAAGTATGTGAATTAAAAAGAACACAGCAAAGTCCTTAGACATCAGGTGCAGTAAGTGAAGTAGACAAAGAAAGGTGGACTACTGTTCCCTAAGGTGATCACAAGTACCTCTAGCTGAGATGCTTCTTCAACCCCCCAACAGCTCAATTTTCAATTCCTATTCCTCCCCCACCAAAAACCTTTGCAATGAAGATGGATAACAGAATTTTACAACGGCAAATAGTGGGATTGGTGAGAAAAAGAGTCACAACTGAAAGGGGAGCTGTTTTAAAGGTCAGGCTCAGGTGTGTTTCCTGTGTTGGAGTTTACACAATAGACTCGTTTGCCATGTCTGGTGAAAGGTTAATGCTACTAGCTTCTGTATCAGAAATCAGTCAGATGTCATACTGGCTTAGATCATCAGAGCTTCAGATCATTTCCATGCAACAGATTTTTTTAACAGAATCCAGGACAATGTTTAATAACATTGTAAGCCAACTTTTGTTCAGGACTGTACATTTTACTTTAGGAGCCTGATGTCAAAGAGAAGGTGCATATGAATAGACTCTCACAAATGCCCATGTCCCACTTGGGCATCCAAGGAAGTACCCAGATGTTCACACACTTGGAATTGGGTGCCAGGTTTATTTGAAAATCTGGACTAAAGTACTGCCAGGGTGAGTTTTAAAGGACTTGAAAATCATTATCCTTTTGCAGGTGGGTGCTGAATCTTTTTGATAATTTTTCTTTTAGTAAGTAACTGGCAACTAATATGTTCAATGGCATAGAGAAAAAACAGTATATCAGAAAAGATAAATAATAACACATTATTAAAGAAATAATTTTACATGTACATGATCTGAAAGCATCTGTGACTCTCTTAAGAATCTGAAATGTCAGGAGTTAGCAGTCTTATTTTATTAGTTCAATTTTATATTCAATTAATAAATAAAAGACAAAGAACCACCGCGGCGGTGTCAGTTAATATTGAAATGGAAGCCACATATAAAAATGTTGTAATGAACCATAAAACAGAAATGCCCAAAAATAAATGAGACACTATTAACAAATTACTTTTGTATGTGTCTGATGAAAAAGGGCACAAGATAATTATCTAAGTAAGTTGTGCACATACTTTCAGGAAAACAGATGCTTACAAACTTTATGATAGAAAACCAAGTAAAAAATCCTTCAGCTACCACAGTCACTTTGGTAACAGATCGAATGGACCTCAAGTTAGCAGTTTTGAACATGTCAGAGTGATAAATAAAATCCTTGGTAGAATGTAAAACTGTGATAGCTTAAAAGAGGAATTCTCTGAGGAAATCTGAGAGGCAGAACAGATGTTACACTTTTCAAATAAAATATATTCAGCAAATCCATGTATCCACTGTTGTTTAATTGAAGAGTCATCCATTCTACATTTTCACAAGGTGAAGGAGACACTTGTTTACTGATGGAACAGAGTTAACAGTTACTTTTCTTTTTCAATAAATATTTCATTATATAACTACAAAGAGCGGCAAATGAAACCTCCAAACACAAGCTAATAGGTCCAAAGCTTAATGGTTCTTTACAAAGTAAAGGACACATGACAGTTCTTTCCCACATTTGCGTAAAATGATTAAGCACCACCATTCCGGGAAAAAAAAAAAAATCTTATTCTGGTAAATTACTTTTGCGACATCAGGAAAAAATAGACTTCTTTGTAGACATATAATAGTCTCTAATGGTAAGATATTCATTTTAAAGTAAAGTAAACAACAAGTCTGGAGTTTAGACAATTCACAGTTCATTTCAACTAACAAAGACAGAGATGAGAGAAAAAAATTGCCGTTGTCAGCTGACAGTATACCATGTCTCACCTTGATTTGTGACTTCAGAAATTTAAGAATCAGGTTTTAAGAGAGGCTCTGCCTTTACCTAGGGGGCTGAATCCCTGTAGTTACGAGTGAATTTCTTCAGCTGATGTCTTAAAAGGGAACAAAGGACTGTGATTCACACCCACAGCAATGGGCAGGAAGAACTGTGGCTCTGCTCTTGGCAGTTCTGTGGCATTTTTAACTCTGGTAGTTAAAAATGTTTTTAACATTTTTTGTTTCCCACCAGAGAGGAGAATTCAGTTATTTAGTTTCACTTGTTCAGTCTCATTTAGCCAAATATTGAATCAAGTAAGTTATGAGTTGACCAAACCTCATTTTGGCCAAAGAAACAGATAAGCTTCTGGGTTTGGTTTGAGGACATTTGGGAACATACAACTTGTCTCCTTTCTATGGCTTGTCCTAAAGATCCTTGCAAAACCTTGAAGAATATCTGACACAACCTAAAACTTACCCAGGCAGCAGAGGGAAATGTGATGGGATTCATTCATTACTACGTGAAGAACTCCTCATTTGACATTAGTTTCAGCAGCTTTTTATGCAAATACATGGGGAGGTGACAACATCTGAGTAGCACAGAGACAACTTAGAGATGAAAGTCAGTGTCGTGCCTTCAGGTGCGCATAGCACATGTGCTGCTGAGCCACTTACAAGTGCTGTTCCGGCATTCTGCATGCTACTGAAATATGACCCATTTCAGAAAAAGTATGGTTATAAAGATATTTTATCAGCCTGACTTTTTTCAGCTTTAAATATCTTGTGACACTTAGAACTCTTGAACAAGTGTCCCCCAAAGTTGGGTCAATTCATCGATAAGTCTTCACTGAGAGGGACAATGTTTCTTCTCTATGGAAATCGAGATCTCTGCCTCTCAAAACATAGATAAAAAGAGTACACTAGCCATGGCTAGTGCCACTTGTGCCAAAGGATCTTATCAAACTCATTAATCTCAAAAATGTTATTGTCAGCCCCTCATATCCACCAGATTTTAGGGCCATAAGTGCAACTACTTGAGAAGGATGGAGAGGAGGGAAAGCTTGAATATTCAAGTAATGTCACAGTCCTGAGTCACCACCAGTCCTGCCTGTCCCTGTCCACACACTCCCCTGAGACTGCCCCCTACACTGTCTATGGCCCAGAACTCCATGTCAGTCTCTGAGGATTTTGATCTAAATGAACACAAAGGGACCTTGAGGCTGCAACAGGAGTGAGAAGCAGCCATGGAATTCAAGGAGCTTCTCTGGTCCCCACAGGTGCTTCAGCAAAGGCTGAAGCGTGCTCTGACTGGCAAGCCCTGAAGTGTGTGACTGACTGCCAGCAGCACTGGGGCAGTGTCAGTGTGCTGATGTGAGGTGGTGTAGTGGATTTCTGTGGCTGGGTTCTGGTAGTGGAGGGGGAGGCACGGGGGTCCACAGGAGTGGCTTCTTTCAGAAGCTGCTAGAAGCTTCCCCTGTCCCATGGAGCCAATGCCAGCCAGCTCCAGGATGGAATTCCTGCTGCTGGCCAAGGCCGAGCCAATCAGGAGTGATAGTAACATTTCTGTGATAACATGTTTAAGAACTGAAGGTTGTGGCACAGAAAGAATTCCAGCCAGGGACAAGCAGAGTGAGAACATGGGAACACCAAGGTCAGTGCAGAAGGAGAGGGAGGACATGCTCCAGGTGCTGGAGCTGAGGCCCCTGTAGCCCATGGTGAAGACCATGGTGAAGTGGTGAAGACCAGCAGCTGTGCCCCTGCAGCCCATGGAGGACCATCAGGGTGGAGAAACCCACCTGTAGCCCATGGGAAGCCCATGCTGGAGCTGATGGATGCAGGAAGGAGGCTGTGACACCGTGGGAGGTCCAGGATAGAGTGGGGTCCTGCAGGAGACCTGCAGCCCATGGAGAGGGAAGCCCTCACTGGAGCAGGTTTTTCCCAGGTAGGACTTGTGGCCCCTGTGGGGGGCCCACATCAGTAGAGCTCATTTGTGAAGGACAACACCCTACGGAGGAGTGACCCATGGGACAGCAGTTCGTGAAGAACTGCTGCCCCAGGGATGGACTCACGCCAGAGAGGTCCATGAAGGACTGTCTCCCATGGGAGGGACCGCACAGGAGCAGAGGAAGGACTCCTCTCCCTGAGCAGCCACAGAAACAAGTGATCATAACCCCGGTTCCCTGTCCCCCTGCACTGCTGTGGTGGGGGAGGGGAGGGAGAACATGGAAGGAAGGAGGGGTGGGGGGAAGACATTTTTAAGACTGTTTTATTTCTCACTCCTTGGCTCTTACCCAGTTAGTAATAAATTTAAGTAATATTCCCACTTGGAGTGTGTTTTGCCCGTGAAGGTAATCAGTAACTGACATCTCCCAGCTCTTACCTCAACTCATGAATCCTTAGAAGTTTTTTTTCCTCTCCTCTGTCCAGTTGCAGAGGGAGAGTGAGATCATCATCATGAGAGCATCCAGCCAGGGTCAGCCCACTACAGGTGACCACAGAGCCTTATTTCTGGCTTTACTGAGAAGGATGGAACACCTCTCCTATGAGGAAAGGCCGAGAGAACTGAAATTGTTCAGCCTGGAGAAGAAAAGCTTCTGGGGAGACCTTATTGTAGTCTTTCAGTAGGGGCCATAAGAGAGGGACTTTCAACAAGGGCATGTAGTGATAGAACAAGGGAGAATGGCTTTAAACCAAAAGAGGATAGGTTTAGGTTTAGATATTAGGAAGAAATTCTTTACTGTGAGGGTGGTAAGCCACTGCCATGAGTTGCCCAGAGAAGCTGTGGATGCCCCATCCCTGGAAATGTTTAACGCCAGACTGAGTGGGGCTTTGAGCAACCTGGTCTAGTGGAAGTTATCCCTGCCCACGACAGGGGATAGGAACTGGATGATCCTTAAGGTCCCTTTCAATGCAAACCATTCTATGATTCATAATAGGAGTGTGGGGCAAGCTGTGAACTGCTGTTCAGTGAAATGAGAGTGCTGCTGACCAGCTGGAAGAAGGTTAACAATAAATAATTTTGTTTTTCAGCAAAGACTGACTCTGTTAAATATGTGGGGGATTTTCTCACTGGAAAGACAATGAGTCTCAGGGCCAAGAAATAGAGAAATTCTGAGTGACCTCCTTCATTCAAGGCATTTACAAATCATTTGACAAACATCTTGATGCCTTTCACCAAAAGAATTTGATTAGAAGATTTATTAAAATCCTTAACAGATTAGATTTCTATGATTTCTATTATTTCTATTTCTACTACTGCTAAGAGCAAGATATTTTTCTATACAGCATCTAACCACATGTGTCTTCTGCAGCATGAGATTCTGGCAGTCAAAAGTATCAAAAAAAAAAAAAAAAGAAAAAGAAAAAAAGAAAGAAACAATACAATATTTTGCTCCCGCCACTCCTAAAAGAAAGATCGTCTTTGATACCTTTGCATTAAAACAAAATTGTGGAAAGTGGGAAATTTTGCCAGCAGTTATCTGCAGAAAAAGGAAAACAAAAATAAAATCCAGAGCTAGAATTTGACTTATTCTTCCATTTAAAGGGGAAATAAAAGCAAGAAGAAATCATCTCTTCTGAAAGTGCTAATCCCAGAGGCATTGTAATAGCTGAAAAATATCTTCTTCACATTCTCTATGCAAATAATCTTTATCCACTTTTAGATAATGACATTTGGGTAGAGAAGAATAGATTTCCTTTGGGAATGTTTTTATATCACATGGCATTCAGTTCCTGAAAACAGCAATTGATCTGGGGGGGTCAAGTCTACTTAAACCATGATTAATATTACCAGAAATTAGTCCCTCAGTAGTCTCTTTTTCAGACAAAATGCCAATAATCAGCTGGCTTTTTTTCCATACACATATAACACATACTGTACTGCTGTTATGTTGCAGAGCTTATATTTAGCATTTATCCCATTTTTATATTCACTTTTTTATATTTATTCAATGTATTGTGATATATATTCACTTTTTATTGATATTATTAGACATAAGCCCATAAAATTAATTTTCACCAACACTAGTAAAATCTACATGGCCCAAGGCCTTCAGTTTTAGCAGTATTTTTGCTACATTAGCAACAATCTCTTGTAAGAAAACTGTTGTGAAGAAATTTCACTGTGCCAATGTGCTAGCTGTTCACCATGTGTTTGAAAGAAACTACCAGGTGTGCTTGTAATTAAAGTGTTTAAGGAATCATCAGCAGAAAATGCCAGCTCACAAAATCTAGGCCCTCCCCTGCTCTAAGACAAAGTTTAGTGAGAGGATTTTAGAGCAAAAACACTAATAGCAGACATTAATAGCAGTTTGCTGAGATATAAGTGTGATACCCTCTCATCTTTTCTAGGAGCACTCTGGCATTTGCTTATATGATGAATTGCAGACACTGGATGAATTGCACAAGATTTTATAGATGCTATAACTTTCTGTGGAGTTTTTCTATGAAAACTGTTCTCCTTAGAATACTTGTATGATAAAGCGTACAGTCCTACATTTGAGGTGTCTTTCTGTGATGCAGGACACTCAGATGGAAGTCCCTGGAGATGTTAAAAGCGTAAAAACTGTTGTATTGTTTCAGACCAGTGGTTCATCAAAACTGCTTGCCTACCTCCAACAGCAGCTGCTAGCAGATGCTTAGAAAAGAACACAAGAACAGGGCTTGCCTATATTGATACATTTTCCTATGCACTTACAGCTTCTGACTGCTTGTGGCTCAAGGAATTATTGAGATATTAAGTGTATCCTCATTCTGATGTTCTGTCCTTGTTTGACTTTTCCTATGAATGTGTCTAATTGCAATTTGAACAGTTTTATACCTTTGACTTGCATTAGATATGTGAAACGAGTATCACAGCATAATTAGGAGTTGTGCCTAATCAAGTGTCTATTCTGGATTGGACTTAAAGATTTCTGACCCCCTCCTTGCCCTCCTTCTCCCCTCCCCCCAAATCTTATTTCAGAAGCATCTTTAATGTGACTAGAATTTCACAGTTCAACACTGTTAATAAACAAGAACTTCTGCCCGTTTTATTCCTTTGCTTTGACAATCTGGTATGCAGGACAATTCAAAATTGCTGTCTGTGGATGACAGCTAAATGCTTTATCTACATATTATTAGCATTACTGAGTTGTCCCTCAAATATAACCAGAGTCCATGGTGCAGCTTGGAGACTGGGTACTGCAAAAGCTGGTGTCCAGCTCCCTGCAGGAACCTGAAGACAAACATTCTCAAAACTTATTGCCAAGCAGGTTTAACTCAAACTAAAGTATTGCTATTGAGACAGACATGAAATAACAGAGCAGGTAATGTCCAAGCATTCTGCACTGATCTTGGCTACGCTCCCCTTATTAGGCAAGAGGAAGAGATAAGTTAATTGTTTGATCAGGCTTAGCATTCTCAGCTAATACTGTGTCAGCGATGCCTGTTTATAAGCAAAATTAATTCAATATTGTATATTTATATTTTTGCATAAATGTTTACAAAATATTAATATATACATTAATTACTGCTGTGAAAAAGGAGAACTATTGTTATTCCACTTCAGTACTACACAATATTCACCTTTGATATTTATCTTACATCTATGTAACTGTTAGCACAGAAATCGATTGACTTGATGAAGATTAGCAGAGACTGTAACAGTGTAGAAAATTGAAGCAAAATGTGTCCAAGGAACACATCTATATTATGTATTTTTGAACCAATGAAGGAACACAGCTGCAAACTTTCTTGTAGATTTCGCTACAAAGCTGGGCTTGTACTGAGGTGATCAGTTGCAGTATGAATACCTAAATTGCATTAGCTGTAATAGCATTTTACACGGAGGACTGGGGTTTTTCTAGACACTTTGGTCATTTGACCAAAGTAAAAAATCTGTCACCTTGTCAAGCCAGCCTAGATTTTGCATTTACGTTACAAGCAGCATTTTCAAATGGAGCCAAGAGTAAACACTTCTTATATTTAAGGCCTTTTTTATTTAAATTTATTTTTGCAAAAGGAAAATAGGTTTTAAGCATCCTTTTTGAGGGGGGAGAGGGGATGGGGGGTAGGGGTGGCTGGTTTTAGAACTTTGTGTCTCTAAGACACAGGAATTTACTTTGTGCAGTTTATAAAGACTCCTCTCCACTGTTGTGCAGGTAAGGACAAGGGTTGAATACCATTTTTTAGATGTATTAAACCATCCATTTCAATGTCTGTGCTGGCTACAAAGAAGATCATGGCCAAGAGGAACATGGAACAAAACTAAAGAAAAGCCCTCAGGCTACATCTTGTCCTCTCCTGGAGAACCTAGAACAAGGAACAGTTCAGAGTAGGCAGATTTTGGTTTGTACAAGTCTTTCACTCATGTCAGCAATTCCCAGCTATTTCAGCAGCCAAGAGAGGCAAATGCACAGAGATTTAAAATAACTAAAGAGCCCAGTACAGATTAGGATTGTGTAGCTGGGGAGCAGCCTTGCTGAAAGGGACCTGAGGGTCCTGGTACACAACGAGCTGAACATGAGACAGCAGAGCATGACTGCAGCAACAAAGTCAAACTGGATCCTGGGCTTCATCCACAGAGACATTACTAGCAGAGATGGAGCTATGATCATTCCACTCAATGCTGGTCAGGTTGCATCTGGAGTGCTGTGTCTAGTTCTGGTTCCTACAACTCAAGAAAGGCACAGACAGACTGGAGAGGGTCCCAATGAAGGCTGCGAAGATGATCAAAGGGCTTGAGAACCTGCCCCATGAGGAAAGATTGAAGGAGTTAGATCTTTTATCCAGAAAGGTAAGGCTTAGGGGGACCTCATCACAGTATTCCAGCACTTAGAGGGCAGATACAAGGACAGAGGTTCTTTCTTCCCAAGGAGCCACATGAAGAAGACAAGGGGCAGTGGGTACAAGTTTCACCAGGAGAGGTTTCATCTTGATAGAAGAGAGAATTTTTAACAGTGAGAATAGTCATTCAGTGGAACAACCTTCCCATCACAGGAGGTTTTCAATTTGTAACTGGTAAGGGTGCTAGACAGTCTCATAGAGGCTTCCTTTCCCACGAAATTTTGGGCCAGATGAACTTTTGAGGTCCCTTCCAACCTGGGCTGTTATATGGTTCTTTAATTCTAGGATTTAAATTAGAGACAGTTTATCCTGCACCTTAGGCCACAGCAAGCTCCAAGGACATTAGAAAGACAAGGCTGTGTTTGTGCCATTTCCCCAATCTTGCTCCAAGAGGAGATCTTGCCAGAGATGCACTGGCTCACACACATGTAGTTTGCCTTTTGTTGCAGAAATGGTGCTCTCTTTTGAGGGAGTGTGTGCACAGCTGTTACAGCTGGGCCTAGTATTAATTATTTCAATTTTCAAGGAAGGGAACAAAATTTAGCTCTGAAAGACAAGTGAGAGCTGGTTAATTAAGCTTGTTGAGAAAACAGTGTTGGAATATCATTATCATTGACAGATTTACCAAATGACATAATTTTCTCGACAATTTCATTCAACAAGGAGGAAAGAAAAGGGAGAGAAGTTGTGAAAATTTTGCAAAATGCCATTTTGTCACTTGTTGAAATGTTCTGAGGCGATTTTCTTTTTATTTTATTTTTTTTCTCAAAAGGACTGTTCATTTAATTTTATATTTTATTATAAAATGCAAAATGTTCACATGACAAAATTAAGTGTTGTCCCAGTTTAAATGAGACACAGGTCTTTTGCTGAGGATAAGTTATGAGAAAAGACCCAAACTCCTCCCTCTAAGCAATTATAAATCTGAAATTAAGAGGCTCCAGTTGAGGGAAGACAAATTACGGAAAAGGGAAAAATAACAGCCCTTTATTAATAGGTATGTATGTATTAGCAGAAACAATGAAAAGAAACAAGTAAAACAACCAAACAGTACTCCTATACCCACAAATAATCCCCTTCAAGAACAAACCTATAAACAGGCAAAGGGAAAAGTGAACAGTTCCATTTTGCACCCTTTGGTGCAATTCCAACCACAGTTAACAGGAGGCGCCATTGAGTCACTGGAGATGCAGAGCTTGTAATGTCCTGTGCCAGTCACCAGGTGGCGCTGTGGGATCCCTGGTTGCTGCAGGCTGGGGGGGTGGGGGAAGAAGAACTCCCTCCGGGGTGTGTCGGAGAAAACAAAAAAAAACTGGGTCCCCCTTCCCACACACCGGGAAAGGGGAGAGGAATAGGGGGAAAGGAACCAGACAACTCTCACTTACTCCGGCTGGTCAGTCTCCTCTGCACAGTTCTCTCTCTCCCCCTGATGTGCACAAGGGCCACCGCCAGGGAAAAAAGGAAGAAAACGGGAACAGGAAACAAAAAAAAAGGGGGGGAAAAACCCAGAAAAACAGCTCCTCTCTGACAAGAAAAAAAAAAACAGGCAGCATCCACAACTGGCAAGCAGGTCCCGAGCTACAGGAACCACCAGCCTCCACTCCTGACCTGTGTTCCAGCCACACACCAGCCCACAAACTCCTCCCCCCATTTCCCAGGAGACCAGACAAAAAAGTAAAGTGCAGCACTCATCTCCCCTGTATCCTAGGAGACTAATCTCTCAGCAATTAGCCAGGGAGATGGTTCTTTTGTGCCTGTTAAATGCTCACCTGATAGCTCTGCAGAAGTGGGAAGGGGGGAAGGGAAAAAATTCCTGCCAAACTTCCAAGAACTAGCTAAACCATGACAAGTATACAGGTTGACCTGACACTAATCCTTTATGAAATACCTTTCTGCACAGGACTTGTGATGTTACTGGTGCCATACATAGCTAATGAGGATGACTGTCCAGTCTTCTGCCAAATGGAAATTCATCTTCTGCAAGACTCCATGGGGTTTGGAAGATCATGTTCTTTTTCACTGCACACTTGCAAGAATGAGATTTCCTCACCATGAATAATAGCAGCTTAGGGACAAATTATTATTATATGGTCTCAATACCAGACTGCTTGAACTGACACAACTTCTACTGAATGATTTCTGTAGCCAGTTTTTGTTATGTATCTTCTAGGAGTTACCTTATGCTGCTGCTATTGTCCCCAGCTCACCTAGCATGGCTACTCATCATATCAGTGCTCTCTCACAAGGTTTTTAATAGCACAGCATGGTATGGTGGTAAGTTTAGAACTGCACCTACCCTTTAATTACTGGTAGGCATTACGTCTTCCATTATCCTTTCACAACCTCCTTATTTTTGTCATTCATCTGTTTTATTTTATCTCATAGCTGATACTCTCTTTGGGGCAAATACTGTCATTTTCCATGTGTATCTGCATGGCATCTAACACAGTGAAAGTCCAGGCCAGCTGAGAAATGCTGTTATATAATTTTGTATTAACTAATTATCATCAGAGAAAAATACCTATCTACTAATCATAAAAACATCTTGCCTTTCTGCTTCTCTGCTTCCCTGTGACATTCTTATTTTCCTCCTTGCTTTTCTTTATGTTCTTTCCAGTACACTTTTTTTTTAACAGGTAGCTCTAAATAATAGGCTCTTTCAATGGAACTCTCCCTCTGTGTTTATCCCGAAAAAGTACTGATGGCACCCTAATTCCACAGACAGTTATAAGTGAGGTTTATTTGATTGGCTGACTGATGTTAACATTTGTGGTGTCACATTAAAAATACTGTGCTGAAGTTAAATACTAATGGACTCTCATTTATTGTGCTTTTCCTCATTTCCCGCACTCTGTGGCATACTGCATCAGTGCTCCATGCTGGAGAGAGGTGGCTGCAAGCAAGGAGACACACTGCTAGCAAGGCCTCATCTAAGAAACATCTGCCTGAGCAAGCTCCAGCAGGTTCCGTAGGTCCTTCTTATGTAGAAGGCCTACAATGTCCATAGACTCAAAGTTCCTTTCTGTCCTAGCTCAGTCAGGCTGTTCTAGTTCAAAAAGCCCCTTAAGACAGATGGATAACTCCTACTTCCCTTATTCCCTGCCAGTGAAAGGAAAACTAAACAATTCCGAGGCAGTGGAAGTCTCACTAGGCTCCTCAGCCCTCACAGAAGAAAGACTTTGCTCTGCATGTTCAGTGATTTTGCTTTGTGACCACAAGATGTCTCCTGCAACCCATGGAAATAGCAAAAGGCTGATAGACAGACTGGGTAGATGGACACATGCACAAAAAGAGAGGGCAACCTTCAGGAAACACCTGAGAGGAACTTCGCAATGCATGTCCCATCTCCCACCCAGGAGGACAGCCTTCCAGCGAGTGATGATCAGCTTTGATAGAGAAGAAAAATCTGCTTAAACTTTACCTTGGAGCAACCCACTAACTGAAAGTACCTGTAAGCATTCACAGTTTATAAATACCCTACATGCAAGGAGAGACCAAAAGACTGACAGATACGAGGTGCTGAGAAAAAGCTGTGAAATACAACAATGTGCACAGAAACAAGAACTTCCTTGAACTGCAATATTACCAGGATAGAAACGTCAAGAGCTGGCATGAGTTGGTTTGGGCAAGTATGGCAAGTATCAGGCTTTTCGCAGAGTTATTTTTAAGCTTGTTCAGTACTGGTTGTTGTATCAGTCCACAGTGGAGTAGCCGTGTGAGCAGCCTGCATTCACGGCTTCCTTGCATTTCCAGTGAGGCCCTCAGCATGTAGCCAGTATTTCAGTTAATGCATTTCTTCATCCATACTCTACTGTCACACTAAAGAGCAGACTTGCCTTGGACTGCTCTGGTTCTAGTGTAGGTTCTACTTTTAGGAATGTAATTGGCCATAATTTGTAATGTAACTGCATTGTCCACTTGGAAGTTAAAGCTAGTCAGGATGCTTGAGAATATATGTTTTGAAAACTTTCCCCTAAAACAGAAAGGGAGAAAAACCTCCTATATATTTAGAAATTCAGCACATTGTTAAAAAAAAAAAAATTCTCTATTAATATTTTTTCAGCTTGGAGTTTAGGGGATTTTTAAAAGAAACTGGATGAATCTTTAGAGAACTCCTCACAAACATTTTTGTCTTCAACAATTATCTTTTGCTGGAAGAAACTAATATTGAAATGAGTTCTTGAAATTGAAAGTGTCTGTTATAGTAAATAATACAATCTTTTAAGTGTGTCATTCAGTTGATATATATAATTGCAGCTTGTAAGGCACAGAAGCATGAAAAAAAAAAATAAGTAATATTAATTGCATCATTCGAACTGACAGGAGAAGTCCTGTGACTTAAGCAAATCACAGAGATGGAGGAAACCCTGCTCTCAGGATTACCAATGGTGCAGCAGATCAACAGATCTGCACAGATTTCTGAATCAGACTTCCCACCTGAAATCAGTGTCAGGGTACTTCCTCATCACGATATCATCACGGCACTTCCTCAGGCAGCAAGCTCTGCAGGGAAAGAGCCTTAAGGAATAAGCAGATATGGGGAATGGTGGCCTGCAGTGTAACTCCCAAAGGCTGTGCTTAAAAATAGAGCTACTACAGACAGACAGGAGACTAGCTTGTTCCCCATCCTTCTAGTCCTTGTAGCCCAGTATTAGAGCACCTATCCCAGCCACTGGCTTCTTCTCACTCAGCATTTAAGGATGCCAAGGGACATCCTCTCCTTTATGCATTTGTCTGCCATTTAGCTCTTACACAGCAAGCACACGTGATATATGTAAGGGTATATTTGAAGGCAAAAGTGCCTGTTGCGGTGAGAGGGAGAAGGGTGTAACTTCAGTACTTCCAGAGTTACATTCGTTTTTATTAAAGGGTATACTCTTCTCAACAGCATTTGCTCTTATAAGCAGCTCCACTGAGATCAGTGAGATCGCTTTACAGGTTGTAAAATTCATCTGTTGGTGAATATAACCCAAAAAAGACAAGTGGAAAATCCTACTGGCTTTTGAATAAGGTTTTACAAGACATCTAATGATACCAGGGGCTGTTCTGAGGTATAATACATAAACTGATTTGTGGTCTTTGCGTGAAATTGAATATATACCTTCAAAGTGTACTATTAAATATTCTACTATGAAAGCATCTCTCTGAGCACTTTTGTAAATTTCTGCTCTTGAAATATTGATTCAACAATTTTGAAGTGCCACTAGGATTTTCTATAAATACCAAACCAAGTTACCCACAAAATTTGTTGTATAAGTGCATCGGCTACTTCATTCCTCTATGCAATGTGCATTATGCAATTTATTATTTATGTGTGTTACTTCTTATCCATCATGAATCATCTGAGATTAGCTCAGTTGGTTAAAACATGGTGCTAATGACAGCAGGGATGCAGGTTTGATCGCCATACAGATCATTCACTCATTGCACTCAATGATCCTTGTGGGTCCCATCCAACTCAGAATATTCTGTGATTGTTAAAAGGAGACGTAACTCAGAACACTTACAAAAATGGGTGAATGGTTTAATTTCAAATTAACTGTGGAAATTGTCTACATAAATTGGTATTACTACTGTCTGAGTTCTATGATGGGATTAATGAGACTTTGAGTGGTAGCCACTGTCTCAGCTAAAATTGATATCTAGGCCTTGAAATGAAGTATTTTGTTTTTCTGAAATATTCCCACAGTGATGCCTCAATTCCACAATTTTCTTAGAGCCCATACACTTAACCATATGTGTGTGCGTAAATACATGTGTGTGTATTTCCTGTATGGACCCCTGAGAACAATGGTTATGGTTTGATTTGGACAAACACTTTTTATACAGGTGTGTTTGTTTTTCCTGCTGATCTTAGCCAGCATAGCTGACACCTGAGTAAAAACTTTGAACACTCAAGTCTTATTTATTGGTGGAGTCACAAACTATGTTTACTCAGAACCAGCTTTAGCTTTAAACTTATCAAAATTGGCTTTGTCCAACCTAAACTCCTCTCTCCTTCCTCAAAAATACAATAGCTGAACTTTCATTAGGAGGCCCCCGCCTTGCTTGTCAGAGTCAATACAGCAAGAAACAAACACTAACCAAAATAATCTTGAACTTCTCCTCATCTCACTTTCTTACATCTACCATCTACACTTACCAGGTTCATCAAGAAACTAAACTAGGTTAGAGTTTGACCCTTATCAAAATCCTGGATTGGGGTCAAACTCTAACCATAGTTTTAATCAGAGCTCAGAGTTTAATCTGCAGTTGTGACTAGCATCTCCATCCCCTGCTGCCTCTCTGAACCTCTACCTGCAACTCCAGCCTTCACTAAGGGACCCACATCCTATCTTGTCCTGTTACCCTGAATTGTCCCCATTCTAGTTTTAATGATCTTATAGGAATACACAATGAACACGGATTTTTTTTTATGCTTTCTTTTGCAAAACACAAATCTTTACCCTAATCCTAACTCTAGGCTCATAACTGAACCTTCCCGGTTCATCCCTGCCACCCCCAACCATGTCCCATTTCTGGGAAATAACTGCAAGAAATTAAGAAATTCAATGAGATCCTGCAGCATCCATGTGGAGAAGGGCTGGGATTACTTTGGGAAAAGACAGGGTGTAGATGTAAGGAGATGGTGAGTTTGGGCCCATGACAGAGCCAGGATTACGATTAGAGCTGAAATTCACCAGCAGTGCTGAGACCAATGAGTAACATACATTCTTAGACCCTGAGAGGTGCACCGTGCTAGGTAAGAGCTTCTGCTGTGAGACATGAGTGATGCACGCATGATTTGGTAGGCTGCATCTAGCATTCAAGCTAGTGTTTCAGAGGATATGAGCTGACAAGTAATTTTTGCTGAATGTTGAGATTTGCAAAGCCTAATACCAGGAGCACCCAATTATCTTGACTGGATGTTGTGCTTGAACCCTACCTGCAGTTAAGTTCCACACAGCTGCTCACACACTTCCCCTCACTGGGATGGGGAGAGAATTAAAAGAGTAAAAATGGGAAAACTCATGGGTTGAGAAAAAGACAGTTTAATAGCTAAAACAGAAGCTGTGTGCACAAGCAAAGCAAAACAAGGAATTCATTCACCACTCCCCATGGGCAGGCAGGTGTTCAGCCATCTCCAGAAACCCCTGGCTCCATCACATCTAATGGTGATTTGGGAAGACAAACACCACCTTTCTGAAGGTTCCTCTGTTTCCTCCTTCTTCCCCCAACCCTATATGTTGAGCATGAAGCCATATGGTATGTAATATTCCTTTGCATTAGGGTCAGCTGTCCTGGCTGTGCCCCCTCTCAACTTCTTGTGCACCCCCAGTCTGCTTGCTAGGAGGTTGGTATGAGGAGCAGAAAAGGCCTTGACTATGTGTAAGCCTTGCTCAGCAGTAACTAAAACATCTCTGTGTTATCATCACCTTTTTCAGATCGTTTGGAGTATGGGATGAGGGGCCAGTACCAGGGATGTGGAGTTGTATCTTATATTGATGCTCGGTATCATAAATTGGGGGATGAATACTTGACACAGTTTGGGATTTCGGGGTCACCTCAGATCAGTGGGGTTCACATCTGAGCTGTAGTTTCTCTCATTGTGCCTGGTGGGGTAACGGCCGAGCTCAGGAGACAAAACACAAACAGACAGCAGCTGT
>JAYRBT010000082.1:103796227-103828106 GCA_036023395.1 Myiotriccus ornatus
AAGGAGGGAAGAGGTGCTACTATTTTCCCATAATAGTTGTTGCATGGTGGGAGGTCTGTTCCAGCTCTGCGTTCCTACTTAATTGCAAAGAAATGCTGGCTTAGCCTTTGAAGCCTTGGAGTGGAGCATCTCCAGCCTCCTTGGCTTGTGAGAGAATATGCAGATAGAGTTTCAGGAGAACTCACCTTAGATCTACTAAGCTCCTACACAGGCAGTGAGCCTGGGCAGAGGCTTATTTACTGTCAGGGCAGATGTGGGTGTACTATTAACACCTACTGCAAAAAATATATCCCTGACATCTATATGTGAGACTTACGACACTGGAAACAACTGTGTCCAGTCTGGAAGTAAAAGTGTTTCTCTATAACTTAGCTGGCAAAGTTGCCTCCTTCTAACTTGAGAAAGCAGATTTTCACATTGCAAGTGTCAGAGCAGTGAGGCAGGCAATTGCCAAGAACAATCTTTGCCTAAGAAGTAGAATTTGGTTATAGGTAGTGAAAACTTAAAAATACTTAAAAAAAATAGTACTAACAATCATTAACCACGGGAAAGGCTACAAGCTCTGCTTTTAATAAACCCAGGCTTCTTCCACCTCTTCATGTGTTTTTCAGATTTTAAGAACCAGTATAAGCGCTGCCTCTTGAACAGTTGTTACCTCGGCTGCCTCATTCATGACTCTCATTCACCCCGACACAGATTCTCAGGGAAGAACGGAAGAGACTGCGGCTGCTTCCTGCTTTACAGGAACAAAGCAGATAGTGATAAGGCAACCAAAGGGTATTTATCTGGCGTGGGTGGGAAGAAGAAACATGCAAGCAGAGCCAAGTAACTGCTAAACTTCAGGAAAAGAGAGCCATCTAGCTCTCTCCTCATCTATTAATGCAATTACATTGGATTTTCCTAAATTCTGAAATTTCAGAAAATTCAGGCTGTTCTGGCTGTAGCTGAGGTAGGATAAGAAGCCAATGATCTCCCTATGTTATTACCTCTTTCCTGATGTTAGTGAGCACAACAGAGTATATTTCATTACCTAGTAAAAGTGCATCAACATATTCTTGGTTTTCAGAAAACTGTTAGGAGACTTAAATTGGGATCATGTTGGCAGGACTGCAAAACTATGAGGGAAAAACTATAGTTGTAGTTATGCCAGCAGACCTGAGGGGACTGTAACCTACACCCAAAGGAATCGTGATAAGAAAATTAAAGATGTGGAAAAAAACAATAGAAATAGAGGGCATGCTGAGTAGAAAAACTACACATCTGACAGATGCCCAGTTTTCTGAGATCTCTAAATGGTACACAACGTGTATGTCCGCCTGCAATGGTGAACATCACGAGAGCCAGCAGCCTCATTTCGATCGAAGCTCCACTTTAAGGATTTGTTTGGCATCCCCAACTGAGAGAAAAATTTTGTCCCTGGAACTATTCCCAAGGTAATAATCTTCATCACATTCATCTCTAAATTAAGAAGGAAAGTTTTCTGATCCTCAAGGTTGTCACCAACAATTACCCGCAGGGATCCCTGTTAGGGCAGGGACAACAACCTGGCACATAAAATTCAAAAGACCTGTTAAGAATTAAAATATAATAAAGAGCATTCACACAGGCCTGAGGAATTTGTTCATCTTTAATCAGGCTAGTAGCTCAGAGGAAAGGACCATACAGAGTCTCAAGCAAGGTTTAACTATTGATGAGAATAAAATCTCTTCTTTTTTTTTATTATTCTGTTTCACCTGGCTTTGGTTTATGAAATCATGTATAAAAGCACTGCAACAGCATGTGTGTTCAACAGTAAAAATTCAGGATGCATTGGAAAAGAGAAGATTTTGATGCAGAATCCCCTAGCAGTGCTCTCTAAATGCCATATTAACTTGGATTCTGCAGCTAGTAACATAAGTAAGCATTACTCTGTCATATCATAGGTAGTCAGCACACATAAATATAACCAGTACATATATGTGCAAGCCTCCCAAAGCCAGCAGAAATTGCTCCTTCATACTGGCTACTAAATGAGGTCAGAAGTCTCTTAAAGGCTATGAATGAGTCTAGCAATGATGTCCAAACCAATGTCAGTTCAGATCAGCTTTAATGCACCTGCTTCTTTTGCTACTACCGTTTGTCCCTTTCCATTCTGACTAAGAGTATGTGACCCTCTTTGTGAGGGGGAAAACACATTCCAAATCTCTCAGAGCACAGTGGCCCAAGTAAATTTTTTTTTTCCTGAGCATGTATGATTTCACAGGTTTCAGATTTTTCAAATATGAAATTTAAATTCAAAATAAAAAATGAATGTGCCTATGCAAGGTTCCAAATTAAATCATGCAAGAACCAAAGATACAGGATATGCAGTTGCTGCCAAAGCAGGGTTGAGTGTTAAGTGTTCATCATATATAGCACTGCCCTTGAAACAAAAGCAGTAGTTATTTTAAGTAACCATAAGCAATACTCATGTGCAATTCAAAGGAGATCGGATATAAAGAGATAAAGATTAGAGTACAGCAATACGGCTTTCATTATACAATGTAATCCAGCGTGTCTGATGTAACTGGACGTGACACAAATGTAAATAGCAACAGGTCTGGAAGTACAGGGTTTTCCAAGTTTAGCATGCTTTCAAAAGTAACTTTTAGTAAGTTCAAAAACAATCTTTGAAACAATGCTTTTAAAAAAGAACCTGCCACATACTTGCTAAAAGTAAAATATGCATAAGTAATTAGTCATGTTATGCAAGATCAAACAGAAATGCTATTTGAGAAAGAACAGAATATTTAACCTTGCAAGTAGATGTGGGTACCAAACACAAAGATTTTGGCCATTTGGAGATGCAGATACATTTGAAGGCAAAATGGAAAATCTGTAACAAAAAAAATTTTGAAGTTTAACATAAAGAATTCTATTCTTAAATAGAATACTTGCTTCAGAATAGGAAACAATGACAGATCCATCACGCAGTGAGACAGCACTTCATTTCCTTACTGAACTACTATACTAGTATGTAATTTGCACTATATCCAAGGAAGACGTTTCACTTTTAAACATCAATGATTTCATTAATAGCTTTTAGAATATTAAATAGAAATTAACATGACAAAAGCTACCCACTTATTCGACTAACGCTTAAAATATTCAGATTCAAAAGAAATATATTTCAGATTAAAGAGAAACTCCTATGTTTTGCTAAACTCCTTGATCTTAAAATATTGATGCCAATGCTTAAAAGTAAGCAAGCGACTAATACTAATTCCAAGAGAAACTGCTTTTCATAATATGATCACACAGTACAATGAGCAATGGGGACTTGGCCCATGAATTTTAGGAGGTGCTACTATAACATACCATTGTTTTTCAAGGTCTTAAAGAGTGATAACTAGGGTGAGGCCTTGACTATCATAATTTTTTCTCAAAATGAAGGAATTAATTTAGGTCCATCAAAACTTCTTATTTCTTTTAAAAGAAAAAATTGTTTGCAGGAGATGTTGAACCACTACCGTATTTATCCTTTTAATCTAAATTGTTGGAAAACAATCCCATCAGGTATTTTCAAGAATGTCTCAGCGTTTCCTGGTTACTACCATGTGTGCCATAGATTAACCTTTGGCATATACTGTTGAAGATCTTCAGAGAATCAATCTGCCCACTTCCCTCAAAATCTCAGAATACAAGTCCTGTATTTCCCAATTACTAATCACTGAACTGACATCAATGCTTGAAATATCTTGGTCTGCCTTCCTCCATCTGTATTCCTCTGTTTCTCCTTCTTTCTTTATGCTCTTGCACCTGTATTCCCCCATATAACCTCAAAAATATTTTATTTGGCTTAATATATTCTTGATCCTACCATACATTTTTGGTTTTGTTCAAATTACACAAACACACTAAGAATTGTACAAATATAAATGATCACTCTCTTTAGAAAGTAATTCAAATATATGAGAAATTTCAAAGATAGCCTATATTTAGGAAGGCATTCTTCATGTACTATTTGCACAAATCTTCAACATTAAGTTAATGCCAACTAACAATGCAAGACAGATGAGGAGTTAGCAAATGCTGAGCTTGTTTGAAGGGATATTTGGGAAACTGTATCCAGCAAATGGCAGCAATGAACCCCTGCATTGGTAGCTTCTCACACCATATCCCAGCTATGCTAAAGCATGCAAGAGCAGCTCCTCCCTCCTGGGCAAGGTCAAAATGCTAATTTAAGCCAAAAGAATAAAAGGGAGGGGAAATTCCTAAAAGCGGGCACTGGCCTTGGCTGACTTGCAGCTGAGACTGGTGCCAATTTCAGCTGCTGTCTCCTGAGTGGACACCAAGTGGTGTCAGTCCACCTGCGTGGCTCATAGCACCCACAGCACTGCAACAGACTTGAGAGCCCACTCAGGAAAAGCAGTGCAGCAGCAGTAAGGGAGCTTTACTCAGGTAACAAGTGGCAGACAGGTTGCAGGCTGGCAGGCAAAAGGTGGCAAGTCACCCTGAGTCCTGTCCCATGCAGGATTAAACAGACTGAACCACCAGCAGTTTGATGGGTTTAAGTCACCTGTTCAACATCTCCTTTTGAAAATGAGGAACACTCAGACTATCAGCGACAAGTGCATGACAATTTAAGGCGCAGCCAATTTTTCCACTGCAATGAAAGCATGTCTAGCCTCCAAGACTCCCAACTCAAGCCCTCATCTATTCTTTCACACCCATATGGTGTGAGTCTGAGCTTGCTGTTAATTATGGGACTGGTCAGCTCATCTTCTCCCCAGCTGCCCTGCTATTTTAATCACACTGTGTTTGAAACTAAGTGTGATGGTCTCTCCACTACCAACAAAAGTCAGTCTCTTTGGTGCAGCCCCAGTGCTATCTGTGGCAGCTGATAGCACACATACACATAAGCCGGCCAATGGAAGCCACAGTTAACAGCTCAGCCTTTCAGAAACCCACTAAATTGTTGCTTTTATTGGTCTTAAGGAGAGAAAGCAATGGGAGAGGGGTGATAGACTGAGAATCCCAACAAACCTTTCAGTGCCACACAGGCATGGCCAGGTGCTATGAGCAAGGACTGCTATGTAATCCCACCCATTGACCCCAAACCTGAAACCCAGAAGTCAAATTACAGTAACAGCTGGCAATGGCCAGTATGTCTCTAACTACAAAGCTTTAGCCCAGTGCTGAAAAAATGTCTTAAATGGGTAATTCTGAAACATAATGAAGATGATGACACAATAAGGGGTCACTGCGTTTTTCAGATATCCAAATTTTAGCGTTGTGCTGTGAAATTAACCATGCAGCAATGCTTGCCTGTGTATACAAAACCCCACAAATGATACTGGAAGTCAAACCTTGCTCTCACTCAAGACTCCCATAAGCCCAGTTGGTGAAGCCGTGGCAAACCCACAGCTTCAATCAGTCTGCAAAAATTCCTGCTTAGTTACGCAATTCATTGCCCAGGTCAATTTATAAAACTCACTGTCGCTTTCTAAATTAAAAATCAATTCTGTATAATGTTAGACTCCTGACTGAACAGGATATTATAAACTCCACAACTCTAACACGATTACATGACAACAATTTATGGTACTGAGTCTCCAAATCTAGAACACTTCTGCTGTTTTGTTAACTGCTTAGTGCATTTATGGCCCTCTAAAAGCAAATGCTTGCATTGTATTTGCTTTATCTAAAATTCAAAAATACAAATGGCTTTACTCTGCAGCATTGCCTGCAAAATAAATTGGACATCCTGTCTCTATTTTTTTCTTTAAATTAAAATATATTAAGTTATCATTAGTGATCAATAGAATTACTGTTTTATAATTAGCTCTTAAATCAAATAGTGGTAAGGGATGTAAATGTAAATTTGACTGAGAGCTGAAAACGATAAACGATAATGTTGAACGAAATTGCCGATATGCCCATATAAACTCCAATAACTTTGGTTCTTTGGGTTGTTTTTAGTTTTTTAATTTATTTTCTGTTGCTTCTTCCTGGAGTCTACAGTTCTAAGGGTAGATGAATATGAACCATCTTTCTTAACGAAGCCCACCTTCACACAAATCCCATTTTTTTACTTCTTTAAATGCGAAACTCTGGCTTCTGGAACTGCGGTGAGTGGGAGACCCGTAACATGAAATACCCCGGAGTTACTGGTGCGTAATTTACGGGCTCGTTCTCTGCTTGCTCGGTGTTAGGGCGACGGGTCCGTTCCGCGCTGCAGCCCCGGGCACCGCTCCCCGCCGGCCGCCGCAGCGCCTCGCTCCCCCTGCAGCACCCGCACTGCCGAAGGGACGTTTCCCATCTGTTTGACCCTACAGAAATTAAATCTACCGAGCCTAAGCCATGTCCCACCCGGAGACGCCTGAGAGAGGAGATTTAAAAGTTATTTTCCTTCATCTTTCACGCACCACGTCGAAATGCTCCGCTGCCGAAGTCTCTTCAGTTTCAGCTCCTCTGCCGAGCGAGGCTCCCCGAGCTGACCCGCCCGGCACGGCGGGAGGAGCAGCTCCCCCGGGATGTACCCCGCTGAGGGTCCCCGCGACCCAGCCCCGGCTCCAGCCCGGGGAGACAAGGCCGGGAGCGGGCGCCCGCCCTCGGCCGAGCGGCGGGGCAGGGAGAGCCCCGGCTGCCCGCCCGCCGCCCCCGCACGGCTCCGCACGCCTCCACCATGTTGTCTCGGTGCGCAGCGGCGCGGAGGAGGCACCGCCGCCGCCAGCCCGGCTCCGCGGGGGCCGTGCGGCTCCTCCCCACGGCCTCCAGTTCGGGCGTGGAAGCGCTGCCCCGGCCGGGAGGCGCGGCAAGCCCGGCCCGGGCCGCATGGGGGGAAGCTCTGCGCGGAGGAGGGGCCGCGGTGCCCGCCGGAGAGCACGGCCGTAGGGGCGGGGAGACTCCTCCTCCTCCACCGCCGCCTCCTCCTCCTCCCGCAGCGAGGCTCCGGCTCCCCGCACGCACCGGAGCGCTCCGCTCCCTCCTCCCGCTCCTCGTCCCTCCTCCCTTCCCCTCCTCCCCGCTTCCCTCCCCGGGTCGCCGCGGCTCCGGGAGGAGCGGGGGGGGCCCCGCTTCCTTCCCTCCCTCCCCCCCTCCTTCTCCCACCCGCCACGCCGAGGAGAGGCAGGTGAGGCCCCGGCCGCGTCCCCGCTCCGCCGCCCCGCGGGAGCGGCGGCCGCGATGGCGGCGGCGATGGAGGCACTAGGCCCCGGCCGCCCGCCCCCGGCCTCGCCCCGCCGCCGCGCCCCGGGGGCGTCCCGCGCCCCCGGACCCTTCTCCTCCGCAGAAACTTTCTCGGCAACTTTCTCCCGGGCCCGAGCCCCTGCCCGCGGGGCCGGGGGGTCGGGCGGGCGGGCGCCGAGCCGGGCGGGGCGGGCTGCGGGGGGCGGGCTGCGGGCTGTAAGTTCGTGGGGGGAGGACCCGCGTCCCCCGCTCCGTCGGTTCCCCCGCGGCCCTTCCCGCGGGGCTGCTGCGGGCGCGGGTGCTGTGGGGCGGCCGCTCGTCCCCCGCCGGCGGCGGCGGCGTTCACCGCCCGGGCTGGTTCTCGCAGTGAGCCGGTCCCGGCTCAGCTCCCGGCGCGGGGCCGGAGGATGTTAAAGGGCGAAATTCAGGAAACTGGTTTGCGAGTCGCCTGCAGCTTGGCCTGCGAGGATTTATTTTCTATTAATTTCCCCCCTTGCCCCTCACTGTTCTGGCCGTATCCCTGCGTCGAAGCCTTCGACACGACTGCTTTACATTTATGAGTCATTAATTTAAGTGTTCAATCATCACATTTCATCAAGCCTCCTCGTCTTCCTTACAGTTTTTTTTTAAAAAAAAATGTGTTGGACACAAACAGGCCCTGGTTCCTGCGGAGGCTGCACGTAACTTTCTGCGTTGTGTGGACCCGCAGGCTTGATGTGCATAAAGTTGTGTGCTCATCCCTCAGGCCCAGGGCTAGCGTGTCTTCTTCTCCATTATACTATATTACAGGTATTATGGGGTTTATTGTTGCCAGTGTCTGGTGTGCATGTGGATATGGTCCACTGTGCACTGGGAAAACTAGGATAGAAGTATTTCCAAACCTCATGTTTTTAAGAAGGTGTATTCAGGTGTACCTGCTGCATTTACTCCTAAGCAGAGAGTGGTTATTAATTAAAAATCAGGTGTGTGGGTTTACTTAAACTGGCAGAATGTTCTAAAAACAGTTTAAAAATTGTGACTTTTGACAGAGAAGGTGTATTGTTTTACTCTTAGTAATTCATAGATAGGTGAATGAAATCCCAGGCAAATTTTGCAAGCGAAATTGACCTTTAGTCAGGCAAGCAAGATACAAAAGTTTACTTCAGACTCTTTTGCTTTCCGCTTTGGAAAGTAAGACCTTGAAGAGGAATATCTAATAAAATTGCATTATCAGTTACACTTACAGTATCTGTGTTGGTAGGTAGTATGGTTTTATCGTAACTATGTTTCTGCTTCGCAAATGTAAGAAGTGTTCCTTTCCAAACAACAAAACCTTGCGCTTCCTCTCGTGTTTCTGATGTGCGTCTGTAAGTTCAGTTATAGGAGGTTCCTATTAAGCATAGGCATAGGGTGGAGACTGTGTGTGTGTGTTTTGCTCAGCTAGGGTGTTGCGGGTAATTTTGGGACAAGGTAGCATCTGTGACGGGAACAGAAAGACAGTAGCACTGGTACTGTGCTGAATTTCAGAGAAAAAGATCCAGTGATACCAGGCGTGTGAAAGGGTGACAGTAGTTGGTAGCAGTGATTGCCAGTAATTAATTATTCCGCATGCGTCATTAGCTTTATTTTCTTAACAGGTGCAGCTTAAATGTAACTGCAAGATCTGTGTGCCTTCAGTCCCTCTAATAACTTTTCTGGCTCTTAGCTGATTTCAAACAAATTTGGCAGCAGAGGTCTCCCAGGTGAGCAGTTTCTACAGAATTTGTGAAAGTAGGGAAGCCAAGTGGAAGAGAGCTCTTAACTTGCACACCAGAGAGTTCGCATCAATGCTTACTTCAGGCTGGACCTTGATGCAGGAAATGGGGGCTCCCTGGTTTTGCTGATTGCAGAGCTATTGGTCCAGTTTTCTATAATTATTTAATATCTGGACCCCAACAACATAACATTGGAATGACAGTAGTGAGCCCAAGGTAGCTTTAATCTGTATTTCATATTATAAAGGTAGATTTTCAGGGAAATATTTGTTACCTGACAACAATTCTTTGGCTACGAAATAAATGAACAGAATTGAAAGTATATTTAAATGGCTAATTATTTGAAATAGCTAGAAAAATAGTAAATCTTTGGTGTGCTGCACACTATGTAATAGAATTATTGCAAAACTTCACCATTTAGGTTTTTTTAATCAATATTGATGCAACATATCAGAGAACTAGGCTTCTGCACTTTAGTAATGTTCTTTATTTTGAGCTTTACATACTTCTACAGCTCCTGAAGAATGAAATTGTTGCTCTGTTTGGTCTGATAAATGATGGCTGTCATGTGACCGTGATGTGAAAGTCTGCAGTGTGGCACATGTCAGTTTATGTGGTCAAAGTTTACTTTATGAAGAAACTAGCTGCATGGTTTTACTTTTCTTACATGTGCTGCTTATGGACAAAAGCTGTGTATTTTCAGTAGATAATTCCTTGTGTTCAAAACGTTAGTTAAAAGAAATACATTCTTTTATCTGTATTCCCTCCTTGCATCCACCTGTTTTGCTGCATACTTTGATCACAGTTTGAGTAAGATGCCTTGATGTTAATGTAAAAATTGGTGTCAGTACGAACACAAAGACTGCTTTAGGAACGTGTCCTTATTCTGCTGTGTCACGTCAAGCAGCCTTTTTCATATAGGACGTCTTCCATGTGTACATACACGGCCTGTGGTTTCTGTGAAGTCCTCATGAAAGGTTTCAGCTTCTATTACTGGAAAGTCCATGCTCGTTGATGGAACAGATTGATCAGTGAGGGAGAACTGTAGCTTTCTCTAACTACTGTAACAGAATGGGTTAGTTTTTATCCTGGAGGAGCCACTCCAAATACAAGTAGATAGAAAATTCTCAGGATATGTTTCATTTTTGTTCTCCTTGAGAGTGCCAGTAGGAGGCTGGTTTACAGTGATGGATTTTATGATGTGGCAACCACTAACTTTTATATTTTTTTTTAATACAAACTGCCTTACGGTTGCCATATGGGAACTTCTTGCAATCACTACATGGCTGCATTCGCAGCAATGACTTAGAGCTGTAGGGTTCCAGATTGTATTATCAATTGCCAGGTTTTGAAGGCAGACCTGGACAACTTCCTGTGTGTAGGCTGAATTTAGTAGGGAAGAAGTCATATTGAAAAGATACTGTCAGCTAATTTTAGGTTTTAAGAGGTTGTTCTTACTGCCTTTTGCACTTATGGGGATTTATCCTTGATGTTGCCAGTGCATCAAAACAGAAACTGGCACCAAAGTAAGTTATTGAAATGAGTGGGACTGCACCCTTAGTTAAATTTAACATGCATAGCTGATTGCAGAATCAGAGATGATAGTTATGTTAATGCTTAAAATTGAGTAAGTAAACATTATTACTTATTCATGAGTTTTGTTCCCTCTAGATTTAAACACTTATTTTTTGAAAATTTGAAAAGGCAAAGGATAATTGGAAATAGGATGGGAAATACTCTGTTGTCACTTTGGACGGGCACCATATAGAGCACCAGGTTTCATGACGTGTCCCGTAAGTCAGTGGATCAAAGTGATGCTCAGCTGAAATGAAGCCTTCGAGCTCAGGATCTCCTGCAAGGACTGCTAGCCCTGGCTTGTATCTGAGCCCCACAGCCCAGTGGGATACTGCTGTAGGGATCATCACTAAGTGCATCTAAGGCTGTGTTGACTGTTGTGGCAAAAGACTAGGGTTTTGCTTCGATTTTTCTTGACTGTAGTGTTAGGTAATGTTACAGGGTATGGCTGGAGAGTGCTGAGGAAGTAAAACCTCAGACTGGAATCATTTCTATTTCAGCTTCTTGAGTACTCTTAGTTGTTACATAGGAAAATAGGTAACTTTTTTGCTAACCTGGCTGTATTTTATCTTTGTATTTTTGGAAGGCAAATGCTTTTATAATTGTTATATGAGACTAATAAATATCAGTATTGACTGCACCTATATCTTAAATGTTTACATAAATTTTGAATTCTGATGGTGCTCCTGAACATCAAATAATTTGTCTTTCAAGTTGTTGCTTCAGGGGGAGGAAAAGCTTCTATGGCTTAAGATGTTTCTGTTAATGTTTCTGTGGCTTTTTTTCCACACCAGAGGTCTAGGGAAGTCTGGGAAAATGGTTGTTTGGAAGTGTTGAACCATCTTCTCGGTTCAGGTTTTAGGATCAGCTAGACCAGGCTTACGGAACTGAATAACTTTATTTACTTACATTGACAGTGAAGTTGAGTAAACACACCTACGTAAGTAAATCTTTGTAGATCAGGGCCTTTAACTTTGTTTTGGACAGACTTTCAGGAGAATTTTGTGGCATTAATCAGACATTTAAAGTCAGTCTTCATACTGGAAGACTTTGATTTAGTGGGGTAAATTTTCCTTGTTTGCACATGCCCAAAGCGCTTTCTAATCTTGCAAGACAGAGACAGTAATAGTATTTTATTCATAATATGAATGATGGAGTATAAATGTAGTCACGTCTCATTTATGCTTACCAGGACTGACAGCCCTGTAGCAAAAGAAAGGTCGGAGTGTAGGACTGTGTTTGTGTTCCAAATGTTTGCCCATAGTTCAGACAACCGTTTTATGAGCGCATGTAAACTTCAGCTTCAGGAAAAAAATACAGTATCTGGGCTAAAGGTTTTGGAATTTTCAGCCCTACTTAATGCCTTCACAGTTTTAAGGAAAGGCAGTGCTCGTGCGAGGTATTGAAAGAGTAATTAGAGGGTGCTGTGGGTCTCTTGTGTATTGCAATTGTGTAGCATTATAACTGTTTTGGCAGTCAGCCAGGAAAGGAAGACTTGAAGCAAATTAATAGCGAACAATCTAGTTTTAATAAGTTATTTTAAGTATGGTTAGATAACAAAATTAATATTTATGCCTAAAAAGTGACAAAGGAAAAACAGGTCTCAGTTGTTAAGTGTATCTTCCTGCTTTTCAAGAACATTTTATTGGAAACTCAAATCATGACTGACACTTGTAACCACAGAAGAATAAAAGAAAAACTATCCAAAGTCCTTCTCTTCCTTTGCATACTCTGTTTCAGTTTGATCTTTACCGGCTTAGTGTGTTCAACATAAATACTGTTTTCTCAGTAATAGTATACCCCAGAGTCTAGAAGCTAAAAGACTGCACCAAGGATAGCACAGCCACAGGCTTTCCTAGTTCTTAGGCTCCCTTCCTGAGCATCCAGTACTGCCCAGAATCTCAGATGGTGGGAACCAGTGGTGAACCTCTGGTCTAACTCAGAGATGTTTGGGCTTGGTGGACTTCTGGTCTGGTTCCTAACAGCTGGTCTTTCAGTAGGCTTAACTTAACAGGTGCCTCAAAGATGGACAATACTTTTAAGGTTTTGTTCAAAGTATGCTCCACTGAGAAATGAATATAGAATTAACATGTAGAAAATAACTCTTGTTTTCAAAGTACGCATTGATCTGAAACTAACATTCATTTGCCAAACTGTAGGAAAGGAAACATTAGCAAAGCTGAGATCAAGGAAGGAAATTTGAAAATAGGAACAAAAGTTCTGTATTTCATTGTAAAGTGTTTAGAACAAATCAACAAGTTTAGTCATACATCTCTTGTATCTCCTTTCTTTGCCTTGATTTTAACTCTGTTTTTCTGGAGGTCTACAGTAGGAAATTAAAACCTTACCTTACTGATTTCCAAACCGAGATCTTAAGAGGCATATTAACTGACAAGGTGTGTAGTGTTTTGGTTAGAAGTTTAACGAGGTTAGTCTGTGAGAAACGGAGAATGAAGTGTAACATTTTGGTCCGAAACTTGTATAAAACAGTGGTCTCCGAACATCATAAAATTCTGCACCAAACCTAACTGCAAAATTCACATTTTAAAGATCTGTAAAGATGTGGCATTTATATTCATGTGAGGACTAAGCAAAAATGAGATGAAATGAGAGGAAGCTTATGGTGATAAAAGCAAGTGTTTTGTGTCCCTTTACCTGTAACTTCTTAAGCTAAGAACAGAAGATGCCAGCAGAACATTTTACAACTTCTGGTGTTTTGTTGATCCATAGTATTTAATATTTTTGACTAGCTCTGATTGCAGCAGTTCAGTTGAAATGCTACACATTTGCTTAGAACTGTGAACTTACAGTGATGCTCTGATGAAGATGCAAACATATGTAATAATGCATCTCATGAACTTATAGGTAATTTCTCTTGATAGAAAATCTTGCAATACTTCAGTGACAAGTGAACCTGAAAATATGGTGGTTTTTTTCCGTTTTACTAATGCAAATTCATGCAAGGCTTAAATAAGTTCTGTAGGGCAAAGACAATTCTCTAGTTTGTGTGATGACTAGGCCAAGTGTTGTATATCATTCGTATAATGTTTTGTTTGTTTGTTATTTTCTTTTTTTTTAATCCACTCCATTCAAGAGAAATTCTTAATGTCTCAAATAAAAGTTTTTGGAAGTTTAGTTAGAGGGAAATTTTCAGAATTGAGTTCTTTGAGCAATAGATGGCACTTCTGATTCTGCCTTTTCTAAATAAAAAGTATTCAGGTTTCCTTCCAGGAGTAATCTCTTAAAATACAGTGTGCTCTTTAGTTTCTGAGACATGTGATGTATGGGATTTTTGCCAAAGTATGTTCTTTAGTTTTGTTTTTTTGGATTCCCCCTCCCATGTATTCTAGGATAGAAGATGCATTAATAGAATGACAAAGTCCTGACAGCAGAGAGAGGGATGGGTTTGTTTAACTGATACCGATGTTAAATATTTGTTTAAAGGATTATTAAAGGTTCTAATAGTATTGACCAGATCAGCTCATCTGTACCTAACTGAAAAACATGCATTGGAGAGAGGAGGAGTATGCTAGTTTCACTGTGGACAAGCATGTTTAATCCTGTTTTCATAGTAAAGGTAAATATTCTACTGAAGAACACTTCCAGCATAAAGCAAAATACTATTCCTTTTGAAAATAATTATCTACGAAGGAAAGAGAAGGGAAAACAAGGATAATTCCTGAGCTGTTACTGCCAGTCAGTTGGGGAAGTTTTCCTGAGTAACATTTGTTTTCTCAAGCCTGAAAAGTATTGTGGTAACATTCTGTAGTTGGTGAAAAAATGGGTTATGTGTCTTTGTTTAGTGTTTTTTTAGAGTTTTGTTGTTGTTGCTGTTGTTCTGTGGTTTTAAATGAATGAGCAAAATGCAAATACAAAAGTCTCAACTTCAGAAGACAGAAAATTTAAGTGCTAGCTGCATATGGCTTTAAAGGCTAAGATGCAATAGTAATATGGGTGCTTTTTTTTTTTTTTTACTTTCAGGGGTAGTTCTGTACTGTATTTTAAGTACAGTTATAAAAACACAACTCATAAATCATAGTGATTGAGGCTATTTAAAGTGATAAGCTTCCAAAATATCTTGCTGAATTATTGCATATTATGTAATTTGCTAAAGATATCAATCTTTTTCATTTTGGGAAATATTTCTTAGCTTGTACGCTGTAGAAACCTGTAGAACTGATTGATTCAGGCTATCATGATGTACATAAAATGAGACAAGTGTTGGTTTATAGGTGAAAATTATTTCCCTGGAAACCATTTAACTTGTTCATGCATAGTAGGTGTATTTAAATATTGTGGAATTAATTTGCATTGATTATTACATCTAGGGCTCTTTGATTACCTCCCCTTCCCTTTAGCTTAGGTCTGACATAGCTTCAGAATACTATTTAAATCTGCTGCATACATGGTGAAATCATAGCCAAGTTAATACAACGTGACTTAACATTAACAAGCATGACACCTTGATTTTATATGGTTATTTGAAATTATTATTTTAACTTAGATTTGCACTTGTGCTTCTTCGTTCTGTTCCCAAAGAAAGAAGTTGTCTTATTAGTCAGTAAAATATATTGACTCTAACTATATATTAGGTTTGCATTAATCTTGTTAGCTTTTTGCCAAGGGCATGGATTTTCTGCGTGTGTATTTAATGTAATAATAAAGTGTCTTAATAATTCTCTTAAGCTATATATATAATTATTTAAGCAATGAAAGTGCAATTTCTATGCAAGACCTTTTTTTCTTCTTAATTTGTGTTCAGTGGCATTTGAATGGAAATTCTGATTGAAATTCATATAAATAATCAGTGTTACATTTTTAGTACAAATTAATAATACGCTGCTTTTTAGATAAGAATATAGAAAGCAATCATTCTAAATGCAAACCACATTTTGTTTTAAATCTGATTGATAGATTTATTTACAAAATGGAACGTTAGCTTTAGTTTGTGAATAATTTTTGGTCACCAAAACATCTAAGACATTAGCATGAATAGACCTCATACTTGCAAGTTTGTGGGGTTTTTTGAAAATACAAATAAATCTCTTCTCTGTCTTTTAACCTTATCTTCCCTAAGTGTTTGAGATTCTAGTGAACCAGTGTCTAAATAACATTAGGCAGGGAATATCCTTCATACTTTTAACAGCTTATGTTACTTCAGATATTTAGGTGTTCAGATTCTGAATTCAGGTGGTTATGAATGAGCTCTACCAGTTTGGTGATTTGAATTTGTTTAAAATGTTGGTGACTAACAACATAGTTTGAATATTTTTTAAATTCAGCATAGGTTATCCTAACAGTAAATCCATGTCTTAATATAAATTTCAACTAAAAAAAAATTATTTCTCCACTTTAAATATTAAAAAAATGCCATCAGAAGGGTAACTTACCGTTGGGTCATATGACTAACTTTGGCTGCATAGGTCTGTTTTATTTTATTTTCATTGTTATACAAATAGTTAGAAGTAAACATTGTTTTTTGCATTACGTGTGCTACAGTACAGCTAGGTAACTGGGTAATTTATGTGATGGAATCAAATCACATTTAGGCCAACAGAGTAACATGCAAAAACTTCCAAGCCAGTGGGCTGATCACAGTCTTAGACATTCTTCGTTAAACCCGAACAGCTGTGATGGAGAATTGAAAAGTAAGGTTACTGCTGCAGGATTTCTACAGCTTGGAAACCATGCCATTAAACTTTTTCATCTCAGAGTATTTCCTAGACTTGAGGGATTGTTACTATTCCTCTGAGTTCCTTTGAAACTGAAAAGCCAAAGCAGATGCAGATAGTGTAGTTTTACAGTCAGAATATCTGAATGGGATTATTCTCTAAAAACGTTGCCATGTAAAATAACTTTTCATGTGGTTTAAACTGAAATGGAAATTAGACTTTTTTCCATTTTTAAAGTTTTTTTTTTGGCAGGGGAATTTGCTAGTTCATTGGTTTGGGGTTTTTTTTGGCTAATTAGGAACTGGAAAATCTGAACCTATTTTTATTCACAGATACTTTAGCGTTCCTATTCTAGGACATGATCCTTTTTCACACTGAAGTCAAGTGCAAAATTCCCCTTGACTTAGGGAGAACTGGATTAGATTTACACAAAAGAACTAAATTGTCTGCTGGGATAAGTGGAGGTGACACTATTGAAGTAGACTTCTCATTAGAGTATAAAATTAAAACAAAGTGTTGCCTGCCTTTATAGGCAATGAAATTGGATCTGTTAGCTCAAACAGTTAACTTAGTAGTTGAATCAAAGACTTTTCCTTTTTTTAATTAGATAGTACAGTTATATTAGTTCACTACATTGAGCAGTGAATGAAGTGTCGCTTATGCTTGACTACAAATAATTTACAGAAGGTCGAATCTGTTTATGAGCTCTTGTCTATGTGGTGTAAGAATTATCACGAGAAAACAAACACTTTGTAAACTGTTAGCAAACTTCTGAGCAGTTTATCCTTAAGTAGCTGAAAGGAATTTCTTTAAATTGCTGTTTAAATCTAATAGGCTTTATATGACAAGTTGTGTGGGGCTTGGGGACCCTTGTTTGTATTTTCAGCCTCAGGCTGGCATCCTGAGTGGCTTTCTGTAGTCTTGCTTTTACACCAAAAATTCGACTGCATGTTATCCCGTGTGTTTGCTAGTGGTATCTGGAGTAATCCCATTGACTTCCACAGCAGAGCCTTTGGCATCTTTTATTAATGCTTTACACAACGGTATCTGTATTGTGTACACAAATGGTGAAGAAATAATACTTGAAAAATTAACTCAAATACAGTGATTACTTATGTAATGCTCTGCTACACTTCCTATAAAATGTATCATTCGCACTCTTGCATTTTGAATTTTTCTCCTTTTTTGACTCTCTGTGGGATTATTTTGACCTAAGCACTGTAAGGCTTTCTTGTACTTTCTCTTTGAAGTTTCACAAAGGGAAGGGGGATGGGAACGTTGTAATCTCCTTAGAATAATTTGAGAAAACGAGTCCTTAAATGCCGCTTGCATTTCTTTATTAACATTTCACACATGAAATAAAATTCCCTCCCTGGGAAGCTCCACAGAGCTCTTAGCTGTTTAGCATACATAGCTCTGTAAAAAAACTCCTCCACAAGTAACTGTTGCTGCAATGTTTAGCTGGTGTTAAGGGGTTAAGTAGCAAACTGAAATTCTCTGAAACACTTGAGGTGCTCAATTTACAAAACAAGACACAAGAACTGTTTTAAGATCAGTCATAGTTAGGAAGCTTATTGAACCACCGGCATCTTCCTGGAAACATCCTGTACTTTTGTTTCTTCATCTAGCTTCATCTATTCACAGTCTAAACTGCTTTTTGGTTTTTAGAAACTCTTGCTGCAACTTCTTTGTGACTAAGGTGCATTGTCAATCAGTCCGGTCCTCCCCATGCCAGCCAACTGTCCCCTTAATGCAGCAATTCACTTGGATGAATAGTGCTCATACTTTAAGGAGACAATTGCCTACCAGAGAGAGTGCCAAGTTGATTTAACTTTGCACGAGTGTGAAAGAGTTCTTAAATGGCTGCTGTCAACTAGCATTGACCCAGGGCATCAGCTGCTTGAAAATTGTTATAATCTGATTGGGAGTATGTCAGAATTTGTTTAAAATATTTTAGTCAATCACTGCGCTGCAGAGAGCATTAGTACCCCAGAAATGGTTGTCAGACAATTGTCCATGGTGTGTCAGAACTATAGCAGACTTGTACTGGCCAAATGTACAACATGGCTTTTAAAATGGACTCCTTTTTGGCAGTACATCACTAAATTCGTGAAAGAATACAGGATTCATGTTGTAATCTGCTCTTCTAGTTCCATTTAATGCCACAGCGTGTGTATGAAACACTTAGTCAGATGTATAATACAGTGTAAAACCACAACTGTAACCTGCCATTACTGTAAGACTTGCAGGGCTGAGCTACCATTTAGCCAAACGACCTGCTTGATTATCCACTACCTGGAAATGTTTAAAACTGGACAGAATTTATGAAAATTGCATCACTTCTTTGCTAGCTAACTTTTTTTTGATGCATTTTTAGTTCTAGGGCAGGTTGAAAGGATGCTTACTTTCTACACCATTGCTTGAGTGCAGAGGGTTTAGTGCTGTGCTTTCTTTCAACCCTGATAGCATAAGCATAGGCCTTTTCTTAGCATAGTTTAGAGCCTAATGTTTTTTCACTGCACTTCTGAAGGGAAGAGAGAAGGTAAAAGACGTTAAGGAAAAGACATTAAAGAAGAAACATGGAGAAGATGCTCCCTGACCTTTCTGTTTCAAGAAAGCCAGGAAATCTGAGAAAACGAGATATTTCTGTCAGGAGCCTGACAAAATATGGGCATTATCCTAGATGTTTAGAAAGGATGCTATTAACAAAATACTCAGTTTAAAGGAGAGAAAATTTCTTAGAGGCACGGTGGCAAGTAGTAAGTATATTTGGGGGCGGGGAGTAGGGTGTTTTCCTTGCTCCTCTGAGATCATTAGGCCATTACAGCTGCAACAACGTTGCTACTAGCTTACATACATTTGTGGAGAAAAAAGAAGCATTGTTATTTCAGTGCCTGGCTGGAATAAGTAGTTGTTAAGCACTGCTGTGAGATTGTTAGTTGTTTTAGGGTCATTTCAATTAGTAGATGTGCAACTATTAATAAGTGTACTGTAGACATCAAAAGAAAGAAAAAACAAACAAACACAAACCAAAAGCTTTGATTGGAGAAGATGAAGAGAAGGAACTAGAATAACTTACAAATAGGAAAGACAAGAAATTGATTTGGAGCTATCAGCAGCATGGAGAGGAAATCATGCTTAACCATGTTGTGTGGTGAGATGACTGGCTGGGTAGATGAGAGCAGAGAAGTAAACATTGTTGATCTTGACTTCAGTAAGGCTTTCAGCTTGTCTTGTAGACAAACTGATGAACTACACACCAAGTGAGTGAGCAGTGAAAGTGACTGGAAACTGTCTGACCTGACGGGCTCAAAGGGTTGGCATCAGTGGCACAAAGTCAGAAATGGCCCAAAAGCTGGTGGCCAGTCATTAGCAGTGTACCCCAGGGCTCAGTACCAGTGCCAGTCCTGTATAACATCTTTGTTACTGACCTAGGTGGTCATACAGAGTTGCACCCTCAGCAAGTTTGCAGGAGTGATTGATAGACCAAAGCGGGTTTTGCTGACATCCAGAGGGACCTTGACAGACAGGAGGAATTGTCTGATGGAAACCTCATGAAGTTCAGTAAAGGGAGATGCCAAATCAAGCTCCTGTGGAGGAACAACCCTGGGATCCGGTGCATGGTAGGGTCTAACCAACTGAAAAGCAACTGTGCAGAAAGGGAGCTGGGGGTCCTGGTGGGAAAGATGTATGTGAGCCATCAATGTGCATTTGCAACAGAGAAGGTCAGAAGTGTTCTGGATGCATTAGGAAAAGAGTTCCCAGCAGATCAAAGAAGGGATCTTTTCCCAGAGCTGGTAAGGCCAGACCTGGATTGCTGTATCTGCTTCTGGATTCCGCAGTACAGGAGAGACATGGACATACTGGAAACAGTCCAGCAAAGGCCACTAAGATGACTCGGGGTCTGGAGAATTTCTCCTGTGAGGAGAAGCTGAGGGAGTTGGGATTGCTGAGGTTGGAGAAGAGAATGCTCAGGGGCACCTTATAAGTAATCTGATGGGGTGCAATAAAGAGGACAGAGCCAGGCTCCACTTGGTAGTATCCACTGACAGGACAAGGCAATTGGGCACAAATTGTAATACAGGAAGTTCCATTTAAACATCTGAAAAAAAGTTTTGTTTTTTTTATGGTAAGGGTGATGGATCACTGGAACAGGTGGTCCAAAAATGTTGTGGAGTCTCCATCCTTGGCAATAACTCAAAACCCAGCTGTACACAGCCCTGAGGAACTTACTATCACTGACATGCTTTGAGCAGGGGGGTTGGAGCAGGCATCCTCCAGATGTCCCTTCCAGTTTCAGCTGTTCTGTGATTTTCATTAAAGGGTTTAAGAGGCCCCCAAACATTAAGTGTGGTAGTTGAAATGAAACAAAATACAGGTGTTGAAAGGCAGAATATTTTTGGTTTTTTGTTTTGGCAGCCAATTTTTCTGTTTGCTTGTTTCTACCAGCTTTCTTATGACAGCTTGGGAAGAGCGGAAAGAACTCTGCAGCAGCAGGAGTGAGAATACTGTTAACTTCATTGGTGCCTGGAAGACTGAGCAACATAAGAGGCTTTTAAGTTAGGGAAGTGTTTTCATCTCATACTTGGAAAGGTGTTTTTTCAACATCTGTATTAGGTTAATTTTTTCTCCTTAATGCTGTTAAAAACTTAGAATGTGAACATATGTTTGCTCCAATGACTTCTTACTAGTCCTGTTAATGTTTTTGTTTTGTTTTGTTTTTCTCCCTACATTTGACTTAAACATACTAGAGCTACAAGCTTCTATTAGACTGGTTCAAAATGTAGAGGTGAAAAAGGAGCTGAAACAGTTGCATATGGATTTAAACACACTGTTATGTCGAACCTTAACATGCTGCCAGTAGAAATATGGTCACAATGAAACCTAGCATTTGACCTTGAACCACAGAAAGGCATTTGGTAAGTTTGTAAGATTTGACTCATTTTCAACTCTTTGTCTTTGGACTTGTGAGTTAAAAAAATAAAAAAAAAATAAAAAAGAGGTTAAAGTTGACACCATGCTAAAGAAAAATTGGGTAAGCTTAGACCTGAAATTTAGAAACATAGGGTGTAAAACTGCAACTTCACACAATTGGTGAGGCTCAAAATACTTGTGTATATTGGTTTAGTCCATGTCTCAAGTTTCCTGCTTGTTGGTTGTAATTTTCACAGAGGTTCTCAATTCCAGAAAGATGTTAAAAGTTTTACTTCTTTTTGAATGCTGTCTCATTTGCAAATGAATAACTGTGTCTTCACAAGCTCATTTGTTTTTGTGGTAATTAGGACAGCTATTACATAGTTGAATGGCTACTGCTGCACAAGAGCATATATTTATGGGACTATTATTTACAGACTGGAAAGATAAGAGAGTTCTTTTCATACAATTAAATGTTTGTAGTATTACTGTTACAGTAAATCTTTAGCATGTACTGATCTTCCCAAAGATAGTGCTTAAACCTTCTACAGAAAAAAGTGAAAACCATTTCCATATCTTTAGAGGGACTGGCTTTTGCACTTAGAAGTACAGCTTTCCAAACAGCAAGCAAGCAAGGATCATTGTACTGTGGGCAGCAAGCAGCAAATACAACATCTGGCTAAGATATAATTTCATTTATGTGTGATCTTTATTGTCTTAATCTGTGACACTGGTTTTATTTTATTTGAAAGAGAAAGCTTCAGGAGAGATCTGGGGAACTATAGATCACTAAGCCTGACATCTGTTCCAAGTAAATCAGTCGAAATAATGATAATAACAAAAATAACATAGATAAACATGATGTACTGAAGGAGAGTTAAGAGTCTGCTGTGAAGGGATGTCATGTTTTGCAAACTCACTTGACATTTTTTAAAGGAAAGCACATGAAAAGGTAAGATTTGACAGAAGTGGTTTACTTGGATGTCCAAAAGCATTTGACAAGGGCCCCCACCAAAGAATTTTGAAGAAACTAAGCAGCCATAGGATAGGGGGAAAGAACTTTATGTGGTTAAATTAATGACTAAAATATAAGAAAGGAAGAGTTGGAGTGAATAGAGTGGGGTCCCACGTAACAATTCTCCAGTTATGTTAATGGAGCATGTTTAAGTTCATAAAGTATATAGAAGAAAAGTGAGCTCACAGACTTTACTGATGGATTTTAGATACAAAGGCAGACCCTAGAATTGCACAAAGGCTTGACACTGCTCAGCAACCAGATATTAAAATGGCAGATGAAATTTCCCATAAATTGCTTCATGTGTTGTATTTGGAGGTGGGGAGGAACAAGTTTGTCTTCTCATTTAAAAAGATGAGCTCAAAGCTGGCTATTGCCTGACTAGAAATGGTTAGGGAAAAAAGGGAAAATAATGACTATACCATTTTAAAAAGGGAATTTAAAAAAACTTAATCATCTTATGCAGTTCTGCCCTGCTTACCCCTATCCCTGTTATCACCTCAAAAAGAATGTAGTTGAAGTTTTAAGGAAGACAAAATCAGAAACATGGAACAATATCTGTGAGAGGAACAGCGTGAATTTGTTACAGTAGAGAAGGTGACCAAAAAGTGGTGTGGCAGTGTTCAGCAGCCAAGGGGACCAAACTAGGGAGTGTTTATTCACTGTCTTTTTTTAGTGCGCATACACTAAAAGGTATCTAATGAAAATAGCAGCTGAGGAATTGAAAACAGACAAAAGGAGGTGGTTCTCGACAGAACGTGTAATTAAGCTATAGAATTTCTTGCCTCAGGAATTTAAGGAGTCTAAACATTACATCAGTGTAGAGGGAAGCTGCTGTGGAAGAATCATCAAATACCTACCTATTCTTGTTCAGGAAATCCTGCTTCTGCAAACTGTTGGGGGATCAGGGAACTTTCAGGGGAAGCATTGCTATATGTGTATTGTATTCCTGTATGCTTCACTCAGTATCTATTATTGGCTGCTGTTAGTGAGAGGATATTTGAATGGATATGGACCTTTGGATCTTGCTTATTACAGCCATTATTTGTTGTAAAGCCTGCCCCTTTATAATTTTTATTTTTGTTACTCATTTTCCAGAATCCTTTCTAGTTGTAGCACTAAAACTTTGGCCTGCACTGGGGTGCTAAGATATTTAAGGGATGTTTTAGGGCCACTGGTTACATATTCTTTTTTTTGCGAGACCTTGTGCGTGCCACCAAAATATAAAATCTCCAAAATATAAAATCTGTTTGTGTTCAGAGCGGGGTTAGGACTGCAGGTACATGCCAGTCAATGGCTTAATTTCATAAGACTTTATCCTCTTATGGATGCATAGTACATTTTGGTCATGTAATGGCTGTTCTAAGGAAGAGGTGTTTTTGAGTTTGTATAGGTCAAACAAATGCACAGCCTGGGCTGACTGTAGGCAGATTATTTCTGCTCTCCCTTCAGACTCCTTTGCGGTGATTTTGTATTGCACTTCCCTCCCCCAGACATGCTTATTGATAAAAATATACTACTTTGTGTCTCTAATGACTACTGGAATAATCAAGGGACCTCTCTACTTGTAAATCAAGAAGTAATATTGTGCTGGACAGAAATATTCCATTTCCGAAGATTTACATTATTTGAAATGAGGCTGCTATTTAATATAGCTGCCCTGTTCCTTTTGTGAAGGTGGCAGCTTTCCAAATCACAGGGTTTAACTGGTTCAATCTTAATAGAATATTTTTATTAAGTAGTATACTTTATTGTGTCACTAATTCTTGAAGCCTTAGTCCGTCCTTTCTGTAGAAACATTTTTGAAGTTTAGGTGGAGTTTAAGAATTAGTAGGCTCTGTAATGTACTTTCATCAAGTTACACATAATTTTGTGAAGATATGGGCTTCAATATCTTTCTTTATGTGGTTGCATTATTTTAAAATAGTTCTTTGATATTCAGTGGGTGCTAAGATTTGTACAAAGATGTCAGAAGCATGTGGGGTTTTATTTGAAAGGTGTGCTTATTCTGTGAGGTGAACAGGCCTCTATCTGTTGTGCAAGGGGAAAATAGTGAGTGCTAATGTTTTACATACATCTTAAGCTAATTCCAGTTGCTAATTTGAGTCAGTGCTGCTTCTCACCCTGTTGAAAGACAACTTTTCTAGCCTGACTTTTTGATTTGGTGGTAGAAGATGACCATTTGACATACTATCCCGCTTAAACCTGTGCATTAGCTATCAGGAGACAGGTTGGTGAATGCCAGCTTTGACTGCCTATACATGAGCTAGTTCTGTAGGCTCCCTTTATAGTCAGTGGAGAGAAATAAGCACTTTCACTGCATGATTCATCTCACCCCCAGATGGATGTCTAAATTTGGAAGATGAATTCCACCTGAAGTCCATTACCGAATATAACTGTCATTAGTTTAAACTAGGGAATTATTTTAAAAGGACACTAGCTTGACTGGCACAGCAATTGTGTAGAAGTCTTTTGTTTTCTTCCATGAACTGGGTTTCAGAGATTTAAAATCAGCACTATGTAGCCTGTTTCACATTTTGTGTTGTTTGAAACTGCTCTGCTTTTACAGCAGGTTTGAAACTTAACAAGTAGTATATATTCACATTGCCTATAATTTCTAAGTACTTAGCTCTGCAAGGCTATCTGACTAGTCTTCTTGCCAGCTGGTGCGATTTTTCGAGTGAGAGGATAACAACAGGGACTACCATAATGAGAAGAGTGAGGCATATAACACAGCTGTCTTTCTGCTCTAAACTACCTGTTAAATTTTAGGAATAAAAAAAAAAGATAAATTAAGTGTCCTTAAAATCATTGCCCCTCTGCTGGAGCCTTTGTCTCACCACTGGTTGTGCAGCAAGTCTGTGTGAGATGATACAGCCTTCAAATTTTCAGATCCAAAAGGTAGGCAGTGCACATACATGCCTTAATTTTGTTTCTGTTTGTCTGGAGCAGACACTTGGAATGGCTTGTATCCTTTGAAAATATTTTTATGCTGTACCATGTTCACACACACACAAGCCCTCACCCCTTTCTTTTTCCTGTTTATAGGTCTTGATTCTTGTCTGTGACAATCTTCTTTTTTTCTGTCTTTCCTTTTTGAAAGTCTGTTTTTTTATGTCATGACTTGTGGAAAACTTTTCCTCTTGATCACACTGATCAAGTCCTGCCATCAGGCTCTATCCCTATACCTCAGTCAAAAGTAAGAAACTATGACAATCCCATTGCTATTGTACCAGTTCTATTTTTTTACACTATTTGTTATACTTATGTTCAGTCATATATCAAGGCTGGTGAAGTTCTGTCAAGTTTGTTGGGATTTTTTTTCATTGAAATGAATGGTTTTTTAGTTCCTACATCAGCCTAAACATGCTAGAAAAGTAGTTTTGGATTACAAAATAACTCACAACGTTTCAGGTTATTATATATTACAGAAAACTGTATCCTTTTAACATTTTACTTCACCAGATACAAGCATGGTGGGAAGAGGAGTTCCTCACTAGGAGCTTAGGTTAAATCACGGGTTGGGAACTTGGAACAGAAGGATTATTGGTGTTCTTAACTGGGAGAACTGGATGCTGTACAGATATCGTGTGGGCTCCTTACTCATACAGACAAGGATGTGAAGCAGTTCTCAGCTTTCTAACAAAAATAGCAGAAGTTAGAAGCAATAGCTGTGACATGGTGAGGAAAGATGTGAGGACAGATAAAACACGTCACCAGCCCCATAGCACTCGCAGAGAATTTGTCAAATAGATATTGCTAGACTCTCTTAGAAAAAAATACCTTCCCTGCAAGAGGGGACATAAGAAACCCCATTAGTCTCTATCAGTTGGGAGTGGCTGGATAATTCTCCCCATTCCTAGTCTGGCACTTTAATGCTGGGTGTTTTATGAGCAGAAAATGCAAACCTTTCAGTTTGCATGATAAGGAGCAATTGCTGAGCTCTCCACTTGATATCAAGTAGGACTTTGCTTGGGGACAATATCCCTTCTTTGAATTGGGTTACAACCATTTAGTAGAAACCCGAAGTGCCACCTACTGCTTCCCTGTACACTATTCCAAAGTTGTTACTCCCTTATGTATATTTCTCCTTTCTTCTTACTGTGTATTTGGAGTTTAGTGCTGTATTGTCCAGATCTTACCTATCCTTCAGCCAGACACCAGTGAACTATGCCACTCCTCTGGTGGCTGCAGGTATAGGTATTTACACCTAATTCTGCTCAGTCTCGGAGTTATCACTCCTAGTACTATTCACCTTGTGAATAGCAGTGGATTCGGGCAGCAAGCAGTTCACAAATTGCTCCAAACAGCAGAACCTGTTTTTCAGCAGATTCATTTTGAGTTTAGTCTAGAAGACTGTTTAAAAATATGCAACATTCATTCTTTAGGCTAACCTGCGAGATGATTGTATTGCATTGCTTCCTGCTTGAAAGATGACACTTAGAAGTATTAACTTTATAAAACTGATGAGACTTAAGGAATTTTGGAAGTTTAGAAGATTTGAGCTTAGCAAAGAAATCCCATTTCTGCTGGTGAGGGATGATATGTAACTTTCTCTCAGATACAGCTTCCTATTTGAACCTATGACAAGTTCTTACATATCTGTAAACCGTCAGTTAAGAAGAAGCAGAACACCGGAATGAGTAAGAAAACCACGTAAAATGACTTAAAATACCTCTTCCCCACCCTCCAGGGGAGATATGGAGTGAGACTTTCTTTCCTTACTCTTGTTTTATGGAGACATGATAAAATAGAATTATTTTAACTGTTTGTATTTTTTAATTTGTTTGCAGTAAATACTTGGTTTTATTGAAAGTTTCAGTCAGAGTTTGTCAAATCTGCAGCAAGGTGTATATATTTAAGCTCTTTTAATCATGCTGCTTATTTTTTAAGATGAGCAATTCTGTCATTGAAAGGTTTCTATCAGGCAACATTATTTCTTTTTGAATATTGTTAATTTGTTGTTTCCTTCATTATTACTCATGACTGAAATCCTTCTGACCTATGACCAAAATTTAAATAACTTGTGGAGGTTACTGAGGAGTAAGTAATTTGATGTGCATGCTTCTGCTGAATCCCTAATACTTTCCCTCCACCCTTCAATTTAACATTTAATTGAAATGGAAATATCCTTCCTTCTGGCAATACTTTTGGAGTCAAAAGAATATCGCTGAAAGCTCTGCTTACTAGTTAGGATCCAGCAAATTTGTTACTAAACAGTAGTTATTTAGCCTATTTAGATACATGTGTACTCCTATAAACAAGGTACCAGCATAACCGAGAACACAAAGCAGCCAAGGCATTTTACTTACCTATTTGGAAGAGCATTGCCTGATTCATTCAATAAAAACTGAAGGATGTCTTTGTGCTGTGGTGTACCCTTTTGTGAGTTAACAGGATTTACCTACATGAAATGTGTCAAAACTATTTTCTATTGCCGTTTGGTTATTAGTATTCGGTTTCTCTTTTAAAGATAATTTATAGCCCTCTAGTTGTTATTCCAGCATCTCTTTGCTCTCCTTTTCGCACCCTCCTCTCATCTATTTCTGTTTTATTTGATATTATGTACCATGACTAAAACTTATCAAATTTATCAGTTGTGTTCACTTTGCACATCTTCAGGGGGTAGTGACCAATAATGTGTTTTATGTGTTGCTGGCTAGTTCACTTTTGGAAAATGCTGGATTAGAGGGAAGGCCTATTGACTACTATGGAAAGCCTTTTAAAAAGAGAAACAGAAAACTGATGTCATCTTTAACATATTCTTAGAAGATGTCTGAAGACTTCAGCAATTTTTTTGAGCTGTATGTTGATAAAACTCCCCATCACATGAAATACTAAGATGGTTTCCCTTTGTTTCACTCCATCAAATAAGAACACCCTCAGGAAAAATTTGTCTTTGACATCGTTTTTACAAATGCTTTTATGAATTGTGTTTAAAGCCCTTTCAGTGTTTTCAAGTGGTAGAAAAAAAAATCAGCAGATGAGTCTAAAGGAAAGCAAACAAGGAAAGGGAAGCAAACACTATGTGGTTTTACATTACATGCCATCATTGCAGGCTTGGTACACCCGGTACAAGTCTCTCTAATTGCTGGTCTGGAGCTGGAAAGGACTGAGTGTTTTGATTCCTTAAACAAATGAAACAACATGAATGTGAGGTAAAGTAGTATCCTTGGTTTTGAAAGCAAAGAATTAAGATCTTTTTTTTTTTATCAGTAGCAAGTTCATGAAATTGCTACTGAAATGCCTGCATTTGGAACAGAAGTTTTCTGTTGAAGACAGAGGATACACCTACTTTGCAGGAGCCAACCCCGGTCTAGAACAAGTGGCTGTAACCTACAAATAAGGTAGTTCTGCTTCCCAAGACAAGGATGTGAGTGCTTTCCTTCTGCAGTGTACTTGCTGAGGGGCAGCTGAAATGTCTTTGTCCTGCAGAAGCAGATGAACTTGGAAGGTAGAGCTGCTGCATGGCTGAGATCCATGCACATGGCAAAACATAGTGCCAAGTGCTTGCAGGGCAGATCACAGAATGATGAACAGGGCAGTGTAATAGTGGAGATAATCATAAGAAACCTCGGCTAGGATAGTAGTGTCCTTACTATGTCCTGTTGTCTCCATGTTCAGATGAGTGATAGACTTCGATTTTTTTTTTTTTTTCCCAAATTTGTCTCACAGCTCTAGTCTGGGTTAACTAAGAGTCATGCCTGTTTCATACAGACAAAATATTATTATACTTTTAGCAAGAAGGATATGGGCCTTGCTTTCAGGATGCAGAAATCTTTGTTCTAAAGCAGTACTGAAAAAGATGTGAGAATCATAAGGGACAGTGGCTGCTGTCAAAATAAATACTAGAGATGGGCCCAGGGAACATCATGAATTTCAAAAAGTCAAGTGTGAGGTCTGGCACCTGGGTCAGGAAAATCCTCAGGAGGAATGAATTGAGAGCAGCCCTTCAAGGAAGAACATAAAGATATAGGTGGATGAAAAATTGGACATGAGCCGACCATGTCTGCTTGCAGCCCAGAAAGTCAATAATATCCTGGGGAGCATTAGAAGAAGCGTGACGAGGAGGTTAAAGGGGATGATTCTGCCCTTCTATTCCACCCTGGTGAGACCCCCACCTGAAGTTCTGCATCCAGCTCTGATGCCCCAAACATAAGAACAATGTGGAACTGTTGGAATGGGTCCAGAAGAGGCCATGAAGTTGATCAGAGGGCTGGGATACTTCTGTGAGGACAGGCTGAGAGAATTGGGGTTGTTCAGACTGGAGAAGAAATGGCCCCAGGAAGAGTTAGTGTGGCCTTTCAGTATGTAAGTGGAGCTTATAAGAAACATGGAAAGGGACTTTTTACCAGGGCCTGTAGTAACAGGTCAAGGGGTAGCAGTTTTAGGCTGAAAGACAGTAGCTTTATGCTAGGTATAAGTAAGAAATATTTTACAATGAGGGTAGTGACACCCTTTAAGAGGTTGCCCAGGGATATCGTGGGTGCCTCATCCCTGGAAATGTTCAAGGCCCAGTTGGATGAGGCCGTGACCCACCTGATCAGTGAAAGATGTTCCTCCTTATGGTTATGGGGGCTGGAACTCTGGATGATCTTTAAAGGTCCTTTCCAATCCAAAACATTCTGTGATTATATGAAAGAAGAATTAAGGAATATCCCTCACCTTGAATGCCATGTTCCTGGTGATCACTCTTAGTGGGAGGCGCTGAGAAAAATGAGGGATCTTGGAGAAAATGAGGTGGTTGAGTGAATGGAAAGTCACTTGGTAGACTGGAGTCTAGTGGGACTGCATCATTCTTGCCAAGGGGAAGATTTAAGAGAGCCATGATCTTTTTACTTACACAGGAAACAGAAACAAGATAGTGGTAGGTCTCCAAGGCAAAGGTGTTTTCTGGATGTTTTCTGCATTAAATTCAGACAGGATATGAGGCATGTACTGTTAGCGGTTACTGTGTTCAAAATTTAGGACTTGTCCAGAGTGTGGGTGAGCTTTCCATAACAGTCACTTTGAATGCACTGGAGTGTGTGTGTGTGTGTACATTCAAGACCATAAATGGAAAAATTAATTCAGGGCAGCCCTATGGCCTCTGTTGTGCAAGATGCCTGACAAGCTAATTAAGATAATTTCTCCTGGTCTTCTTGCCTATGAACACTATTATATCTGTCAGTGTACAAACAGTAGAACAGCAGTAATGATAGCTATTAGGGTAATAATTCTTGTTTAGTTAAAACATCATCCAGCTCTTCCCTTTTAGTAAAGGTGTTATTTAGCAGGTGCCATCTTTCTTTTGTTTGATTTTGAATTTATTTACAATTTAATTGTACTTTTCACCTTTTTTTTATGTGCAAAGGAAAAACACAAGCTATTGATTCATGAAGAACAATGTGTGTTTGTAATTGTTTTTATGTACTTTCACTTCTTGTTTTAGTCAAAAGGTTGATATTTTCCAGCTGGCTTTTTGAAATTCCTGTTGTTCAGCAAAGAGCTAATTGCTGAAGGAGGTCTGGGTATATGGCCTGTGAATAAATGAGCTGCAACATTTTGTCAGTAATTGGATTTATTTACTTTAATTACTGATTTTTCTTAACATGGTAATCATGTCAATTATATTAGGTTGAAATAGCATTGAGAATAAAAGAGAATTTACTTTCAACTTAGAGTGATATTTGGCAAAATTCAAGTCTGCAAAGCAGGACTGTTCGAGTGTCAAGTAACAGTGTGTCAATAACATCTTAAATTCCATGAGATTCCCTAGCAGTGATCCTGTGCTATAATTTGGGTGGGTATAACAGTCATTTATTATAGGGTCTTTTGTTGATTCATCTCTTTAAGTTCCTGCAACTGTTCCTTTCCTTTATATTTCTAAGTTAACTAATGAAGTTGCAAGTGGATTCTTGCTGGTAGTGAATTCCTCTGTTACCTTAAAATATAATTGCCACTCCCGCTGAGAAGATGAAAATTATTCATATGGATTTCAGTATCTCCAAGTTTCTGAGAGCTTGCAAATGTTGTAGTCCATTTTTCATATGTAGTTCATAGTTGAACATTGAAAGGAATTGCTTCTTAAATTACTTTTTTCAGAACAAAAATGCTGCAATTTGTTCTTCTACCATGTAAGCTTTACTCTGCTTTTTCTGCAAGGCAGTTGTCCCTTGGGAAGGTGTTTTGCATGGTTCCTGCTGTCAGACCATTAAAACAGAATGTTAGTTTATTGTAGTAAACAAAATTTAAATCACTTTCTAAATAACTTCTGGATACTTTTAAAAAAATAATATACTTGAATAAAATGGTTGAAAACTGAATGGATGAAAATAGTCCAAGGTACCAGGCATACTGTTTGTTGTTTTCCAAATAGGATTCAATGAAAACAAAATATTTCTAAATTGGTTCCTAAATCTGAAATGTACTAGATAGCTTTGACAAGGTATATGACATGCTGTAGAATCTGAAACAATCTTTTGGGCAGGCTTCTTAAACATATCAGACTCCAAGTTTTTAGGATAATTGTAATTATTTGCAAATTAATAAAAGTAACTGTTACACCAAAAAAAAAAAAAAAAAGGCAGTAGAATTGTCCTTTTCTGCATTTATGTATTGACTGTGTACTTAAATGTTCAAGACAATGGAGCAGCAGTAATACTGTCTAGACAATATGTTGGTTGTTTTGTCTGTGGTATCATTTGTTGTCAGAGAAGATGTCTTTGTGTGGTAAGGGCTTGAAATTGTATGCCTAGATATTGTAACTTTAAATTTTAAAAATGGTCTCATGTATGTGTATTTATATTTCATCATGTAAAATTGCTTTTGCAAATCTGATA
>JAYRBT010000082.1:103828206-103900849 GCA_036023395.1 Myiotriccus ornatus
GAAAATTAATCCATCAATGTTGTGTATCCATCAGTGTTGTGTAGTTTGCACAACACTTAGGTTTGTCAGCAGATTTTTTGTTGTATGTACAGAAGCACAAGTTATTTTTCACTCTTTCTGGATGTGAACAATATGTTGACTTCACTCAAAATTCAGAATACATCCTGAAAACAAACTTTCTTAATATACAAGCTCTATTTAGCAGTTGGTAGAGGTTTTAAAAATTAGGTTTAATTATTTTGAAATATTTTCTCTGCCCTGCTTTGGAAGTTAGAAACACCTCCCTCAGGCTCTCAGGTATCCCCAGCTACGCTCCGTGCCTACAGCAGCTGGGTTTAGGGTGTTAGCTATTTTTATGTTTGTTTGGGTTTTTTTTTTTCCCCACCCAGCATCTTTCTTTTGTGCTTTCCATTTGTTCACCAGCGCTCTCTGGGCCCGGCTCTCCAGCCAGCTTTTAACCCAGCAGAGAGTGCCCCTGTTCAAGCCGTGGGCTGCCAGCTTTTCCAGGAGTATATTATGGGAGACAGTGTCAGAGGCTTTGCTGAAGTCCAAATAGACACATCCACAACCTTTCCCTCATCCACCAGGCGGGTCACCTGATTATAAAAGGAGATCAGGTTGGTCAGACAGGACCTGCCCCTCCTAAACCCGTGCTGGCTGGGTCTGATCCCTTGATCTGATATTTCTTCAGAGCACAATTGTTGTGATCTTGTAAGCCAGGTAATTAGCTCTTCTAGCAGAAGGATCAGTCTTAATCATTAATTTAAAGCAAATTTAAAATTCTAAGTCATGTAAAAAACATGAACAGAAATATTATGTATTTTCCACAGCTTTTAACTCTGAAATACAAAATGTCCACTGAAAAATGCATTTTTATACTTACTGTTTTTTCTGGGTTTGTACAGCATCCTCCATTTGCTATGCTGAGTTTGCTAGCTGTAGCTTTATTAGCACACAGTTTGAGGTTTATTCTGCTGCTGTGAAATCAAGAGTGACCACAGCAGCCCCAGAATTTTTCCTTTAATATGTTTGTATAGTCATGATTAAAGAGGACTTGGTCTGTAGAACCATTAGGATTCAGAAGTTCAGCTTGAATAGTTACTGATAAAGAGAATGGGTTTAAATATACATTTTAGTGTTTGAGCAAGCTGAGGGCTAATGGTGCTGGTTTATAGTTGTTTTTTTGGGTTTTGTTTTTTGCACAAAGATGTGTGGTAAACACTGAAATTCAAGTAACCTAAATCCTTGCTTCATTGGGGGTTTTTTAATGTTTCTTCCTTTATCTTCACTTTGTGCTCCTTATTAGATCATTAATTACAAGATCGTGTCAGTTGCACTTTAAATGTATAATGATACAGACTCTAAGGTCTCATTACACTAATGTTACTGCTAATTATAAAACTGAATCCAATAGAACATCATTCTTTGAAATGCCATGGATTGTTCATGGTAAAGTAAGCAAACCCTGCAATGTATGACAGCTCATAAAAAATAAATTATATCCCATGATAAAAAATGCATAATTTTTAAAAATTGTCTATATTCTGCAAAGAACACAGAGCCATCCTCTTTCATTTACTCTCCTTTACGGACATAGCAGGTGGTATTGTAGGCAAGAAAGTCCACTCCCATTTTTATACCAAAGCAGTGACCTGTTAAAGATGGACAGAATTAGCTGGATGTTACTAGCCAAAGAGGTTGTTAGGCTTTTTCTTGGTAGTTTCATTTTTTTCAGTCTATGTCACATCAAATAAATGATTTTTTGATACCACCAGCTGAAAACAGCTGTTTGGCAGATGCTCTACATTGTCTGCCCAGAGTACAAAAAAGCCAGTATAGGTTATGTGTCTCTGGTGACATATGGAATCAGCTCTACACTTGTTTGAGCAAATAGACAGCTGCCAGCTAATGGATCCATTAGCAAACTTCCCACAGAATATCCTGTCTTTATCACTGCATGAAATTTTAATAACTTTAAATCATTACTTTAGTTGAAAGTAAAGAAGACCTTTTTGTAAGATATTTGTTTCACAAAAGTGAGGGCACATCTTTTTTTGACAGAAACAATTTATTTTTTTATGCTAACTCTGAGAAGTGAAGGTAGAGTAGCAGTAGAAATCTTCAAATTTTTTTTTGATCTTTCTATTAGCAGTTTGTGAACCTCAAATGAAATTATTTTTCTGTATTATGTAGCATGAGGAGTTATTTTTTAGTTGGAGATTTTTTTTGGTGGTTCTTAAGTGGGAGTATATTTGCAGTCTTGCTTTATCCTTCTGGAGGGAGATTTGAGTTGCTTGTTCTAACTTTTTCTTTATAGTGAAAAATTATTCAAGTGCTCTTTTTTAGCTGTATGACCAATTTTAGTAACCAAAAGGAATGAAAACAAAAGGTTGCAACCTAATCTGTCCTTCCTTTAGTAATTTTTCTTTGCTTTACCTCTTGCATTTAGTTCTTGTACAGTTTCAGTACCCAGTTTATACCAGAGGTTGAAGAGGGAGCAACTCCTTAGAGCATCTTTCCCTTTGTGACGCGTCGAAACAGCTACATGTGACAGCCATTCCTGGCCTTAACTTGCGGTGAAGTCTCCAGAAGGCATCTGGGGACACACTGCATTGTAACAGAAGAGTACTTCCAGTTGGTCCCAAAAAGAAACTCCTCATTTTTCTGTTTTTTTTTCCCTAGTGAATGGAGTTTATTACCAAATCCATTACAGCAAGTGAAACAAACCTGAGGCTCTCACAGCCCTTGTTCTTCAGGGTTTCAGAGGCTAACACCTAGCCCTCAAAATCTTCATGCTGATGGGTAGAGTATGGGGGGAAATAGGTTGTTTAGAGGCATTTTCAGACTGCATTGCTCTGAGGTACTTGACTGTAACAGACTCAGTTTATCCCCCCCAGTTGAAGTCACCTCTTTCAAAGAAACCTCTATCATCTTCCTTCACCACAGTAGAAGACCTTTCTTGAAGCAGTCCTGACAATCTTGTGTTCCAAGCAACCCAGGAGTAACTTCTGTAAGTACCAACTGGAAAGAGGAAAGACACATTGGATGAACAAGTGGTTTCCTTGTGACACCCATCTCTCTGGGCTGGATGGACAAGGCAGCAGACACCCTGAGGGAATTTGTCAGTATCCTAGAATGTGATGGCTCTTGAAGAAAAACTGTTTTTTTCTTAGACTGATAGCTCATCCTTAAATGAAAGCAGAAAAAAACCCCAACAACACAAAGACTTTACTGGCCACACTTTTCAGTTGTTGAACAAAGCTTTCTTCATGATCTGGCACACTGCTATTAAAAGGAGTTGGGAAGATAAGAGGACAGCATTGACTTTTTTGCAGCTTTCTTTTTTGATATGGGGCTTATTAAGGGTCATTGTCTGAAGTGTTTGTAGAGTATTGAACAACAATGAACTTATGCCCTTTATCTGACTTCTCCAAAAAGCGCAAGTCAGATGAGATGTTACTAAAATCTCATTTGATGATTGCTTCCTGGAGTATTCTTATTCATCTGTTGATTTTTGTGGGCATCCTGCTAACCTTCTACTGTCTTTACAGTAATTGTTTTAGCTTCTGTTACTTCTTGAAAACATTCTAGCATAGGTTTGTTTTCATTCAGAGAGCGGGATCAAGACAGCTCGGCTTGTAGTTCATGCCTTTCTGAACATAGTTTCCTGATAGACCGCCACCCTTCCCCTGCCCAGACCATGTGGGTACAGTGATCAGAACCAATAGGTGAATATCTTTTCCAAATTAAAAACAAGCTACTGAAGTTACTCAGGTAGATTGCTTCAGACACCAGTCTCCTCTAAAATAATGATTTAACTAATGGGAAATTGGTGGCTTGTGAATAACATACCTTGGGCCAGCGTTTCTTTGAATAGATGGACCTCTACAGAGCAAACATTCTCATCCGAATCTATTTCTAAGCAGACTTTAATGCTTCGGAAAGAGAGCCATGAATGTTGACAGAAATGTATTCCTTAATATTTTGTTACTAGTCAGGCAGAGATTGATAAATATAGTAATGAAGTTATTTCAGTTATATACATTGTTGATAACAAATGAAGTACCAGAATAATCAAATCCAACTTTGCACACCAGCTGCTTAGGGATTTTTTGTTCTTTATCCAGTAATTTATTACAAGACTAAACAGTATTAAGTCATTGGGCTTTTCCCCCACAGGATAGGCAATCATTTTTTCTTTACTGCTCGCTCATGGTTTATGTTATCTTTCCTCGTGCCTCTAATTCCTCCTCACAAATGCATGCACAGTATTTTACAGCAGTTCATGTCTATGTTTATCACTTTCAGAAGCTAAGGAGTTTGCTTGCATAATTTTGTTTTGTAGGTACGCAGTTATAAAAGTAGAACATTTACATTTTTGTCTGCTTATTTCTGAAAGTCTTTGTCTTTGAAGTGCTGATTGAATCTCTGTTGTTAATCTCTTTAACCCCTTAAAGAAGATTACCTTAACAGTGAAGTGGCTGGAGAGGGGAGAGGCAAAGGAAAGGCTGACTCTGTTTTTCTAGAATGAATTCAGATCTTCAATAAGGGCTTTTCTCTGTGATACTCAAGTGTTCCAATTGTAACTTCTTGGAGCTAACCATGGCTTAAGTGGGTGAGCACATATGGGTGATAGTAGTTACAACTGCAGTACAGCCTAGTCTTGTCACCAGCCATTTGCTCAAATCAGCAATTCCTTGGGCAACATCCAGCAGTTTTACTGGACTTGGTAAATTACTATCTTTTTCTTTTTTTTTTTTTTTTTTTTTTAAATCATGAGGTCTTATCAGCCTGTTTCAAGTTAACCAAATGCCAGAATTAAGGGAGGAAAAACATTTGTGGTGGACAGTTAGCTGTACAAATGTGCGTATATTTCCCTTTTAATCTACTTGATTAACATAAGTAGTGTGTTGCACTTCTGAATTGTGTGCTTAACTTCCACGCAAAAGCAAGGAATCAGTGCTATTAGCAAAGACGTTTTTGCAAAGGTGAGTAGATTTTTATCCAGTACTACCAGAAAACATTGAAGTTTTTTAAGAAGAGTCAAAGAAGTAGGCCTCAGAGGAAGGCAAAACTTCACAAAAGGCAGCCACATGGCCAAAAGAAAGTGGTTTGGATTACAGTGTCTCTTTGCAGTGGTAGGGATGTTAAATGGATATGATTCTGGGTGTTTGACTTCTATTGTGAATTAATAACTAGCTTTTCTACTGTAGATGGTAAGGCATTTTTTTGTTAGATATTTAGCCACATTACATTTCTTATACTTGTATTTGAGCCGTGCTCTGTTGATGTTTGTTCACAGTTAATAAGTTGGCAATAATAGAATAAGTAAGAAAAAATTGAAAAGGTGTGCTTTGGTGATGATTCAGTATTCTGTGGAAGACTCTCAAATATGATTTGTAAAAATGCTGCTTGTTTCTGCATCTGTAATTATATTATGTTGCAGTATTAGGGGCTGAAATGACGGGGTGAATATACTTAATCTTTTTGAGCAGTAAATTTCCTATGGTGTCTCACCGGCTATGGACCTTGTTCTTTCCAGGAACTCTGATTCATGGTTCCTGAGGAAATTAGAGTTTCTTTAATACTGTGATGGTTAGTTATATGGAGGGTATTCGTTTCTCTCAGTGTGACTATATTAAGGCAGTATTTGTTTCAGTAAGATTTAGTTTGTTCCATATTTCTGTGTGTAATAGTTAACAAGGTAAGAGAAATTGAAAAGGAAAAGAATAATTTGACACACGACAAGAAACATGGTGTTTCCCTAATTGTTAGTTAGAGTCCATGAAATTGTTATTGTAGTTATCAAAAGATGTGGGTTTCATGCTTTCAAACTCCTACTGTTTATTTTTTTTAATTGATTCGTTAGAGAATGTGGAGCAGTTGATTTCCTTTTTGTGGAGGTTTCTACTGTTGAAGTTAAAGGAGATTTTTAACTCCCCCCCCTATGAAGAATACAGGAATTTAAATGCCACACTAGTGCTACATCTAATAGACACTCCTGTTTTCTTCCTGATTTGTTTCCCAGCTGGGGTAAGCCAGAAAATGCCTGCCAGCAGTTTTCACCACCTGATAAATGGCAGGTGGTGACTTCTTAAGGCTTAGTCATGTTAATTGCTGGCGACAGGTCTCCTCACTGATTCCCTCTGTCAGCAGGTAATTGGTGTCTCCACAGCAAACAGCTCTGGCACACTCTGCCTGTAGTGGGAGCTGGTGGCAATGCTGGGCCAACAGGGCGATAAATTGTCACCTGTCTGGGCACAGTTCTATTTCTAAACCACTATGGATGTTGTAATTGCTCTTGTAATTTGTTTTATACTTCTAGTTACACGCTAGAGCTTAACCCCGTCCTGTGGCAGTGGATATTCCAGGTTTGTTTGTGAGATGTATTCGGAGGGTTGGCAATGGATGAAAAGTTCTCTCTGTCTTTAAAGATGTTACTAGTAATGCCACCAGTTAGTCAGGACTTCAGTGCACATGTGCTTAAAAAAGAAAGCAGGAATGCCTCACTTGTTTTCTTTGTATAATTGCTTTGGATTTGCTTTGTATAACTGACTCTGGATTTGTCACATCTGTTTCACCCTCCACCGTGCTAGAGAAGCCTTCAGTGTCTTTTCCTCATCTGTTGCCTGATTCCCTCTTTTTTGTTTTTTCCCCTTTTTTTAATTTGTTACCATTTACAGTCCACCAAAAAACTGGAATTAAGAATGATTCAAATGTGCTGTTAATATGTGATGTTGTAAGGAAAAATAATTAGGGCTTCTCTAGTCTGGTAATGGCTTAGATTTTATTCCAGAACACTTTTCATCAGAGTTTACACTCTACATGTGGTTTAACAGTAATAAATATGCATTTGGGGTAACTTCTTGTTAATATCCTGTGTTAGCTGGCAAAAGACACAACATGAAGATGAACTCTTTTTTATTTTTTTTTTCCCTCTCATTTGCACAGAAGCAACCATGGGGTGCATTAAAAGCAAAGAAGGTAAAGGGCCAGCCATGAAATACAGAACTGAAAATGCTCCAGAACCTGTCATTTCCCATGTCAGTCATTATGGATCAGACTCCAGCCAAGCAACACAGTCACCGTCAGTAAAGGGATCAGCAGTTAATTTTAATAGTCATTCCATGACTCCTTTTGGAGGGCCTTCAGGAATGACACCCTTTGGAGGAGCATCATCTTCATTTTCAGCTGTGCCAAGTCCATATCCTAGTACTTTAACAGGTGAGTGTTACATAAAATGATGCTATCATTATTATTTGTTATTATAGCAGCTTGACAGTCATAGTCAGAAAGTACTATGACACATGGAAATAAACTGCAAATTTAAAATGAATTGCCTTTTACAGATTTCTGATTTTCAATATATTTAATGCTAGGTAATAATTCAGTCTGGGTGACTGGGGCTCTTGAGGGTTGGGTATTTAGGCTTTTTTGGGGGGGGCAATTAGGATGGCAGCACAGAGAAATTTGAGACTTATTAAAGACAATAATAGGAATTGATGAAATTGTGCTTGAAGTTCTAAGCTGTTGAAGGGATACATATGGGATAATAACTTAGGGCTTGGAGAGATGTACAAAATAAACACTTCAGATTCAGGAAATCGATATTTTAAACTGGGTGTCAGTCTTGATTAGCTTTAAGTTATATTAATACAACATTGAATCTATTTATTTATAAAGCTAAACAGGATATGTAGTATATTCTGTGTACTATATAAACAATATGTGTGAAACAAAAGAGCAGAAATCTCATTGTTGGTGGTCATATGAAAACCAAAATTGAAAACGTAAAAATAGAATTTGCAAGGCACAGAAACCTTCTTGGCTGAGATATAGAAGATACGGCATTTTAAAGCAACTTGCACATCTGATGTTATAAACCCACCTTTACATGAAAATCCTAAAACTTTATTACAAAATATACTGATTTTGTGCACATGGCTAATTTCATAATTTTGATGGATATTTTTGAGAGGAAGCTGTAATTTATTCTTTTTTTGAGAGAGAGACAAGAAAGAAAGACTAATTAATTCTAGAAGCTTTGAACAGACTTCACAAAACAGAGTAAATAATTCCTTATTAGTCTATTTCTAGTTTTCCCACAAACCTCTAATGTTGGCACAATTACAGTGCTTAAATGTTTCCTTTGTACAGTGGCATTTAAAGTCTTTTAAACACAAGAAATTTGAGATCCATGAAAACCCACTCTGACCTTGACATTAAGCAATTCAGAAACCAAATATGAATTGTCAGGTAATGATGACCTCATATTCTTTTTCTTCAGAATTCATTAAAAACCAAATAATTAAAATGAGCATCTAGCTTGTCTCAAAAGTTATGAGTCAGCTCTGAATCCCCATTTTGGATGAACATATGCAGAAATTAAATAGGGGCAGCATTTCTTTATATTTATTAGCTCTACCGAGGGAAGTTTATTGTATTTAATCTCCTCCAAGAACCTTGGTGTATTCCTTCTTACTGGATGTGGTTCATAGTTCATGTGGGAATCTCCAGCAGTGTGTGTAGGCGCTTCTGGGCTTTACCAGACATCAGGGATATAAGCCCCCCACCAGGTACCACAAAGCCTTTGCTGCACAGAGCAGAAGGGGTGTTCCCTTGCCTGTTCCTGTTCCTGCTGGTAGTTAAGCATGTTATATCTTGAACCAGACTCAACAAGAGAGATTTCTCATGAAAAGGGAGTCTAATATCTCATCAGTGTGAAATCGGTTATCAGCAGGCAGGCTGATTTATTGAATGCTCCCGTTGTTTTGCAATTAGGTAAAATGATACTGCATATGAAACTATTCCTTTTTTGTTCGTAAAACCAGCCTATCCACAAACAAACACACTTTTAAAATAAATAAAATTGTAGCAACAATTGTTTGGTACATTCAGTACTGATTTTCAATACTGAATGTACCAGACTCCAAAATTGGGTGTTTTTGTGAGTTGAATGAGATGACAACCTTCATCTGGCTGTAAGCTTTTTGTATTTGTGATGAATAAAACACTGGCAACATTCTGTTGCCCTTTGCTTCGCAATAGAGGAGAATAGATGGGCTTGTCAAACAGGATGTAAGTGTCAGTAGTACTTACCCAGTTGATCAGTGATGTGTGACAAGAGGATGATACGGTTGTCATCGTGGACGGTAGTGAGGCTGAAAAGAGTTGAGCCATCTTTTATTCCTCCAGAGCACAAAAGGAGAAGAAACCTGAGTTAGTCACACTGCTCCTGTATTACACATTCTCAATCATCAGATACTTTGAATTCATACAATATTACTGAAAAACAAAACAGAAAAATGGACTGCTGTTCTTGCCTTCCATGAAGCTGTGTGAGTACTAGTGCTCTGTAATCCTCATGCTAAACAAGAAGGTAAAGTCTTCTCTCCAAAACCAGTCATAGATTAGAGGATGGGAATACTGACCTAAAGAAAGGAAAACTTGTAAGGGAAGTCTTGTGGTAACAGATAATTTAAACAGCTAAACTAGATCACCTCACAGTGATTCACAAAGAAAACAGCTGCAAGAGACTTAAAATCATTTGACAGTATCTTTGTTTAAAACATTCTGTGCTGATGCTGCTCTTCTTAAGTATTTTATTATCCCTTTTTATGAAATAAATAATGCTAGCAAGTAAGAATAAAAAGAGTTTTTTAAGGTAGCTGAAGTGTTTTGAGGATCATGGAGCCTCCCAATTTCTTTATAGGCAGTTAAAAACTTTGGTGATAATGTGGCTTGAGGGTATTGATTTTTTTTTTTTTTGTCTACTGAAGATGTTCCTGGGGGTGGTTTATTTCCGTAACATTTGCTTTCTGTTTGTTTGAATATGGTATGTATCACCACAATTTTCTTGCTCCAGGTGAAGTTTCTGTCATCAAAATAATGTAATAATGTAGTAATACAGGCAAAAATTGGTAGAGCTGTGTTGATTTTTAACTTAAATTAGGAGCTGTTAACTTCTACGGAATATTTTAATTCATTCTCAGTTCATAAATCACACTTTAAAAAAAAAAACCTCAAATTACTCTAACCTCCTGTGGGGATTTTGTTCTGTTTTTCCTAGAGGAACTGTAAATTCATTTCCAGCTGAGGCTTGCTGAGAGACTGTAATCACAGGAAGACTCCAAATCAAATGAAAATATTTAAGTGATTAGGAGCTCTTGCATCAGAAAGTCTACATTGCAAAAGAATATTAGATATAGACTATACCCGCTGCATTACGTATTCTTCCTTTCTGATCACTAATTATATTAATTGTAAGATCTAAAATCAGATGCAACATGTTTCTGTTGGTGGACTTCCATGAATGTGCTGGTGCATATTAGAGATGTAGTATTATACATTTAAAATTAAGTTATTGATTGGACTATCATTAGGCTTCTTACATGTCCATTAGACTGTTAAATAGCATTTCTAGAGCTTAAAAAGTCTTTCTGAATTGTCCACTTGCAGTTTTCTATTTTAACCTTCTCCTAGTTACAGTAGCTTGTACTTCTCAAATAGCCTGTTCTCCTTTCCCTCTTCTTCTTTTAGCCCAGTTTTATAGATTAGTTCTTCGAAGTGGAAAGAAAGTTTTCCTACCAGTAAATGTAGGATTCTTCCTACTATCCATCTCTCTCACGTCTGTCCAGTTTGTGGGACAAGTACAACAGCATGCCCTATGCCAGAAGTGGAATGGGGAGGCAAATCCCTTAGGGTTGGTGGAGTGCAGCTGTTCCTCCTGTGACCTGTCTTGGTCCTTGTTCTCTAGAGTAATGCACTGATGTATCATCCTCAGCAAGAATCTGCTTCACTAGTGGGGAATTAAAAAAATTGTTAGTCCTAAAGCAGAGAAATGTCTTTGTACCCAACAAGAATACTTTTATTTCTTGTTCAGTTCCTTGAGTAGATTTTAATGTGTAACCTCAGAAAGTTGGGAGCACATCAGTTATTTATAGTGAAGTTCATCAGGAAACTACTTCTGTAAAAATTATTGGCTGATGGTTCACCATTGTGGTGTTGTGGAAATTGCATTTCTTAACAAGAAACAAGCTTAATAAAGAAACCAGGGGATTTTTTTATTTTTACTGCTTATGTGTCATGCAGGTTTCAGTGTGTAAGTGCTATAATTATCAGTGTAGTTCCAGCAACATATCTGGTGGCCTTTTTTGGTATGGAAGCTTATTTTTAGGATGTCTGTTTATAGCCATTGCTCTGTCTTAAGAAATTAGCAGATTATTAATCCAGCTTCCAAAATGAGATACAACCCAGAGTGTTGAGTTGCTTTCAAATCAAATTAATGAGTTGTTTCACAGACAAATTCTTAAATCAAGTGTTGCAACATAACTGCTATATCATATGTTTTGTTTTTTTTCTTTTTCCTAAGGTGGTGTTACTGTATTTGTGGCCTTATATGATTATGAAGCTAGAACTACAGATGACCTTTCATTTAAGAAAGGTGAACGGTTCCAAATAATAAATAACACGTAAGTGTTCTTATTCATAGACTTCAGTGAAGAGTAGATTGATTTTGTTCTTCTTTTCTTGAATGCATGTGATATTAAACATGCATGGGGTTAAAATACTTATGTGGCTAAGACAATAACCTTTTGCACTGAGATCAGGGTTTGGGTGCAGATGTAGAACTGTAGCGACTGGCACAGCCCCCCAAGCTTGTCCTCAGGTGGTTGGGTGACTCCCTCCCATTCCCTGCCCCAGCAAGGCACAGCCACCCCCTTCAGGGCAGAAGAGGTAGAGACGTTCACTGTTCCATCCCAGACTCTGCACCTTGCAGATACCCTGTGACAGGATTAAAAAAAAACAAAAACAAAAAAATAAACACCACCTAAACAAAAAAAAGCCCCAAATCTTTAAAATATGAAATTCTGCTAAGAGGCACTTAATGTTGCTCAGAACACAAGAAGATGCATGTAAGTGCCGTACAAAATGGTTAAGATGTCATTGTAATTAAAATAACATATTACCTAAATTTGCCCGCCTTTCGTATGTGAGTACAGGTGCCAGGGAAAAATGTATTGTTTATACGTGGAAGAGGTAACTGATGTTTCATTTCAGGGAAGGAGACTGGTGGGAAGCAAGATCCATTGCTACAGGAAAAACAGGCTACATCCCAAGCAATTATGTAGCTCCTGCAGACTCCATTCAAGCAGAAGAGTAAGACTTGTATCCTGTCAATCCATTCTTATTATCCATTCTACACTTTATACCCTGTGGTGATACTATTTCTTTAATTTAGTATATGTAACATTTTAGGATAAAGTGGGAGAATACTACTAATTAAAGAATAGCAATGCTACTTGGATTATGTCAAAGGTATAATTATTAGTAAGTGTGAGGTGGACACTCATGCAGATGTTTTATGCCTGTTTGCTAAACTTGGGGCTAAAGGAAAAAGGATAAAATAGCTTAAGGGAGAATGCAGTACTGGTAAGAATTGGAGTACATGCCTTGCATATCACCTAAAGCAAAAATGGATGGGTTTTAGTTGAGCAGTTCACACACCATCAGCTCTAGGTTTTTATCCTTATTTTTGCTTGCCAAACCCTGATTCAAAATCAGCTATATCCTTGATATCACCTAATCTTACATTCTAAAATAACATTTGTGTGCACAGCTATTGCTAATCTATTAATCTGTAATAACTTTTTGGTGACAAAATTGTTTGGTATGCTAAGGACAGCTGTGAGTTTGGAAAATTATATTGCTTTGTGTGCCAGTAATTTATACATTTATTTGCAAACAAAGATCCCAGAGAGCTTACAGTACCATTTCAGGTTATGCTTGTTCCAAGGGATTGTATTTGTTGTACTAGAAATATGAAGTTCCTCAGCTCTTGCTTCAATATACAGGCATGGTACTGCCAATAAGCAGTTCCCTGATACATGATCTGTGCACTTCTCTGTTTGCTACTGCACTTCTGGGAAAAGTGCCTGATTTTCAAGATGTTTCCTGAATCTCAAGCTGAGACTTTAGCATGTTGCTGCTGCTGTCACTTGGCTCTTTGCTATTAAAAAGTGATTGCATCAAAGATGCACTGTTATTTTACACCCCTGAGTTTCAGCTGATTTTAAGCTGGTTTTAAAATTACTATCTTTTTCTTAATTTTTTTTTTAGACGTTGAGGTTGGTTTTTTTTTTAATTATGCAATAAAAGCATACTGTCATTACAACTGTGGTGCAAGTAAAATGGAAATTATAGCCTTTTGCAAAGAAACCATGGCTCTTAAGGATTGGCAGAACAGAGTGGTGAGATTTGTCATAGGTTTGTGATGACTGGAGGTGAGAGTGAAGGGTGATGAATAAGGAGGGAAGCTTTTAAAAACTGTCTATGTTAAAGAACTAGTGCTAATTTTAATAAATATCACCACAGCATTTGGAATACAGTTCATTGGCTTTAGGGTTGGTTAGCCCTGTGCTTTCATCGCATTTACAGGTTTTATGTTGTTACTGCAGTTGGAGTTACAAGTGCAAAAGCAATATAGAGCCCCAAGGTGCTACGATTTTCTTTAAGCAGCCTTTTCTAAGCCCAAAGGATATATATTCTATTTGTATCAGAAACTGCTTGTGAAAGGATCCATCTTATTCAAGTGTCTTTTGAATGACACCATAATATAATTGTTTCATACCAATAAAAGGAACAATTAAACCCTGACATTATTTCATACGTAATTAAATAAAACAGCACTTTACAATATAGTTTGTAAATTGTTGTAGTAATGTGGGGAAGAGGCATTTTCATGTGAAGTCATTAACTAGGGCTCAGTAAGATTATAGGTTACATCTGAATTGTCTCAAGCATGCACACCTTCATATCCATTTCTAGTTTTGCACATCTGCTTAAACAGTCAAATGCAAATACAACAAAATGTAAGAATAAGTTTCAAATTCGCAAGAGATTACACAGGCCATTCTATTCACAGGCCAAAAAAGTGATCCTTCCTTATCTACGTTTTTAGGCCAGAAAATGTTTCACCCACAAAGCTGTTGGTTTGCAGCAGTTTCCAGTACTATTTCCCATCACTCATGAAGCCAGATTTGCTTGATGCTAAGGCGGTGACAAATAGAAATGTTTGAAATTTACACTTTACATCACTTTGTGACTTCTGAGGCACATAATCAAAGTAAAATGTAGTTAGAAATAAGTGTTTTTCCAAAGTCTGGGTGTTCATATGAGGATGGACCTTAAAAATATCACTGGCTCAGGACAGTGTAGGCTGTTCATTAGGATGAGCACACTGTGGGAGCACAGAAGAAGAAATTCCTTTCGTGTAAGAACTTAAGGCAAGAAAAAATGCAGGTTGTTTAAGATGTCGGAATACTCTTTGGCATCAGAGTGATTCAGCAAAATGGAGCATTACTCATAGAGAAGTAAATGATACCTGTAATAGGCATGTTTCTAAATGATCGTAGAATCATATACTGAAGTAATGAAGGACAGGAGGCAAAAGAAATTGAAACAGGACAGTTTCCGACTGGATATAAGAAACCTTTTAATCCTGAGAACAGCCAGGAAGGGGTATAGTTTGCCCATCCTTCGAGGTTTTCAAGCCTGAAGTGGACAACATCCTGAGCAACCAGGTCTGATTTCACTGCTGACCCTGCTTGCAGCAGGAGGCTGGACCAGAGACCTCCCAAGAGCCCCTTCCAACCAGAATGAACCTGTGATCCAATGATATTTATGCACACCCACTTCGCATTAAGTACTGTTTTCTAACATAAAGCCAAAACTTCTTAGAGAAGGTGGTTTCAGCTGTTGCAGTGTTTTAAGAGTTCTACTGAAGAGTGTTGTCTGATTCAGCCCAACCTATAAATTTAGCCAGAAGAGGGTGTTACTTTCAATGATGATGTCCATTGTCAAACCACCAGAAAACCAAAGTATTCGCAGATACAGTCCTCTTTACATGTATTTTGCGAACAACAGAAATGAGAGTCATATAGAAATAGGTCATCTTAATCTTGTGATTATATGGATGTCATTGCTTCTGTTGATCTGTATCTGCTTTGGGGTATTAGTGGTCAAGTCAATGCATGGGATTTCCAAATCTTTTGTTTATATGAGTACCAAAGAACAGGAAACTTTTACTTACAAATTTCCTTTAAAATTTTCTAGGTGGTATTTTGGTAAGATGGGCAGGAAGGATGCAGAAAGGCTACTTTTAAATCCTGGGAACCAGCGGGGTATTTTCTTAGTAAGAGAGAGTGAAACCACTAAAGGTATGTAAGTGTCTGTGTATCATTTCTCTCTGCCACTCCCCTCTCCCCCCCACCTTCCCCACCAAGGTGGGCATAATGAACATTTTTATGCCTATCACATGTCACTTATGCATGTGCACACATGTGTGTATAATGACAGTGGTGGAGATAAATATGGTTTTAAATTTTGGTGAAGAACCAGGTGTAACTTGTTTCCTAGGTGCTTATTCCCTTTCCATACGTGACTGGGATGAGGTCAGAGGTGATAATGTGAAACACTACAAAATCAGAAAACTTGACAATGGTGGATACTATATCACAACCAGAGCACAATTTGAATCTCTGCAGAAGTTGGTGAAACACTACAGAGGTAAGCCCAATTTCCAGTGTCCTGATGCTGCCTTGTGCCTATTGTGAGGAAGAAGGACTGCATATGTAGCTTATATTTAAAACCAAAACTATAAAATTTTCTCTTTGATTTCAACAAACAGTAAATGGACTAGTTGTTTTTATCAACATTAAGATGTTTCTTCCATTGCAGTCTTACCTCTGCTTAACTATGAAGCTTATTTTTTCTGTTTTCCAGAACATGCCGATGGGCTGTGTCATAAGCTAACAACTGTGTGTCCCACTGTGAAACCACAAACACAGGGACTAGCAAAAGATGCCTGGGAGATTCCAAGAGAATCCTTAAGGCTGGAAGTTAAGTTGGGCCAAGGATGTTTCGGTGAAGTGTGGATGGGTAAGAGCTTAATGTGACATCTTTCAGTTGTTCCTGTGAATGTTTTAATACTATTTTAAGTAAATCAATATTGGGATCTGAAAAGGTAATATCATAATGAAATGAAGGGAAAAAGTATGATCAGGCATGTAACAATAATATTCAATATAGTTTCCTTTATAATTATTCTGTTAGCTAAGAAAACGGAAGCAGAAAATCTGTGCAGTATTATAGTGGAGAATAAACCTGATCTGTTCCTTTAGGAACATGGAATGGAACCACAAAAGTAGCAATCAAGACACTAAAACCTGGTACAATGATGCCAGAAGCTTTCCTGCAGGAGGCTCAGATCATGAAGAAATTACGACATGACAAACTTGTTCCGCTATATGCAGTTGTTTCTGAGGAACCAATCTACATCGTCACTGAATTCATGACAAAAGGTGTGTGACAGAATAGTTAGAGATACTATGTTTAAAAGATTATTTAAGACCGTAAATTAAATGTTTAATTAATGTTAGGTTTAAGCTGACTGAAGTATAAGTGTTAATTTTGATTAAATTAAAATGAGCAACGCTTGACCTACTTGAAGCTGTTCTGATTTAGATCGTGGGTGGATGCATGATTTTTTCTGCACATCTGTGTCACCCTTCGTAATCTTCCAAGTACAAGATTGGGGGGTTTTTTCTCCTCATTTTTATTGTGTACTGCCTGTCACATTTCAATTGGATGGTATTGCTGGGAATATCATTATATCATCATATCATTATGCCTGTAGACGGGTTATGCTCACAACAGAGTACACTGGGTTTTTTTAGTGTTTCTTTTCCAGCAGTGTAATAGTAAATTTTAAAAAGGTTGAGGTTTTTTTTTTCCAGACTCCCTCTTTTATCTCCTTGTTTTCAGTCTTTCATCCTTCTTCCCTTGCTCTGTGTCATTTCCCCCTCCCCCTGCTGCTGAAACACAGATTTAGAGATTTAGGCTGAATGTAGAAATAAACATCATAAGGATATTAGTGTTAAGAAGCAGCAGATTTTCAAGTAAATTATTCCATTTTTTATACATTGCAGACTTCTGTTCAACTCACAGACAAATTTTGCTATCCTTATAAGATATAGAAGTGATATTTAAGTCCAAGAGAGTGGCTAGTTGTGTTCAGTACTGTGCCATACATATATGTTTTTGGTTTTTTTCCTGTTCTGGTGGGGTTTTTAAAGGGCTGTATACATTTGAAAAGGTAGATGGGAATAGAAAATCTAAAAAATTCCTTCTGCATTGTTGTTATTCCTAAATAATACTAGACAGTATCTCTGTCAGATCTAAAGCTGCCATGCAAAATCTGCTTTCATTGTTCAAATATCAGGTTTCAAAAAGGCAATCAGGAAAACAAATATTTATAACTGTCTGGCTGAGGAAAAGCAAGGTTTAATACCAGAACTGGTTACCTTGCAAAAGCAGGATTAATGAATTGGAAAAATAGTTGCACATTTATCTAAATTATAGATTCAAAATGCCATTGGAAGCTTCTGCTCACTGTTTTCATTTGACAAACTTCTCACATTTTACAAAAGACGCATAAAATTTCTTTGGTGGTTTTACTTAAAAGCTAGTAGAACAATTTATTTTTATTTATATTTATCCTTTTACTAGGAAAAGAGGTGGATAAGAACTGCATAGTACCCAATTTTTTTTTCAGTGTGGACAGATTACTAGAAATCAGTGTGAAATCTTTGCTTCTCTTTGGTCCTCTGAGCTCATTAACCAAGATCAGAAAAAGTCTGTGAAAACACACTCAGCAAACAGCAGCAGCAGTGTGGGTCTGGCCTGCTACGTGTTTACTTTCAATACAAAAATACAGCAAGTCACTAAAGTCACGTTGGAGGAATCTAATTCATGGTTACTGCTATGAATCCACTGCAGGATACACAATTGAGTGGTTTCTTTCCCCACCATCGCCACACTTGCAATTTTGTTGATTGGTTATCAGCCTTCACTAGTTTCTTAGAAAGAGGTTGTGTTCCTATATCTTATGGTATAATACCACCTGTAGAGAAAACTGTTGTGTCAGGGACAAATATATACTGCACAGGTGAAGATTGCTGTCTTAAGCTCAGATCCTTGGAACCGATTTCAGATACTGCTCACGTTGTAATGTTCTGGGTACAATTGCATTATATAAATGGGAGAAAATAATATACCATAAAGAATGGAAGTTAGTTTTCTTCTCCTCTGTAAGGAAGAAAAAGCAACAAAATAAAAGCAACAATTTCAGGATAATTTTTCTAGTATATAATTGGGACTGGCAAAAGAATTTAAGTAAGGGATAGAGGTTTTTGTTCTGTAATTATAAATCTCACTGTGGAAGGAAGTCCAGCTAGGAAGAGTATTGATACCAGCAACATTAGAAAAATTCTAATGTATTTCTGTATAATCATCAGGCAGCAGCCTGTTTTATTAGTTAGCTGAATTATTGAAGTGGATTGCAAAATACTTGGATAAAACTGCTCTAACTAGTTATCAGCGCAGAGGTAACTTCAGGCACAATCACTATGTAAATTTACCATGTGGTAAATGATGGATTTTCAGATACAGATTTCGTGAGATGAATGTGTCAATCATAATGTCTAGAAAATTAATCTCATTCATGTTTTCAGGTAAAGGTAATTTTTTGGTTTTTTTTAATCTTCTTCCCCCCCACCCCACCCCCGAATGTGTCATCTTTTACAGGCAGCTTGCTAGACTTCCTTAAAGAAGGGGAAGGGAAATACTTAAAACTCCCACAGTTGGTCGACATGGCTGCTCAGGTACTAAGAAAACTGTATGTTGTGCTTAGAGAAGAGATATCAACTAAACTAAATATTGAATGTTCTGGTTATTGTATGGTGCTCTGTCTTACACCTTCTGTTGTAGCTTTGTAGTTTGTTCAAAAAGATACAGTCTAGTTCACAATCAGCAGATACTGTACTTCTGGACACACTCTAATCAGTGCTGGCACAAGCTCTTGCTAAGCTATATTTCCTATGCTTATACAGTGGGAATGAAGCTAAAGGAAAGGGGTACAGCTTAATGCTTGGGAGAAATGCATAACGTCACGAGAAATAACCTTTAATAACACTTTCTTTTTAAGATTGCTGATGGCATGGCTTACATTGAAAGGATGAACTACATCCACAGGGATCTCCGGGCAGCTAACATTCTTGTAGGAGACAATCTTGTGTGTAAAATAGCAGACTTTGGTTTAGCAAGGTTAATAGAGGACAATGAGTACACTGCAAGACAAGGTAAGGCGAATTTATTTACTGAATAAATAAGACCTGTTACGTTCAAATAGCAGAGAACTATTACATTCAGCAGAACGTGTCTATATATTCTGTCTTAATAAAGATTCTGCATTTAAATGGACTTTCACAGCTGTGTTTAGGTGACCCCATCACCTAAGTGCAATCCTGGTAAACTTTTTATTATTCAAAATTATCTGGCAGTCTGTTTATGTTCTCAAAAAGTGGTTTTAGTTATTTTTTGGGGGTAAAACATGCTACAGTTTGAAGAGAGATGAGATTCCAGGTTCACTTCACATCAGGTTCACTTCTTGAAACCTATTTAATTAAGAATCTCAGATGTCTTCAGTGTTTCCAGAAATTGTAGCCAGTAGTTGCTGCCCTAGTTTGAGAAATACTAAAATACTAAAGCACCTCAAATTTTCTCAATAAAGCTAAAATGTAAAAATGTTTTGAGTTCAGTGTTCTTTTTTAAATATTTTGCAGTGTAAGCAAATTGCCCATTAGCAAGGGGAAAACTGAGTGTCTGTCTTTCCAATATTTATAGGAGCTAAATTTCCAATTAAATGGACTGCTCCAGAAGCAGCACTGTATGGTCGGTTTACAATCAAGTCGGATGTGTGGTCATTTGGAATTTTACTGACAGAGCTGGTAACAAAGGGGAGAGTGCCATATCCAGGTAAAAGGAAAAGTTTAATAGATTTTTTTGTTGTTGTACTGTATGCTTCTGAAGTTACCTTTTGTACTCTTTGCCTTCATTCAGAGTCCACAGTTGACAAGCAGACACAAAAACTAAGTCACACCTCACTGATTCCTTTGTTCACAAAGCTACTTTGTTTTATGTGCAGATTACTATCACGTATCTTTTCAAGTGCTTTAAGATAATAGCATTTTTATATGTGAGTGATAGTTTGTTTCAGAGTGGGTATATCCTTATGTTTTCCTATCTGTCTGTTCATGATATTTCTACTCTTGGCATTTTCCCAGGCTACAGTGAGCATCAGTAGAATGAACCCGCTAAACCAGTTTTTGAAACTAAACATATTTCAATAGATATTTTGCTAGGACTGGAATTTGTAAGGCAGTTCTGTTAGGCATATAAAATGTCTTTTTATTGTTTTGATTTCAAATTAAGTGGTCTTTGAGTGGAACCTAAGACAGATAAGAAGGTATTTGTGCTTAAGTCTCCTTTTTGGAAGGACAGGTTCAAGGCAGTGGGAAAGTGAGAAAGCATACATATGGAAGAAGGACAAGGTATTGAGGAATTAACTGTTTAATATTAAAATAATTTTTGAATAATTATTGAAATAATTTTCAGAAAATGTATTTAATCCACAACGTAAAAAATTCATTCATTATAAAGTGGGTTCATTAACAGTTCTGTTCTGGTAGATCCATATGTATTGCAGCTGGAGAGACACTTAAAAAACTTTGGGAAACTGTTCTTTGCATAGTGTCATTCAGAGTTAAAATGCTTTCCTTTTAGGGATGGTGAATCGAGAAGTTCTGGAACAAGTGGAACGTGGATACAGGATGCCTTGTCCACAAGGCTGCCCAGAGTCTCTCCATGAGTTGATGAAACTGTGTTGGAAGAAGGACCCTGATGAGAGACCAACATTTGAATATATACAGTCTTTCTTGGAGGACTACTTTACTGCTACAGAACCACAGTACCAGCCTGGAGACAATTTATAAGCCAACAGTCTATATAACATGCACAAATCTGCCAAATGTAAAAGACTTGCAAAGAATTCCTGAAGTCTCTAAGGAATTACAGGAAAGAAAATCTTCGCTACTTTGCATGCTCTTAATGGCAAACTGGAATTTCATAATGCAGCTGCACAAAACCACTTTTAAAGTGTTATACTCTAATTTACCAATGACATGTTTTTATTTTTTCCTATTTCCCAACTTATTTTCAGGGTCCAAAGGAAGCTTAATGAAAATAAGGGGCAGAAAAATGAGTGTTGGTGTGAACAATAGCAGAAAAACCAATGTTTCAAATCCTTTATTTTCCCAGCATTTGCTAATCATTCTACTAAAGAGGAAATTGTCTGGAATTGGTGACCTTGGGGTAAGGTATTTTTAAAGCAGAAGAACTTTGTGGGACCAAGCAATTCTATTCCAGTTCTGTAAAACTCCCTGTGTTTAAAATTACATGTGTGTGCCCCCCACCCCCTCAAAAAAGAGATGGTACAACTGTATTTGATATGTAGTCTTGATATTTAAGCTTCCTCTTGCATGGACTTAATTAGGGTAGGCAGGTTAAAAGAGAAATTGGAACATTGAATGAGAAACTTGATCTAAATGGTAGGCCTCAATAGTGAAATTAGAGAGCATAATGCACTGTGTTAATACTTGTATTAATATAACTGGAAAGTAGCATGAGAAATTTTTCTTTTTTCTTTCTGCATAGCTAATTAAAAATAATGAAGGTAACTAGAAAATGAGGTAATATTTTATAAAATTGTGGTGATAAAGTATGATGATATTTGAACTTGAAGCTATGTAATACAATCAGGGGGGGAAAGCCTTTAATCTTCTAAGCTCCAGTCCAACAGCGAGCTTTTTTATGGGAAGACTACCTGAACAAAGCTCACCAGGAAAGCAAGACTGAAGCTGGTAAATGACCACTCTAGTCCTTTCGGAGAGACAGGTTTGGTACTGTTGTATGTGGCTTTTTTGTGTTAACAAGGGTGGGTGCCTCAAATGTTATCTGTCACTAGTTCAGGGATTTGATTGCACTTTTGCTTTTCTTGACTATTAAGACACACTTACACGCAGTTGCTCTTCCTAATTCTGCCCTTCCTACAGAATTATTTAACTAGAAATAAACAAAAGAAAATGTGAAAGTTTAAAAACTAAAGGGATAAAATATATTTAATATTGTCCAAATAATGAAATTTGCTGGCATTCAGCCCAGCTGACACTACATCTGGATTTACTTTCTTTGGCTACTGACATATCAAGCAATAACGTCATGTCTTTTACTCAACAATTTGCATGAGGTTCTTGAATTTCTGATCAAGCTTATGTACTTTAATTTTGAAACACTAAACTCTTACTTAGCTACCAGGTTGGAATTCATGTTATTGTTGTTAAGCTATCCAACAAATGAATTTCAGAAAAGCTGGTAATACAGTTCTGGTACTAAGCATTCTTCATGGGTTTACACTACATTGAATCCAACTACCAAACAGATCTGTGTAAGAACAGTGCTATCATTTTTCATTTTCCCTCATCATTGCTCATCAACTGTACATCTGTGGTTATCAAATTTTAAAAGGGCTTTATGTAAGAAAAACAAAAATTAAAAAAAAAACACACAAAAAAATCAGAAAACCCCAAAAAATATGATGGAATTTTAATTTTTCTAAATATTTTAAAATTAATAACACAATCATAGGAGTTTATGTATTACTACAGTCATAACAAGAAATGCCAAAAATGACACTGGCATTGTATGGATTTTTGATTACTGAATGGAACAGTTCATTGTAATAACACTTGTATAGTAAAGGAATAAAACACTAACTTAATGAACGTGTTCATTGTAAATGGTTGTGTATTATAAAACTTCTCCAAAAGAGTTTGTATGTTTATGAAAATTTATTTGTTTCACCTGAAGACCTTGATGTGGTTCTTACCCTAACAGAGTTTAAAATTCACATTCACACTTTTTATATAAATAGTAATAAGTTTAATTATGTAACTAAGTATTTTTATAAAGTATGGCATTGTTGAACTGTTTTGCAGAATTGGTTCAAAATAAACTTCTCCTTGATTGCATCTGCTTATTTAAGGTGGGGAGGGGAGAAGGTGGGGGGAACAAAAGCAGAGTAGCCTTCATATTGAGGGGAAAAGGAGGGGAATAAAACCTTCATGAGATCTTTTTTATCCTTTGTAAATTCTTTTAATGTACTTTCATACAAGATCCTGAGTTCATAGTGCATGATTGCTGGTAAAAGGGAGACATTTTCTAGCCTGCTTCAGAGGTCCCTGGCAGGAATTGGCTAGAACAATTCTGTCTGGGCTTAAAACTAGCCCCTGTGACAGACAGACAGACAGACTTGGGATTCCTGTAAGAGCAAGTTCAGCGCAGATTCTCAGCTGGTGGTCACTGCCGCACTGTAAGGCGAGCACATATCCTCTCTCTTGCTTTATCTGGTGTTAGCAGGCACTGATCACTTCTGTGCAGTTTTTCAGGGAATTTCATACATTTGTTCTTGTGATAGCTAATGTTTCGTCTCAGCCTCATTGAACGTTCCTGTCTCAAGGACCAGTGCTATTCAAACTGCAGATCCTGGCATGTATATGCAGTGCCACTGTAGTTTAAGGAGCTAGTACTGTTTGAGGTTCAATAATAACTAATACAGCACTAAGACAATTCTTCTTACAGAACCTACAAACTGCAAAGTTTACTGTATTTTTAGTATTTCCTGTAATGTAATTAATGTTTCACTATTTTTAATGAGAACAGTCATGTAATACCTGGTAATCTGTACTCTTCCCTTTTGTCCATCAGAACCTTGTGATTCCCGTTCTGCATGCTAGGCCTGCAGACTGTTTCTGTCATGCATTGTTTCAAGCTGTAGTATTTTAAAAATATTTTCATACTGTTTTTGAGTAAACTGCCAAACATAAACGTGTGTACGATCCTACTATTTAGATAAAGTACATTCCTATTGGAGCATAAAGCTTTATGAAAAGAACCTTATGGAAGGAAAAGTAGCCTTGGAAAGGTTTGGAGGGTCTTTTGTTTGTGTGGGGGTTTTGTTGTTTGGGGTTTCTTTTGGTTGGTTGGGGTTTTTTTGCTTAAAGAAAGTCTCCCAGAGTTTGCTGATGGGCAGACACAAGGCAGAATGCTGTCTTATCCATGTAGTCATCTGCAGTACTGTTTATTCTCAAACACATTATCCACAGCTGGAATGAGTATAAATGAATATAAACAACTGACCTTAATGAGCCCCCACTTTTGTTATTTATTTTCATCTATTCAATCCAATAAACTTCTCAGTTTTTAAGTTTTCCGTGAAGATGCTGTAGGTGTTTGTGTTTGTGCACACAGCTTACCACCAGCATGCAAGACTTCACTTAGAACTACACAGTCACCTCCGGTTGAAACCACAGGAGCACTGACATAAACTAAGCAGTACATTGCAAACAGGAGACTCAAATTCTCACACCCGGCTAAGGAATTTAGTACTAGAATTGAATAACGGATTTGGGCACCAAAAGCAGGTCTGGGTCAAGAACTGCTGAAGTCCAGAATTGTGATACATCAATAGCTACTGTCTTGGGCAGTAGAAATGTGGTCTGTTCAAATACCTGGAAATGCAGGTGCCTTTATAGCCACCCATCTTGCTCCTACTTCAGCCTGATCACAGTGCAGAAACAAACCAGCCACTCACCTTCCAGGCACTGCAGGAGGCTGGCAGTCATTGTGGGGCTGGGAGCCCCCGCACCCCGATGCACATCTCTGGCAGACTCCTTTGCAAGACAGGGTGGGAAGAGTCTGTATATGGGAATAGGATGGTTGTATCTATTTTTGATATAACAGCCTTGAGTGTAAAACCTGGGTTCTGATCAAGAATCCTGGCTAACTAGTTGTCAGCTGTGAGAGACTGTTAGGAGATTATTGAGAGGGGAGCAGAACCTGCTGCAGAACTTCACCCACAGCTGCAAGCTTTAGCATTCGCTCAAGGACCAGATTATTTTCTCTCTGCACTTTTTCCTACTGACAGAGAGAGAGTGTGAGCTGGAGAAACATCAACAGCTTCCCTGCTTCTCCCTTAGCATAGGGGAGGAAAATGGAGAGAGTGAGACAGAAGGATGGAGGCAAGCAGCTGAGGTGCTGCACTTCATCACCGGGCAGAGGGGTGTGGCTTAGCAATGTCATATGTTCTTCTCTCTGTCATATTTTGAGAAGGAGGTAGAAAGGCAGGGGAACTGAGGAGCATCTGTTCCCTTGTGCACAGTGGAAATGGAGCAAGGCTAATGCCAGGTGCTGCTTCTGCTCTTTAGTTCTTCTGGGCAGCTCAACCTGACTGGTTTCTAACAGAGCCCCTTCATATTAGCTGGAGAGTCCCAAGCATTGTTTTGCTCTCATTTCTAAGAGTGAATATTGATCAGCTCTTAGGAAATAATAATAATAGTAAAAAAAAAGTTTCTGAGAGCCTGAACTGAGAAATACTGTTGCTGGATCCCAAACTGACAGAATTTCAGACACTGGGAAGTAGCTTAGCATTCCTTTCCTAGTAAATGTGTGTGGATATAGGATTTTGTGTTAGGCTTCTCTCCTCTCCATGTGGCTGTGATGTGCCTAGGAACTTAACAAGTTCAGACATTACCCATGGGCCTCATGGTCTTCATTGGCCCTATTCTTTCAGCTTATTTTCTTTGTTGGTTCTGCATGCAAATGTGCTTTTTGTAGGTAGCACATTGATTAAATTTTTTAACATTAAAGGCATAGTTTTTATCAAATTGTAATAACCACTGTTGTTGGGGGATGAAAGTGTTTACAGTACTGAGTACTTTTACAGAACATTGTCCATCTTCTGTTAGTATTTAATTTACTGTAGGCGAGTAGAAACAGGTGTTGGCCATCGTGTAGTTTTTGTTTTGGTCTTAAAGAAGAGAGGACAGATACTTAGTTAAACTCAGCAGGATCTGAGAAATAGACTGGAAATTTAAAAGGGAAACCTGAATACAAGCAGTCTTGATGAATTAGTGATGTACCAACGGGAAAGCTGACTGCTGTGAAAGCATTCCTTTCTTTCATCAAAAAGCTACTCCCAGTAGGAGCACTTCACCCTCTCCTTTGCCCTGCTGCTAGGTTATTGAGTCTCTAGCTGAGGCTACTGATACTGAGAAATGGATAGATCTATGCATCTTACATTTGGCCCTAAAAATCCATCCCAGGCATTAAAACTATGCACTTTTTTCCCTGGATCTCCACAGGTGCCAGCTGCTGCATTCACCATTCATTCAATACCTCCACACACGTTTATTCACGATTGGGGCAGCCTTCCAGGGCTAAATGGCTGTTGATCCTTCTCTCAGCTTCAGTGTTTGGAAGCGCCAGGGTTGTATTTGCCACAGTAACAAATGGTAACAAAGCACTTCTGTGCTTTCAAAAACAAAATATGATAAATCCCATTTCAGCATGGCTCCTATGATAAAAGTGTCACACACAAAGAGAACACCAAATCATTTGACTGCTTCATCATGAAAACAGTGAGGATGGCTCCCTGCTTCTGCAGCAAGTGTAGAATATGCCTCTCAGGGAGATGCTCAAGGTGTGCTGTGGAATAGGGAATGACCATGCTAGATTGCAGCTCCTGTTCAGTCCTGCCAAGGAGGCCAAGTCAGTGATTCTGTCCTTCTGGAAAGTTCTCAAGAAAAGGCAAGAGTGTTGGCTCATGTTTCTAAGAGTGGAAGCTGGCGACTAGATGACTTATGCTCCTTACACGCTGCTACCCACCTTCCTCTCCTCTCAGTTCTAGCCTAGGTGCTCGCTCTTCACCACAACTGACCATCTTTTATTTCTCCATCATGTGGCTGTGCAGTAACAGCATGAACATATGTGAGAATTCACAGAATTCAAGATTAGAAGCATTTAGCAGCCTTATGTACAATGTTTAGGTTTGTTTTTTTTTTTTAATGGACAGTGCCTGGTAAATTAGGCAGCTTTATTAGAGCAAGGTCAAATCTGTATGACTTTCACTGCAGTTTTGATTTCATTCTATATTACCCTCTTCACTTCTGGAATGGCTCCGTCCTTCAAAGTGGCTTGTGACTGCTGTAAATGTATATTATTTCCTTTGTGCTAAAAGACTGGCAGTACAATAGAAATAATTTCCATATTTACATTTTAGTTTAGTGTTACTTGTTAAAGTGACTGCATCAAATTCTGTCCGTTTCATTTTCTTGACAATCTTTATCAAAGAATTGCCATTTGGAAGGGGGAGATTTTTTTCCCATATGAAACTGATGTTCAGTCAATAGCTTCAGTGACTTTAAGGTTACAATAAACAGGTTACTAGTAGGCTAAATATAATCTCTGGCGCCACTGTCATTAGAATGGCCCCAGCCTTTTCAGACTAAGTGTTTTGAAGAACAAGTGTGCGTATACTTAGCAATAGATATGCCCCTTGAATTCAATTGATCATTAAGCTAAGAAGGAATGACCCTCTCTGTGACTTGGGGATAACAAAGGGCATTCAGGAAGATAATGGGATATACAACCACTATGACAGGCCAGCCTACCTTGTGGAAATGCTCTTAATCTAGTGACACAATAGCACGGCCTTTTGTTCCAAAACAGTCAATGTTACACCAGGCAATAGGCCGAAATCTGCTGATAGACGACACCTCTCCTGGGGGTATCCAAAGCATTTGCCATCTTACCCAAAAATCCTTATTGCCTAATATATAGCATTTCTCACACACTCTCGAACACTTCACAAATGAGATCAGTTTCATTATCTCTGGATGGCAAATTAAGGCAAGGAGAGAAGTGTTTTGACTAATCCAGAGTCAAGTTGAAGACTGTGAACAAGGAGCAGACAGAATCTAGCATTCGGTCTACTGAAAATTTCTTTTCAGATGGACAGCTTTTAGCATCACCTACCAACCTCAACTCCTGGTCTTGAGCCTGGAGAACTGTTTTCCTAAAAAAAGCTGCAGTAATTTCCCATTATTCCCCACAATGGACATCTGAACTATTGAAAAAAAAAAAAAAAAGTGTTTGACCTTGGCCTCTGAGAATGGCAGTGACTGTCAGCAGGATCTGCCTTCCCAGCTCACTGGGTTGCCCTGTCTCAGGCACCATGGGGAGCAGGAGGCCAAGGTTTTACTTCTACACTGACTTGTGGATGGTAGCCAACGCTCTGTGGGGCTGGCTAGACAGACGGAAGAAGGCCAGTTGGCAACGCAAAGGAAAACCCATCTGGGCTTCCGAAATGTGGCAAGACATTGCCACCCGGGCAAAGAAGCTGATCGTGAGAGCCCTCCGTGTAGGCGCACGCATGCCCAAGAGTCGAGCTAACCAGGAACATCGTAACAATGAACAGGCCGACAGAGCTGCCCAAGGTGTTGCAGGTAGATCTAGACTAGCAGCACGAGGGAGAGTTGTTCCTAGCTCAGTGAGCCCACGATGCCTCGGGTCATCAGAGCAGAGATGCCACCTAAGGTGAGGGAGGGATGGATTTAACCGTGGACATTATCTCCCAGGTTATCCACGACTGTGAGACATGCACGGCAATCAAGCAGCCTCTGTGGGTAAAGCCTACTGCATTACACTGCCCCAAACCCGCCAAGGTAAGCGCTGTGTCCTGGGACAGTGTTTTACAAGCACTGCAAAGTGAGCACATGCAAGAAGTCCCCTCTGTTCTTGTTGCTCCCTTCTTGTACCAGGTGTAACTTCCATACACCGTTGTTTTACAGCAGTGCTTTAGAAGGGCTGCTGGTGCCCTTTCAGACAGTCAGTGCCCCAGACCATGGAATGAGCAATTACTTCTTCACTATTCAAGTCTGGTATTTCACTGACACTGTGAAAATGTGAAAACCCTCTAAGCACTCAGTTTAGAACACCCACAAAACCTGTGACTTGATGATATCATGCCTTTTCCTCCTTCAATCTACCTTTGCAATTGTTTCTCACAGAAACGTCTACTTTTTTTTTTTCTTTTTTTTTTTTTTTTTAATCACTTAGCAATCTGGCAAGCACATACTCAGTTATTTTAAGCTTCTTTAAGAATAAACCATTATCTTTAGTTAGCTTAAGATTGGAGTCTGTGCATCACCTGGTCAGTTACAAGATGCTGAACATCTTTTCCGTTGTCATGAGTGACATATGCTTGGTACAACCTGCCTAGATACATAAATGACCTCAGCCACTATAGTACATGATTCATCACACCTAAGGAAAGTGAGATGGGATGTTCCTCCCACAGTGCAGGTGGGAACAGTAGAAGGAACTGAGACACAGGCAAGTAAAGTGTCTTAGCTAGAATCATGCAAAAGAGTTCTTACAAAGCTGAGTTTCAGACACCGGTTCCTCGTATCTCACGCAAATACCCTGAGCATGGACGATCTCATAGAATTGGAATCACTGTGTCATAACTCTCAAGACTCTCTTTATTCCAAGCTGCTGAAGAAAATGATGGTTAGCACAAGTCTTACGCTGTGTCTGTCCTTTTTCTGATATTCTTGAATTTGCTAAACATGATTTGCACGTGGTTTATCCTGACAAAAACCTTTGCTCAGAATATATGTTGACATTGAGTGGAACTGGAAAAAAATAGAATTCAGCTTCAGCCCTGAGTCTTGGGGACTTGAAACAGCTGGAGCTCAACTGCCTTTATCTCACTGCCAGAAACAGAATACCTTACGAGGAAATGAGAAGGTGAACGTGACTGCAAGTACCAAAACAAGCTGGGTAAGGTATAAAGGCTCTCTTATTTAGAGAAATGCTGTTTTCCTCAGAGGACAGTGGAATCTGATGACCTCTGTTTCTTTAGCAGTGTTTTAGACTGTCAGTCTAGGGTGGCTGTTTTCTTCTCTGTGGAGTGGGAGGTGATACAAAGCAACTTTCATCTTGAAAGCCCTTTGCGATTAATTTTTGAGGAAGGAATCAGTATCTGGAAACAGGCAAGTGTAAGATGAGACATGGCCACACAACTACACTGACAGGGGCCACCCAGATCTGGGTGCAAAGTGAATGGTTCCATGCAAATTCAAAGTCACAGACTGCTGGAAAAAGTTTCTTGAAGTAGCAGCTGAGGAAAGGGCCTGCAGTCCTTCTGTTATAAGCATTTGCACGTAATGAGGCAGTAAATTCGGCTATATGGCAGTTGTATGTTCTGTCAAGGCTTTCTTTATTCATGTGGTCAGTAGAGACATGGGAGAAATTGTCAACAACTTTGGAAGCTTCTAAAGAGAGCTTACCAGCAACAGGCAACTCTGCTGGGTAAGACACATTGAGGGCACTGTTGTGAAAAGGATAGTAACAGATGTAACTTATTCATTTTCTGAGAGTTCTGAGTGGGTATTTGATGAAAGTCATACATTTCTGCATCTTCTTCTTTTGTAATTTTTAACCCATACGAATTGCTCCTTCTTTTTCCAGTATCAGTGACTTTTCCCCTTGCTGTATTATCAACAGTGCTGGTTTTTTAACTGTGGCAAATGAAATACCATTTAACAGAAAACTGAGACGTCAGTGAGTATTAAACACTGAGGATGACACTGGGGGAACCTACATTTTTTTGCTCAACAGATGGGGTCATGGAAGGGCACTGTGCATTTGACTGTTGCTGCTGTCCTGAAGGCTCTGTGGGTCAAGTGGGATCCCAACATAAGAATGATCATTAACTCAGATTCCCTGCTCCTGATTGCCTTCATTTGCACATGTGGTCCTGATTTTGCAGTAATTTATACATATTTTTAGTTTTTAAAATATCAAATAAAGCACAGGCATCGTCAAGTTCTTGGAGACACTGCACATACTTAATTTTTGCAGGATGGAAAATTGTAGCCACTGCACAGTTCTTATTGGTGGAATCAGTCAGAACATTTCAGAATAATTCTGTGGAACTCTGGTATTTCTGAAAGAAAAGATTTTTGCCTAGTCCTGCTTATCAGATGTTTCTCCGTAACCCTTTTCTTGATTTCATCTTTCTTACTTGGATATTTTAATCTGAGATTTTAGCCTTTTAACCACTTCCCTACTGAATATGCTGTTGATCTGGGAGCCAAACCTTGTATACTTAGCATGTTACTGTTCATTAAAAATAGCCTATTTAGGCAGTGATGTGAGGAGCCATAAAGACAGCCTGACTAGAAGGGAAAATTACTGAACAAAAGATATTTTCTGCTCAAAAACCCTGACAGAGAAAGGGCTGCCAGCCTGGAACTGTGAACCTGGGGACTAGCTCTGTGAACTATTGAAAAACATCCTTGAGAAGTGCAGCTGGCCTCTTTGAAGTGCAGCCAAGGTACCTAGAAACCAGAAACATCCACAGATACCACCGATAAGCACCAAACAAGGAGACTGAAATATTGATTTGTCATCTGAAGGTGGAAAACAGTCTGAAAAAATAAAATTGCTCTGAAGGAACAGAAAACAGCATCCCCAATAATTGATACAGATGAAAAATGTAAATTTATTAAATGTAGATTAATGTTTAATTAAATGTAATGAAATATAAACAGGATCTATTGGCTGCTTCATGTCCTACTCCCTCTTACTAGTCTGTGATATAAAAAGGACTTAGTGTTTATCCAAAAATGAGCCTCTGTCTGTGAACTTCTTGGTTGAATCCCACACAAACTTCCTATGAGCTCTTGAGGTCTCCCCAGCAACACCTGGCTATGAAAGGATTATGTGATGTAGATCATTTTGGAAATGGGACTCTGTCAGCTGCCTTATGGGCTTGGCCCATTCTCACCTCTTTTGGGGGGGGGGGGTTTGGCCCTCTCTGGCATCGAGTTATTCCTGACTTTTGGGGATCCTTTGGCTCCTTCTGACTTCTGTCTAATTCACTCCAATATCAATAGCATTAATATTCACATATGTACTCATAAATACATCTGCTGTTATATCACTGATAAGTTTGCTTCATTCATGATAAGTTGTAGCAATCTGAAATAGTATGTAGATACTTGGCTGCTGCTGTCATTGGTTGTACTACAGTACTGATTGATGCTCTTATTGATTGATACCATCCTACCTCTTGGTACCATTGACCGCTGATAGTAATTTGTAATAGCTTGGTATATATTCATTCATACTCATTTTATTAATTATAGGTATGTTTCTCAGTGGCAATTTTTGTGGTATTTGTGATCATCTGTAATAAAGTAAAGAAATTTAGAGGACAAAGCTTTAATGTCCTTGTGCCTTACAGAATCCTACAAAGCCCCGATCATTATCTCTCCACACCTGAAGCCAGGTAACCTTTTAAGTGGTGACAGGCAGAAACTGACCTTTTGCTCTGTGATTTAAAATTCTTGGTATGGTGGAGTTCTAGTCCAGACGTTTCAGACAGAAGCTGTTTCCCTGGTGGTGAGTGTTGCTTTCTGATCAGAGATGTTCCCTCCCAACATACCCTTTTCATGTATCTGCCCTCATGCAGAGATGCAAACTAGTCCCTCTTCTGGGGAAGCTGTACAACTTGTCTTGTCTGGTTCTAGCACCATAGCTGGCAGTGGGAACTGATGTCTAAAGCTATAGGAAGCTGTGTACTTAAAGACTGTGCTTTAATCTGTAGGTCTTTGTTTATGATTTGGCCAAGAAGCTGCTTTTCCTTAAGTTTGGATAACTGGGAGTTTTAGTTTTTTTAATTATTTGGGGTTTTTTTACAAAAATAACAGCTTACTAAAAAATCAATAGTTGAATTGTCTGTGCTACCATTGGCTGCTAGCAAATGCTTCGGCTTTTTGTGTTGATCTGTTTGCTGAAGTGATCAGTCATTTGGGGAGAATTCTGTTCAGTATTAGATCTGAAAGAGCTTGTTCTAAAATAACTTAATTTTTCCTTTCCTGAGAGCAGGACATATGAGAATAGGGGTGCTTCTCTCTTTTAACTTGACAGCTGAAAATTGTGACTTGGCTTTCCTGTTTAATATTTTACTCCTGCTTGGATAGAATTTAAAAGGAAGCTGAAAAGTGCTTATTATCAACTACTCACAGCCATGAAATTAGGAAAACACATGTTTGGCAGTGAAATAGAAGCTGATGAGGGAGAGGGCTGTGAAGATTTAAAATATCTGCTGTCTCAACTCCCTTCTTGCTTCAGAGATACAGGGAAAAGATTGACAGCCGTTCCTCAACTGACTAGCATTACTTCACCTTTTTCTTCATCATGCTGTTTTATTATGCCACTTTTTTTTATTTTATATGTCATCCTTGAAGCAGGATGCCAAGCAATTGCTATTCTGCATGGATCTCAGATATATTACTGTTTCGCTCACAGAAGAGGAAGCTTATGATAAGTCAGAGCTGGAATTTGGTACCCTCCATTTTCCTAATCCTGGAGTTGTCTCATCAGTTTTGATGGGAGTAACTCACTAAGGAACACATCACCAGCCTTTGAGACGAAGATAGGCTGGAAGGACAACTGTAGAGATGAAATCTGGAGTGTGGGGAGAAGTTATTTGGTACGGTTCATTATGATTTGATATTTATTCTTGTTCCCCTACAGACATAGTTCAAAATGGCCTTCATGGGAAAAAACAAAGGTGTGAGCTTAAATACATCTGTACCTGATGAAAACCATTACTTTGCATCTCCCAGGGAAAGGGACTGTGTGAGATGAAGCCTGTTTGCTAGCATCTGCTCGTGTGTCCTAGGAGTGTGATGTCAAACATTGTTTGTTCTACACTGGTGACTTTTTGCCATGTAACTCTTAGCATTGGGTTAGTGAGGAGATTGTGCTGTTCTCCGCTTCTTCCAAGGATTAATCTGGTTTGCAGTTTTCCTGCAATGAAATAGCTAGGGAGAAGAGGGGAGGGATTATTTGGCAAAGTTGATCTATTTGACTAAATTGATGGCTTTCGAGGAAAAAAAAAAAAAAAGTCAAAACACTTCCAGTCCTTCAGTTTTCCCAAAGAACATTGTTTGGTGCTCTATTTAACAAAATAATACTCTGTTGACTAAAACACAGCCTGACTTGTAACCATCCTCATCTGCTTCAGAACAGCAAATGGTGAAGTATGGGTATCTGTCTTACACAAGGTCCTGTTCCTGGCTGGGCTATTCAGACCAGCAGTTTAAACAGGTTTGAATGTTCCTGTAATGGTAAGATTTTAAATGTTATGTGAAGTGGGGAATGCTAACAGATGATGATGAATTCTCACTGCTTGCTCCTAAACACTCAGAAGTTTAGCTGGGCTGACTGAAAATGTAATATAGCAGATCCATTTGGGGAAGTAAAAAAGTGGACCCAATACCATTTCAGCAATTTTTCCGGTAAGGCAGAGTGTTACAGTCTGCTTTATGATTGAGGATATACCCAAGGAAGTAAGGTGAAAAGGAAGTCTCTTTACTGGTATATTGTGTGTTACAGTGAGTTTGCATGGGTGCAGCTGTGTTGGCTTAAGCAAGGAGCTTATGCACATGGGGATTCTCAGGAAAGTGATATGCATTAACCAAAAGTCTGATCATTAACAAAGTTAATAGAAACACATAAAATTTGTGCTTGGATAGCTATGTTGAGAAACACAGTGCCCTTAACCTGCAGCAGTAACTTCATGCATGAGAAATGAGGATATCTCCTTCAGAGTCTACATGAACCTCAAAATTAAAGAAATGCTGGCTTGTTCTAGAACTTCTGGTTGCCTGCACTTTGAGGGATACTCTGAAACTGTTAGCAGCAGAGGACCCTCAGCTTCCTTTGTAAACAGCATCCCTATTGCCAGAGAGTGTTTGTACTTGACTTTCTGTGACAGTTTATTGGTGTCAGATTAAGTTAATACAGCTGGGATGTTTCTTTTGGTTTACCTAGAAATAGTGTTGCCAAGTTCAGGGGATGTTCATACCTGGATAAGAAAAATTTGTCATGTGTTATAGTCAGCTGGGTTGAAGGGTTTGTTTCAGCTGGATGTTATGGATATATCTGATCTCGTTTTCTGATTTTTTTTTTCTAGCTACTTCTGGCAAAGAAATAAAAGCTTACTATATTTATTTGTAAATTAATACTATTTGAGATGCAGTGTGGTAGAGTTATTTGGAGATATATAATTAAGTGATGCAACTTTGCTTGGAGTTACACACGTAGGCCTTGAGGCTGCACTGTGTATTTAGTGTTGTTATTCTTCTGTGTTTTGTGCTTTGAACAGATGTACTAGGCCTAGTCTAACTCTTCCAGGTCTACGATATGGGCAGCGATGACTTTGCTTCTGTATCTCTCCCAGACACTCCTCCTTTCTCCTACTGCATAATGCTGCATTGCAGGAAAAAAGTATTGGTGTGGCAAAGCTGAGGGCTGATCACAAATGAAGATAAACGTGTTTCCATTGATTTATGAAAAACCATTGCTGTTTTATTTTCAGAGTAGGATGAAGCTTATTCACAAGGGAGGAGAAGTAATAAGAAAGTTCTTTCTGTAAGGCAGTGATGCTAAAATTGTAAATTCTAGTTTATGGATTTCAGTTTACTGTCCCATTAATCATTCAGATGTGATCTGTATCTTGTTCCAAGTATGCATATGGGTTGAAAGTAAAGGTGGGTGCATATCTACAGGATGATATTTACAGATTTATATGAGAAATGACTGGCCCAGATGAAATAATTGTGAATATCACTTTTTGCTACTATACTATGTTATTTTCTACTTAAAACCATTAGATGAAATATCTCTCATTACAAGCATTTATTGACAAATATTTTTTTCTTCCTTCTTCAAATCCAGAATAATGATGGCAACAAATGTTGATATAATTCAACAAGGAGTAGTATTGGATATGACCAAAGCAGATGTATTAATAAGAATTATATGGTGTATTTCTGTGCCAAAAATGTGAGTGTGCAAGGGAACCCTGCTACCAGGATTGTCTTCTAGAAGATTTAAATTGCTTTTTATATGCAAGGAAACTTCCAGAGGAAAGCCCTATTAGTATTCTTCACCAGTATTTGGTCAAAAACATGCTGGAAAATATGTTATTCAAACTAAAATATTTGGATGAAAAGGAATAATTAGATGAAAGTCACGTGTTTTTATTTGGAAATGTTACTTTGTTGACTACTATGGCCGAATTCTTTGCCCCATGCGTTCACTGACCCACCACAGCTGCTGCTCTGACCTGCTGCAGCTTTCATGGAGTGCCAAATGCCATGGAATGCTGAACCAAGAACTCTGTGAATACAGAATGGCAAGGACCATAAGAACCTGCAGAGGAACTATCATGTAATTTTCAGATGTTTCATTTTTTTATAGGAAGAAAACTTCTCCCTTGTGTGGGAGAAAAGTGCTGCTTCAGAAACTCATCTTATTTAAAGTACTGCATTTTTTTTATCAAGAAGCTTTTCTGCAGAAAATTTCAGGCAGCCATGCCTATGTTTGAGGGTGCTTTACTCAAGTATATGCTGTCAAGATATTCCCAGAATACTGTGCTGTACTTCCTACCGGTCCTGATCTGTTTGGTTCAAACCTAGTCTGGATATTGATATAGTCACTGCAACTCTGCACAAGAGTGGCCAAAAGTACAATGAAGACAGAATGGCAATTCCATCTTTTCATTTGCTTTCTGTTTCCTGAGTTTCTACCATTTCATATAAATTTTGCAGTTTGACAGAAAAAACGTCAGTAGAATCCTTAACTGTATTTGATTCTTATTTTTCTTCTCCCCAGATGCTGAATGCAAAGCAAATGAGAAGTAAAGGAAGCAATAGAGTGGGTCACTAAACCAGCTGAGTGTAAACCTTCATGGACTAAGAAGCCAACTTTTCCAGATGAGGATATGCATTTCCAGAAGGGCTATGCAACTATTTCAAAGCTTGTAGATTTAATATTTTATTTCAGTGATACTGCAGTGACCCCAGTCAGTATGGTAGTGTAATGTTGATACTGTGCCTTCACATATGCAGAGTTCAGATTGAACTAGTGATTCAGAATAGCATTAAATGTATTTGCTACATGATCTTGATACACATTCTGCACGTGTATTCCCTTAAGTTTAAAAAAGTAGTTTCTTTCTTAAAACAATACTTAAAAGTATTGAATTGCCTATATGAGGAAGGCAGCTGGCATTTAGTATGAAATGGGAATGGACTTTTTTTAAATGTGTGGTTTCCAGTGAAATTGGAAGTTTGGTTCAGAATTTGTGCTCCAAACACACTATACTTAGCAGCCCTGTTATAACCCCAGATGTACAGTATGTGAATTTCTTTATTGCTCCGCACACCCTTTTATGTAATTCTTTACATTGCTCTTAGAGCAGAAAAAGCAGAGAAAAAAAATCAATAAAAAGTTTTATAACATTTGTTACATTTTCTATAAAATAAGTAGAAAACAGTATGCTGCATCAACTGTTACTCCATCCTTTGTGCTACTGAGTAGCTCCACTGGGAACTAAAAAAAAAAAAACCAGAAGCAAGTCTTGAATCTTTATTTCCTTGTAGGCCTTAGCACTTCTAGGAACTGGTGTGGCAACGACAGAACACGTGAGTGTATGTGTAAGTGCTTTGGGCTTTTTCCTAATTACGATTTGTTTAATGCATCTACTGCATGACCTTTGGAGCAGGTGACAGAACTCCTTTACATTTCTCAACAACGCTAAATACTACAGCTGAAAATTACTTGATCTCTACTTCAGTTATTCCCTACCAAGGTTTCCTCACTCCACCTTATCTACCTGGTTCATTCTTCTCATACGCAGTTTCTGTGAACAACCTGGTAATACCTGATTTTTAAAATTATTATGAAATACGAAATTTCATATTCTTACATCAGTGAGAAACACAAAGAATGCATCTGTGATTGTGATTGCCCATATAAAAGGCAAAAAAAGCAAGGTACAAGGACTAAGTCCATGCTGCTTGCTCTGTGAAGAACACTGAAGCTCCATGAGACACCTCGGATAATGTCCGTGCAAACTGGTGTAGGCTGAACAGTGCGGTCTGTAGAGAACTACAGGGCTGCTGAAGCTGATACCCCCTGTAGCCCAAGGATAATTATCCAGCTCCCATTTTCATTTTGCTCTGTGGGCTTGGGGCTTCCGCGAGCGTTTTGCTCAGCACAGTAGTACATGTGTAGACATGACCTTGCAGCGGCTATGTGAAGGACTGCGTTTTAGAGTGGAGAGCTCCCAGGCTCCTCTTCCTGTATGAACTCTATTTGTGATGTCCTAACTCAGCTGTAGATACCAAAAGCCCAGAGAACAATGCTATTAGCAAACTGCAAGTCATCCTCTCAGTGGCAGCCAGGGCACTGTCAGGGGTGCAGGGAGGGCTGGGGAGCCACGAGCCGATGGCACAGCTGAGAAGGTTACCCGAGCAGGCCATTGTGAGGAGACCACTCTGAGGACAGGGACCAAGGCCAAGCACAGTCCAGTGACCGCCAGCCTGTCCATGGGGATGAAGTCAGACCCAGGTCAAGCTGGACAGTCAGTCTGTGCTTCAAGGTTGAGATCAGTGAGGTCCATGGCTTGGTGCAGGTGTGATATGATAGAAGGTGCTCACAGCTGGGGTAGCTCAGGCAGGGACGGGGGGCCATGTCCTGGGCCGAGATGGGTGTGAGGGGAGGTGTGATGGGGGAAGGCTGCCAGTGAGGCTGGACAGGGCCAGCAGGGCAAATCCTGCCCTCACTGCCCTGACAGGAATTACCCAGAGGGATGTGTCCTCCCACAAACAGACAACTGTGATGAGACTTGATGAAGAGTGATTTGATTGCTGTGGGGTTCAGGGAACACAGAGGCAGGGCAGGGAGAAAGAAACGGGAAAGGGGCATGTTAGGGATTGCTGGAGACAGGTGGGGGGCTTGGGCAGACTCTGAGTACCCCCAGAGGCCTGACAGGCTTATGCGTGGGGATCAAAAGGGGGATTCTCAGATGGCCCCTGAAGAGTCCCGCAGTCCCCATCTGAGGGGTTTAGGCAGGGGTCAGTGCTGTAGGAGGGTGTGCTGGTTTTGGCTGGGTAGAGTTAACTTTCTTCCCAGTGGTTAGTATGCAGCTGTGTTTTGGATCTGTGCTGAACACGGTGTTGATAACATAGAGATGCTCTCGTTATTGCTGAGCAGGGCTTACACAGAGCCAAGGCCTTTTCTCCTTCTTGTACTGCCACCGTGGTGAGGAGGGTGGGGTTGCACGGGGGGCTGAGAGGAGACATAGCTGGCACAGGTGACTCAATCTGACCAAAGGGATATTCCACACCATATGTCTTCCCAAGTTACCATTGTCTTCCCAAGTAACTGTTATGCGTGATGGGGCCCTGCTCTCCTGGAGATGGCTGAACACCTGCCTGCCCATGGGAAGCAGTGAATTAATTCCTTGGGGTTTATTCCTTGGTCTTTTTTCCTTGAGTATGTGGCTTTTGTGTTCCCTATTAAACTGTGTTTACCTCAAACCATGACTTTTCTGGCTTTTACTCTTCCGATTCTCTCCTCCATCCTGCTGGCGGGGGAGTGAGTGATTGCCTGTGGTGGTGCTTCGTATCTGGCTGGGGTTAAATGACAGTGGAGGGTCAGAGCCCAGAGCCAGGCCAGGTTTGTAGAGCAAGGTCTTGTGCAGCCATGGGCCTAGCTCTGCAGGGCTGGCTTAGGGCGTGAGGCAGCCTGAGATACCTGGCAGGCAGGATGCCAAAGAGGCCAGCAGCTCCCAAGGACCGGGAACTGCCAGGGATCCCCATGGATCAGGACAGCAGGGCAGAGGCCTCCCAGCCAGGCTCATCCCACCTCCATTTAGGAGTGGGAGTGAGAGGGGGCAGTGCAGTAGCCCCAGCCCCAAGCACGGGGCACCTCCCTGGGGATAAGGGCGGGTATGGGTGGAGGCCAGGCAGTGAGGGGAACCATGGTCAGACGTGGCCCAGGGTGTTTCCAGCCAGGATGGGGTGTTGGTCCATGGCCAGACATATCCACAGGTATAGCACAGCTGGAATCAGGTACACTTGTGTCGTGAGTTGACCTTGGTTGGATGCCAGGTACCCACCCCGCCGCTCTATCGCTCCCCTTCCCAGCTGGACAGGGGAGACAGTAAGGTGGAAAACAACTCGTGGGTTGGGATGAGGCAGTTTATTGAAGCAGAAGCCGGGTGAAAGTTCACACGCACAAAAGCAAAGCAAAAGATAACACGGTTTATTCTCCACTTCCCATGAGCGGCAATCGTCAGCCACTTCCAAGAAGCGGGGCTTCAGCACACGTGACGGTTCCTCAGCAGGCAGCCACTGGAGACAATGAATGCCTGCCTTATGCTCCTTGCCTTAGCTTTTATATCTGAGCTGACGTCATATGGTCTGGAATATCCCTTCGGTCAGTTTGGCTCAGCTGGCCTACTTGGGTCCCCTCCCAGGACCTTGCCCTCGACTGAGGAAGGAATGTTACAGTGCTGATGCTGTGCCTGCCCTGCTCAGCAGCAGCCAAAACACCAGTGTGTTATCAACTTCCTTCTAGCTACCCATGTAAAGCACAGCACTGTGAGGGCCACTGTGGGGAAATGAACTCCAGCTCAGCCAGACCCAATACAACCTGCTATGCAACCCTGGCAGAAACTAAGGCCTATGGACAGAGGGAGTGAGCCCTGGGTGAGACTGGTCATGGCGAGGTCTGTCAGTGCACTCAGTGCCCTGCCTGCCCTAAGGAGAAATTTGTCTGGTACATAAACAGCTATTTTAAAAGGTTGAAACCTGTCCTTTTCCCCAAGGAAACTCATTGCTAGTATTAGTACTTAAGTCATGGCCATCAGCTATAATTAAGTACATTTTGCATGAAATATTTTTAATGAGTCCAAAGACCAGAACCAACTCCCAGATATATCATAAATAGTGAGATGCCAATAGACAGGCTGGTCTATTAGAATTAGAACCTTTTAGAATACCAGTCTCCAGCCTAAAGTAAATTGGTTTTTATTTGCATCCATCCTTTTTCCAAGTATTGACACCAAATCTACAGAGCCAAACAATGTGAATTAACAAATTCTTGGTTCTCTGCAGCAATTGGAAACAACAGTGATGACATTAGCATAATTTCTCTGCTGCCAGTTTCTCATGCCAAGCCCTGCTATCAACATATTTAATTGTACTTCTCGATCTCAGCTGTTGTCTACCAGTAGACAGGACACCTAATTTGCAGAGGGGGGTGTTTTATAATGAACATCTATTAGGATGGGTTTGAATTACCCGTTAGTATAGCCTTGCTTTACAAATTAAAGGTTGGTCCTGAATACTGGCTTTGCTTGATGGTTTGTATAACCTTTCTCTTCTTTTCACCCTAACACCTAAGAACCACATAAGCATTTAATGTATTTATCTACATAATTCCCCCGTGAATAAGAGGAATACAATTATCTGTACTAGAAACATGGGAAATTAATATGAGGCCTTAACTGACTGAACAGCTTAGCCAAGTTCCAGACAGGAAATCTCTAGCACAGCTAGAAATTGAACCCTGACTCTCATCCAAGTGTATCTCCTTTACAAGTCCATCTCTCATCTGGCTGGAGTAGACTCCAGGAGGAATGATTTCCTAACAGCAGAATCATTGCTATATTCACTTTAGTTGTCTCAAAATGGGAATAGCTGCTCATTCACCAAGGCAAGCACATCCCAAAGCTTTGCAGTCCTGAGCATGCTGAATCCTATCCCCAGAGTACCCCAAGTTCCTGCCTGTGGACACAGTTAGGTAACCAAAACGGGTATGAGTTGGCTCCTAAAGGAGTGTAAACGTTAAAAGGATTTTGAGACAATCTGTGAGGCAATTATCTGGCAGAGCTGCCAGATCACTTTGTGCGAGCATTACATAATCGTTTCACTACAAACTCAGCGCACCTTTGTGCACGTTAAACTCATGTCCTTGGCCTGGAATGGAACAGCCATTTTGACTCGGCATTTTCACTTCACTTTCACTTACGCGATTCAACATCCAGTTAAGGGGCAGTAATTGACAAACTCATTCCAGGACAGCTATGCCCTTTGGAACACATTGATTTTTCTTTTTTAGTGTACCTCACTTCGTTGTGTCAGGTGTAGTGCTCTTAACATTACAAGTATAGGCTGATCTTTAACATCGGCAACATCCCTGAAGTTCACTTCAACCAAATTCTTATGTGATCTGTCATTTAAATGGAGTGATTAAAATAATTTGGATCTACAGAGACACACACAGGAGGAACACTGCACAAATGTTTTTACATGAGTTGCCAGCAGCTCTTGGAATACGTTAATTTGGGAGACTTCAGGTCTTAACTTTTCATTTTTTCCCATACACTGCCACAACAGAGTCATATTTAAACAGCTTCTACAAGCCAAGGCCTTGAGTTATCTCCAAACTGACAGCTGCAGGCTGGGAAGCATGAATGAAAACTTGTTTGTGCTGCTGATGGCCAAAAAGTCCCAGAGTAAGGCTCTTCAAAATGCAGCAGCAATGAGAAAATCTTTCTCTCCCCACCCTTCAAGCCAGTCTGATTAGTTTCTTCAGCTATCATGCCTGTGATTTCTGAGCATAAGCTTGCATGCACTGCTGTAATATTCTTTGTTTCATGTCATGATGTGGGGCTCACCAAAGGGCTTTGGATGTCTTGGTGTGACACTGTCATCTCTAGTATGAACATACCCAAGTAACCGAAAGGCTTGTAAACAGTTTAGTTATTAAAAAAAAAAAAGCAGTAGTGAATGATTATGGTGATTGCTCTTTGTTTTCTTAAATAATATATTGCTACATGGTGGTCGCAGCATAAATTTATGTTGCTACCCCACAAGCCCAGCTTTCTGTGGTCTACAAAGGGAAGGTAGAAGTGTGGGTTAGACTTCAAGCAGGTGAAACTGAACCGTTTGTGGTTTTGAAAAAGGCACGTGAAACCTGGGCTGCATTCCAAATTCAGACACTTCACAGACACCAGTCACTAGGGTGGCAAACTCAGCACGTCAGGCTCGTTAACAGACTATTGATTTTGATGGCTGATCAGGCAGATGTTTGTCTCAAAATCAGAAGCCGTTGTTTCTTTTCGGACCCTTCATCTGTCATAATCAGATAACTAATATTCTTTATGGTATCGCAGTAAGCCACTTTTGCAACATATCAAAACATGTCAGAAATAATATGGGTAAAAAAAGTTTCTCTAAGGAAGTAGAAAGTAGAAGTTTCATTGCTATCTCCAAGTTATTGAATTGCACTTGGAAAGTGGAGAAATGATACAAAGATGCATCTGGAGGAGGAATTAGAGAAGACAGGAAACTCTTCAAGTCCAAATGGTGGGGCAGAATGAGTGTAGCAGTCAACAGGGCAAATGCCAAAGACTCAGAAATACTACAGATATGCAGAGCTGGTAAGGAACTGACTTCTAATCCCATCAGTAGATCTCTAAGTCATCAGCAGGGGAGTGTGAGGAACTGTGAGCTTCTGGGACAGCTTATTCATCAGGAAATATGTACAAGAACAACCCCTTCTCTCAGTAGGCCTACGGGTCCCTTTCACGGCTTCCCAAAATGATCTAGCAATGTCCCATGTTTTGTCTAAAACACTGCTCTGAATAGGGCCTGCAGTCATACTAGTCATCTTTGCAGCAGTGAACAGTGTTCACATCCTGCAAATCAAAATTCCTCGAGTACCTCCTGTTTAAGCCTATACATTCAAATTCTTTGAATATTCATTTTTTTTTGCATGAAATCTCATAGAAGTCTCTATGAATTTTAAAATGCACTTTCACTTTTATTCACATTAAACTGTGCTGTGTGAAGTCTGCTTTTTACGTCTTTCTCATCTTTTGAGCGCCATAAACCTTCTTGGTCTTCAAGGTACAAGCTTCACTTCAACAACTGCTATTGGTAGTAAATTGTGCTGACAGAGGAAAACAGTGAAGTTGTAGCTAATTCTTATACTAAAAAGTAATAGCTCTTCCAGAGCGATATATATTGATCTGTTAAGGTATGCTATGTATGTCCCTACACCTAACTCCTCTTTAATTTATGAAAGGAAATAAATTATTCCCATTCTGAATTCTTCTCTTGGCTAAGTATTCCTGTCCTGGATAACCTCACTGAGACTGCTAATTCCCACTAGTCAAGCCTGAGGCCAGCATTTTATTTCACATCCTCTCTGGTTACACTTGCCAAAATGTCCTGCAGATTCCACCTTATCTGCAGTGTTACATAAAGTGGTTTCCAGCAAAAGGAACTTAACTTGCTAAGTGTAGGCAGAACTGTTAATTTGCAACTTAAACTAGGGTTTTTGTACTTTAGAAGACTGTAAAAACACTCTAGAGCCTTTAGCTTACAAAAGTATGCACACAGTAAGAAGTGGCTGACAATCTACAGGCTGGGATGTATCATTAATGTAGATGACACCTGGACTAGCTGAACTAGGTGATTTTATAAGACTAGTAGAGCTGAGATGGAATTTATTAGGAGGAGCATGTGACATAACTGAGTGAATGTAATTAAAGTACACTGATTATCAAATTCTTAGAATTATCTGAAACTGTACACTTTTCCAATATTTACAAATTTACTGCCTTTAAAATTTAATCAAAAAATTACTATGCATTTCTCCATGTGTTCAAATATGTATTGAATATGCTGTGTCTGAATTATAAACATAGATCTATTCACATTTCTGAGAAGAATTTTATAAGAACTTAAGTTAATGCAAAAGTTGCAAGGATAACGTGAGATAAAAGCTGAATTCTGCTAAGATTAAATTAATAAACTCCATTCCTACAAATACTACGATCTCTAGCTTTTACTGCTCCAGGCTGCAAACTTAGTCCACATGTTTGTGGGATCTGGTTTTAAATGACAGATAGCTGATTACTAATGCCATCTGGTTACTTCTGTTTAACTACAGCTCTGTTTGATTTATATCAAATTAATCATTCATGTAGGGTTGAGGAATTAAAAAAATTGCTGCTGTCATGCAGAGACTGCATTTCAGGCAAGGTTCCATTAAGATCTTTTGTCCTTCTGATGGTTCATCTCTAAAGACCATGGGAAGTTTGAGTTTGTTTTTTCTTGATAGATCTCACCCTCCAAGATCCTTTGCTTTTCAGCTCTTTTTTCGTACTAAACATAAACAAACACAGCAAAATTAAATATGCATCATCCCTTCCAAAATTTTTTTAAAAACAGCTTTATTAAACATATGCTCTTTACAACATATTTAACAAACTCTCCAACCCTGAAGGAATCCTCTTTTATATCAAGCACATAAGCGAGTGCTCATAGTAACTGGATGGTAATGGAAGTGGCCACTGGTAACTGAAACATGTAGAAAACTAGCTAACAGCTTAGGGCTGGGTTAATGTCTGCCCAGTACATCAGGCATAATCATCTGTTCTGTACAAGTACAGGTTAGTACTGAAGGCAGTTCTGGTCTCCTTGTATCGATTTCTTTTTAATAATAAAGTAGATATCTTTTGAAGTATATAAAAGCCCCATCACTTTAGAGAAACTAAGTAGCTTAGGTACATTTCCACATAAATATTTAATGCTGGTTTATAGCATTAAACAGCCATTTCCATTTTAATAGATGGATGAGGATTATAATCTTCAATCTGAAAGTCTTCTGCCTTAAAGTCACTGATGTCGTCAACCTTACGAAGAATTCTGAGTTTGGGGAAAGGTCTTGGCTCCCTCTGAAGCTGAAATAAAAGCAAGCTTACTGTATAAAGCTTAATACTTGAAAGGAAAGATTTTGTGTTCTCAGTGTCAATCCAGATTATACTATATAGACTTTCCCTCCCCACCAAGAAGACTTATACTAAGAAAAAAAGAAGGGAAGAAAATTTTAATATTGTTAGGTGGAATCTACTTTAGTATTTTCATAGGGACAGTAGCATAATTTTCTAGTGAATTCCCTGATCATCCAAATGCACTGCAAGCACTTTCAGCTGGCAAAGCAATTCTGGTGGCTACAGATCATATTCCTTTCAGAGGAAACTAAATTGCAAACTCTGACCCAGATGTGCATCAAATGTGCTGCAATTTCTCACAGGACCATTTGGGTCTAAACCAATAACTAGTTCTCTGAATCGTTTTGAACCATACAAATAGTGAGGACAGTCAATCCTAACTAAGTCAAATCAAATTGAATTCCGATTTTCTCCTACTGCAACAAATTACTTACTGAAGAAAACACAGCCTTTTTCAGCCAAATAGTAATATTAATCAACTCTGTGCATTGGTACATTATCCTTTTCTGCTATACTACAAAGACATTTTATTTTGTGTTTATCTGGATTGGGCAGAACGATTTTCTAAGGTTTTAGCGTGATGAAGCCAAAAGTAGGAGTATAGATTCTGGATCTCCACCTTGGTTCTAAAGTAGTACACTAATGTACATTTCAATCATGTTTGTATTGTATTTTTGTTTGTAACCTGAGTTCAATACTACATTTATTAGGATATTACAATTATTAGGGTAGAAATTAGAAGAAAAGCCACACGGGTTAATATTTGCAAAAGCATATTTATAATACCAAGATAATTCTGCATTGAACAAGCATTGTGGAAGATAAAACAATACAAGAAGACAGAGTAAGTACTTACTTGAACTTTAAGAGGTTCCACATGATTCAGATATACGTGAGCATCTCCCAAAGTGTGTATGAACTCTCCAGGCTGAAAAGAATGAAGAATACATGTGGGTTTCAAACAGTCAGGTTTCAAGAAAGCAGAACATTACAATGTTTACAGTATTGACCTCTAGCATCTTGCATCTAGAGTGGAATTGCAGCTTTTGTACTGGATTGTATTGCCAAGACATCCTTGAAAACTTTGAAGGACCCTTGCTTCCCTGACTACTGCCTAATTAATGAAAAACATAATGAAATTTCCACTAGCTTACCAAAAAATTTACCTTTGAAATCCTGCTAGGACATCTGCTTTGGTACTGAATGGAACAGTACTGATCTGCTCACCAAGACAGAAACAGGCATGGCAGTGACATCCAGCTTTTACGCTTTACTTCTAATAAGTATGACTTGCCAAAGCTGGTTTCAGAGCAGCTGCCTCAGCCTCTACTAAACATTGCACTTTGCAGCATTGGAGGTGTCAGTCACAGTCTAAACCCCAAAGCACTTATCAAGCATCCAGATGTGTTTGAAAGTTCTGTGATTTCACAGCCCCCGAGCAATCTAATTTACGTAAGTTTTACAAGCTATTTTACTGACCAATGTAGATAAGCCCCTGGATATATTACACTGAAAACCACCAAAGCCGTGAGACAAAATGGCTGAGAGACAACAGCTGCCTTCTGGACTTTACCTTGGACTAACATGGACTAGTACCTTGGACTAATTTCTTTGTTTGCAGTTGCTGTGAAGACTGATTCTTCCCTATTTCCTTATTTTAAGTTCCCCTCCATGTTGCTGGCCGCAGGAGGATCAAGCACAAATGGCCTTAGTAGTATAATTTTTACATGCCCTAAAGAAAAGTTTTCATATGTACAAGATTGTTGAATATTTTTAATTTCTCTGTCAAAATATATCTCTGAAGTCAGGGCAGGAGCTATTTGAGCACATACATGATCATCTACAGTAGCAAATCAAAGAAATACCTAGCTGAAATTATAGCTGGAAGTTAGGTGGGCAGAATATCCAAATTAAAACCTTGACAGCAACAGAGAAGCCTCAGGGGAGACCTTATCACATTCTACAAGTCCCTGAAAGGAGGTTGCAGCCAAGTGGGGGTTGGTCTCTTTTCCCAGGCAGTTATCAGTAAGACAAGAGGGCACGGGCTTAAGCTCTGCCAGGGCAGGTTTAGGTTAGATATTAGGAAGAAATTTTTTACAGACAGGGTAATTGGGCATTGGAATGGGGTGCCCAGGGAAGTGGTGGATTCTCCATCCCTGGAGGTTTTTAAGATGAGAGTGGATGTGGCACTGAGTGCCATAGTCTGGTAACTGTGGTGGTAGTGGATCAAGGGTTGGACTTGATGATCTCAGAGGTCCTTTCCAACCCGGCTGATTCTATGATTCTAAGCTACTGTCTGCTTCCAATAAACACATCCTACAAAATTTAACCACTTGTATGTTACTATCCCATAAGGACAAGTGGTCTGTTCAGATTTCTAAGAAGCAGGCTAGTGAACAGGCTAGTTTTGACACGGTCATGACCTGAAGGATCTTTTGTCTGTTTAACCTTAATTTAAGAATTCTTACATTTCTGATCTTAACTGCCCATACAAACCAGAGGCAATTCACATCAAATTCACGGGAACCTTTTTTAGACATATTTCAGCAAGATTTCTAACAGTGTGTTCATTCCAATTTTTCTTGGACATGACATGAAGAGTCCTGTCTTTTAGTCCTTCATTTCTCAGACAAGATTAAGTAAAGTGATTAAACAACCTACCGTTAGCCCTGTGACATGGGCAATCATGTACGTGAGCAGTGAGTAGCTGGCAATATTGAAAGGCACTCCTAGTCCCATATCTCCAGACCTCTGATAGAGTTGGCAAGACAATTCACCATTTAGAACATAGAACTGGCAGAGGGCATGGCATGGAGGCAAAGCCATCAGAGAAATATCTAGGAATTGCAGTACAGAAAAGAAAAAACAGTAGCAGCATTAGTGTGTCATGAATGTAGAAGATGCAAAACCTAAACAAGCATGTAATGGGATACAGTAGAGAGCCAACAGCATTGTCATTCTGTTGCTTGTTTCTCTTGTTTATAAGCACCTGCTGTCCAAGCAATTAAGGCCGGGGTCATGACAAGCTGTCTCCTGGGCTGCATGACCAGAAAGTCACAAACAGATATTCCACATAACAGATTTATGCCATAATGCTGCACTGCAGTTTACTGTTACTCACCTCGGCGGGACAGTTGATTTCCCTAAAGGAAGACATTAAGAGTAAAATTAAGCATGTACCCTAAAGCGACTTCCAGCTGCCTCATCTTACTCCCTTCCCATTGAAATGTGACTTTGCTGCTTGTTGAGATACAAAAACAGTGATCAATTTAAAAGAAAAAAAAATCAGAAAACAAATCTTTTGAGTGTTTATTTACACTTAAAAAGTGCAGATAGCACAGTTGTAGCTTGGCAGGAAAAACGTTAACCAGGTATCTTCTGATATCTGAGAGTGCTTAACCTTAAAAATAATAGTAACAGCATGCAGCAGACCCTTACACACACCAGCAGTTTTTTTGGAGCACAGATCCACCACTGGTGAAGTTAAACATTCTCTTGCACCAGCTCTTGTTTACAAGTAGCCCTACAGAACGACTGGATATCTAAACAACCTATGTTCAATGATTACAACACAAATAATATTTTTGTTCTCAAGTTTTAAGGGTTTTGTTAAGTTTACTTTAACCTGTAAAACAAAACTCCGAAGAAATGGTTCAGTATTTCTGAGGTCTGAGCACGAGACTTTAAGCAGAAAGAGAATCAAACTTATAACCCCTGGTCATTTTTACTGCATTTCTGATAGTTTTATAAAGAATAAATAATGACACCAAATGGAACTGACTGTGGACACAGGAACAGAACATAATTTATCATACAGCAAGATAATGTGCAACTGCATTCACTTAAGCCCTGCTATTCAATACCTTTTGGATTCCAAGCACACATAATGATTCTTCTGTCATCTGGATTGGTTTTGATTGTTTCAATCACTTTTTGCAACTGATCAACTCCTTGGTTGGAATAATCTGGAGAAAGATACCAAATAAGATCTAAACCAAACAGATTCAAGTCATTATATTTTTTTAACACACAGCCCACATCCCACTGAAAAGTAATACTGAAATGACAACCTCTGAAAATTTTATTGTAGCTTTGAAAGTGATATTAATTAGTTGGCACACCCTAAATATAGGCTATTCTTGGTGTTCCTTAGGGTGCTCTTAAGCTTGTGAAATTTTCATGATGGCATTTTGACATGTCCCCCCATCTCATTTGTGTGTTTTGACTACCTTTAGCACCTGCTGAAATAGGACCATTCTTATTTAGAACACTTTATTACATTCTTAACAACTTGACATTCTTTAAGATCAACTAAGAAATCTGCATAATCACTAAATCCCAAGAAACAAAAGTTGCAATACAAAAAAATAGCTGAACAAAGAATGATATTTCCTTCATGACAACTTGTTACCTCATTAGAAAAGAGCTGTTCTGGAATGGACAAGATATTACCACCTTGTCGTTCTCAGTATTTAAACTAAATAGTTTATTGCACTTCTGGATTAAAATGCTTTTCTAGATGTTAAACTTGCATGTTACAGTGCTCCTTATTAAAAAAAAAAAAAAAAAAATTATGCCCAGACCAGCACTGAGGGATACCAGCACTCTTTACATGCTCAAAAGTACAAAGTTCGTGACAGATGAATAAACACACCCATCTAGCTCTCATAAGGTCACGTATGAAAACTAAATTTCCATAGCATTTAAAGCCAGGAGGGAATTTTAATCACGTATAGCACAAGATAATACATTTCACCCAATGATACTCGAAGGCTGAATTTTAGGCTCAATTCCAGTTATATAAGAAATTTACTGAAATTAACTGACCATCAGAATGGGTTTCAGAATAAGAGCAATTAGTTGTTAATCAGTGTTCTGACTCATGCCAGTGAATCAGCATGACTGGTAACTACTTTCTTCTGATAACTTATTGCAGCAACACCAAATTAGGCTACAGGGAGACCCAAGCTGGCAAGCAAAGTAGTAATACACAATCCCCATCAGGGCCATTCACTTTAGAGTTGGACTCGATAATCCTTGTGGGTCCCTTCCAACTCAGAATATTCTGTGGTCATTCTGCAACACAATTAGTAGCTCAGGGAATCCTTCTGCCAGCAATACTGTGCCAGAAGTCTTGTCAAATGGTTATGTTAGTTCCTGAAGCTAATTACCTATCCATTAGTAATGCAACTTAAGAAAATCTATTAGTAATGAAACCCACGGGAATTTATCTTGTTCATTTTTTCCACCCTATGTTTTGCCTCAGACCTTCTAAGTTCAGGAACTCTGAACCTTTTCACTAAGTTTTCAGACGTGTCAATTCACAATTTGCACCATTTGTGTTAGCATAAAACTAGCAGTCAACATGCCAGTACCAAGACTAATACGAGCTTCATTTTGAGGTTGTATTGACCAAAAACCCCACCAAGATAACTAACAATGTTGTTAATCCAAGTTTAAAATTACATCAGATATGGGCAGTCCTCAAAATGTTTTCTATTTCTTCTCCTTCACTGATTTAGAAAAGAGCCAGCAACACACTTCAGAGTAAGTTTAATGAACCAGTTCAACGGAAAATAATACCAACAGGTGCTGCATCACATCAGTTTGCTGCAGAATAGAAAAATCCTTCTCTTCCCATCTCCAGTGAATGTAGTGCACTGCCAACTCTTTCCAGTACAACAGAATCATGGAAATTGGACCCCGCATTGGTATACAGAGATGGCAGCCTGCGTTCCACGGCTATCAAATGCAGCTAGCTTGGGTTTCTGGACTGCAAGAGCCATATATCCTTCTAGCTATCAGTGACCACATCTGCTCTAGATAAAAGAATAACAGTGTATGCCTTATGATCCATCAGTTCTACAAACGTCAAACTACAATATAGAAAGCTACATATTTCAGGATAATTAGAATGAGTAAGAAAAAAAAAATTAAATTAACTCTCTCAAACACTATTTATTCTGGCTATCAGTTCACAGTCGGTCCCTTCACAAAACTCAGAGTTTTGCAAGTGATGTATCACAATTGTCTCACTGAGCAATCAAGACTGTATTTGCATGTGATTACCTGTGTGCATATCTTTGTATTCTGCTCCAAAGTGCCTCCACTGGAAACCATACACTGGTCCCAAATCCCCCTCCTCTCTGGTGCTGAAACCCTGCTTATCCAGAAACTCACGTGACCCATTAGCATCCCAAATCTTCACACCTTTTGCAGAGAGCTCTTTGGCATTTGTAGAACCCTACAAAACACAGACAGTAAGAATTCTGCCTCCTAATTCCAACACTGAGGACATTATCTGAAACAGCTGCTTTAAGCTTTTCTAGTCTACAGTATTTCTCCACTTACAAAGGATGAACAGTCTAACTAACATACTGGATGAGGTTCTTGCACACGGACAGAATAAAGCTTGAGAGCAACATACTGGGATGGAGTTTGAGGAACAGCCATGCTGCTGTTGTTTAACAGAGGAATCTCCTAATTTGGGAATGCACAAACAGTACAGCCTCAAGGTCAACTGTGGTATGCCGTTTCATAAGCACATTTGCAGAGAACGAGATGTTACTTTACAGATGGATGAAAACAGACTAACAAAAAATGTACGGCCTAGGCACTGTCTTTGCCAAGCCACCTATAATGAGCTTAAGGTATTAAAAATCCTTTTGTTAAAACGACAAAAATGTGAAAATGACCCAGAGAAAAGTCGCTGAAACCTGAAACATGTCCAAATCAGCACACTCAAAAATTCAACACAGAAATTATGCTGTTTTGGGGAGTGTCTAGTCTTTTGCATTCGGGAAAAAAACCAACAAAGCTTTTAAAAAATGAATGTGTATTTCAGTCTTGCTAAGGAGCAAATGGTTAGGTAGACTTTCCCATACCTGCACAATGTCACAAGATATAAAGGAACACTTACATTGTAATGTATTACCTATAGTTGAATTTTATTATTCTACCTACAGCTATTAGCTCTACTAGATCTCATTTTTTTGCTACTGAAAAGCCTAGTGTTTACATCAATCTCACTTCACCCATGGTTCTGCACTGCTTCTTTCTGTTCAAATCAATAAAAGCTATTGCAATATTAAAAGGCAGATCACTAAACTGCCTACTATCTATTTCATATTGTTATTTCTTATTCAAACACTAAGAAAAGACACTGTATTAGGTTTTATAACCGTGGAGTATAGTCAAATCAGCAAAAGCCCTCACTATTTCAGACTATATCCCTTAAAACGAAACAGAAGAAAAACTCTTCTGAGTGCACTGTTAGCAAGTCTGCACTAAAAGACAGAATGTCTCAAAAATAATGGCCTTCCATGTGTCGTCAAAATATTAGGTGGTTGCACTTCTCTCAGGAACAGAAGAACCTGCAGTTACCCCAAATCCCTTAATCCACTTCACACTAGTTCATTCCATTTATCCCGCTCTCAGGCACAGCACGCACAGAGACAACCAAACACCGAACCTTGATGAACCACAGCAGCTCCTCCAGCACTCCCTTCCAGAATACCCTCTTCGTTGTCAGCAGCGGAAACTGATCTGGAAAAGAGTTTTAGAGCGTCAGAGGAGACCAGCCATTCGCGAAGGGTGAACCGACTTAGGCTTTTCTAAGGGCCACCCTTTGACCTTCAGAGGTTTGGATACGCAGCGAGGAGCTGGGAGAGGATGTGTAATTCTCGCACTCCGTTCTCTCGGCGGGCGGGAGCGGGTCAGTCCCGGCGTACAGGATGGCGTGTGACACCTCCCAGCACCCATCCCGGCGGGCAGGGGCAGCGAGCAGGGGCACGGGGCCGGGAACAGGGGACGGGGGAGCAGAGGGCAGGGGCAGGAGGCCGGGGACAGGGAGCAGGGGACAGGGAGCAAAGGGCAGGGAGCCGTGGCAGGGGCCGCGGGTGCCGGCGGTGCCCACCTCTCAGGCTGTACCGCGCCTGCATGCCGAAGACGGAGAGGGTGCCGGTGCCGGTGCGGTCCTCCCTCCGGTGGCCGTGCTGCAGGATGTGCCGTACCTGCTGCAGGTACTGCGGCTCGCCGAGCCCCGGGCCGGCGGCGGGGGCGCTCAGCGGATCCCCCTCGGCGGGCATGTCGGGCGAGAGGCTCCCTGCGGGACGGGCTGGGCTCCGGCTGCACGGCGGTCCTAGCCCTGCTCCTGCTCCTGCCCCTGCTCCCGCCCGCCGCCGCTGCTCCGAGCCCGCCAAAACCCCGCTTTCCCGCCAAGCGGCGCCGAGGGGCGGAGCGGCCCCGCTGCATCCTGCTGCCTCTCCTCCCCTTCTCCTTCCCTCCCCGTGCCCGGGGGTTCCGCAGCGCCGCAGCCCCCGCGGGCGCGGGCTCTGCTCCCCCCTGAGGAAGGGGCTGTCCCGAGCACCTGGCCCGGGTCAGTGCTCCAAACTGTACCAACTTGCTTAGGTTGGACATTAGGTAGAATTTCTTTACAGGACGGGTGAGGAGATACAAGAATGGGCTGCCCAGGGAGGTGGTGCAGCAAGGGAACGTTGGACGTGGCACTTAGTGCCATGGTCTAGTTGACGTGGTGGTGTTTGGCCATGGGTTGTACTCGATGATCTCAGAGGTCTTTTCTAACCTAATTGGTTCTGTGAATCTGTGACTTTACTTCCACCTGCCCTAGTGGCAAAGTAACTGCTCCCTGGGCTCATCGAGTGCTGGAAAGTGCTGTTGGCATTTTTCGTCTTCCTCCCTCTCTCTGCAGCCTCAGGCATCCTGTTTCAGAGCTAAAGAAGACCAAAGCCTTCAGCTGGGCCTGGCAGGCCACACACATCTGGCATTGGATCCCCCCAGCTGGGATATCCTGAAGCACCAAAGCCCAGGGTACAACCTGGTACCACCCTCCCATGTCTTTGGTTTGGTGCCCCTGCAGAGCCATGTCCCAGGGACAGCTCTTCTTCCACTGAGCTTCTAAAGGACATTGAGGTGCTGGAGCAAGTGTATATAGGGGCAATGAAGCCGGTGAAAGGTCTCAAGCACAAGTCCTACAAGGAGCGACTGAGAGAGCCAGTGTTATTTAGCCTGGAGGAGGCTCAGGAGTGACCTTATCACTCTACAACTCCCTGAAAGGAGGGTGTATCAAGGTGAGAGTCGCCCTCTTCTCCCAAGCAACTAAGGCAAGAGAGCATAGTTTTAAACTGTGCCATGGGAGGTTAGGTTGGACATCAGGAAGAATTTCTTCACAGAAAGGCTGATTAGACTTCAAAAAGGACTTGCCAGAGAGATGGTGGTCACCATCTCTGGAGGTGTTTAAGGAAAGACTGTACCTGGCCATGGTCTAGTTGACATGATGGTGTTTGGTCATGGGTTGGACTTGATGATCTCAGAGGTCTTTTCCCACTTCATTGATTCCGTGATTCTTTGAAACCAAGACCCTTTCATGCCATACCTTGTTATCAGCTTTCTGCTACATATTGACACGCTTGCTTTCTCACTGAGGGTAGTACTCAGCACTCGCTTTTACTGAGTTTCATCTTGTTGATCTCAGCTTCTCCCCTGTCTCAGTGTCATTTTGCATCCTGACTTGTGTCTGATTGCAACTGTTCCCAACGTCATATCCTCTGAAAATTTTCGAGGTATAATCTCTGCTAATCAGAACAAACTGGCTCTTCTCTGAATATTTTTTTTTAGTATCTCTTAGAAGTCAAGCATTTTGTAAGAGTCAATTATGTCTCAGATAAAGCCCAGCTTTCTGACAACTGGTGTGATTACAGGAGTTATGACTGCTTATCTTTCACAATATAGAGCCTGTAATACAGGTATATAAGATGGAAGTTAGGGAGAACAGAGAACTGTGGATCAGAAAATGCTACTTTTCCTTGCAGCAGGCAGAAAATCATCTTTCCCACTATTTAAAACATTTAAATGGCCTTTTTCTTGTATAAATTTTTATGCTTACTTATGTGTATAGTAGTAAAGGAAAACATAAAGTATAACTAGGGTGTGGATATTTTTCTATATTCATATCTAATATACATGGTTTTATACATTTTTAAATTAATATGACTTATTTAGCAGGGATACAGTTGAAAATGGTGCATATATCTGTGTGCAAAAAATGCATAGAAATTTTGGGCACAGCAAATTTAACAAAATCACCTAGAGCTCTGCTTCTAGCTGAGCGATATATCAGTTTTTAACCTTTGTTATAATTTACAAATACCACTGAAAGCTAATGTGTATAATTTTGGAAAAAACAAACTTCTTTACTGATAAAGGCTGTTAGTCAATTAAAAAATAAACTCCAGAGGAAAACTACAAGTAAGAAATGTCAAAGGCAGAAAACTTACTCAGTATTGCATATTCAGAAAAGTCATTTAGTGTACACAATAAACATCAAAAGCAACTGAAAGAAGAAATGGAACATTTTAATCACAAAATAATATGCTACATTCACACAGAAATCTGGCTGATTCAGACTTAGCCAAATGTGCAACATCTGTAGGGACCAATCTTGAAAATACTTAAGAATGTACTTGAATTTAAGAATGCTAATAGAAATTACTTGTCTGCTTACAGCTCATTATTTTCTTGAATATTTGCATAACCACAGCCATAGCTCGTTATCAAAGATTACTTAATTTACAATATAAATAACATTTTATTTAGATAGCTTAATATTAAAATGGAATTTTTTTTTGTTTTGATTTAAAAGCTTGCTAGAGTCTTTGGTTGCTAGCTCATATGTCACAGTATTTACTAAGCAAAATTTTATTTATATGCAACTATTTTAACCATAGTAATTTAACAATTAGCTGTATGTTGAGCACAGGGGTATTTCAACCATAGTGGTCAAGGAAGAAAGATTTCACGCATCTTCTTTTCTAGGAGGAAAAAAAAAAAAAAGAAATTATACATTTTGGTTTTGGACTGAGAAAAACATGTTAGAAAAGTCAGTATATATGGAATGTATCAGTGCCCTACTATAGAAACATAAATGACATAAAAACCAAAGAGAAAAGGATTTTTTTCCTCTTTTTCCATTCTTATAGATCTTTCCATTTTCTTGTAGACTTTTAACTCTTTTTTTTTTGTCATCACATTTTCATGTACCCTAAATCCTGTGCAAACTGAACATAAAATGGTAGCGTGATTTGGAAATCAATACCACTTACTTTTCTCAAGTATGAAATGGCTACACAAGATATGTTGCGCAGAAAAATCAGACTAAGATTTAGGCTAAAAATCATAATCAGACTAAGGAAATAATTATTCTCATTGTTAGGCCTTGAAGATTAGTATTCCATGATCTGAAAGAGTGTATATTGTCAATAAGTACATACCAGTTACAGAGAATTTTGAAGAAAGTTTGTATAGAAACTGTTTGAGCATTTTATTTTATATGTTTATAAGTATTAAAAATGTTCATATTTTAAATATAATATACACATCATTTTACCAATATTTACCTAAGCAAAGTTCATGGTGAGGCTTATTATATTATGCCTAAATTCTGCAGCCCACCTCAGGCTATCTGGTGGGAAGGATTTCTTTCATCTGTTTAGAAATTGTACGTCTAACCTCAAAAGAATAACCAGAGTTAATACAAAATACTGAAATTTTCTTCATCTGCTTTGTCAATGTTGAATGCTTTTTACATGCCTCCTCGGACTTCTCTGTGTGTTCAGGTCATGCTTCAATTGCTGAGTTGAGGATATCAGACACCCAATGACCTAAAAAGCAGCTATGTCCAAATCTAGTCCTTCTCAGAGGACTGAATGTGGTGATTTGCCTGAAGATCTCATGCGTCTTGTGGCTCTGTCCTCTGGTAAAGCCACTTGTAAGAGTTGGAGGCCACTAAAGCTGTGCATCCCAGGGGCCCCTGGGAAGGGAAACCTAGGGAAGGGTGGCTCACAAGACCCACAGCAGCGTGATGCCACCTAAACCCACCCCATCTTTCCTGGAGATTCCCTGTCAGGTTAGAGCATATGAAGCACTTTTTAATCCCTGCCTGCCTGGTTCTTCCTTCCTCATCTGGAAATCCCTTAAACGTGGAGGGAGGCTTCTTGTGTGCCCTTCCTACAGAAATGGTTAGAAGCCCATGAGAAGGATCTTTCTGTGCCTGTTCCTGCAAGTTGGACTGCAAATTCTGTTTACACAGTCAATCTAAGTAGAGTGCTGCTAATGGAGAAATGTTATGATAAGACAGCTCTTTTAAGTCCTGGTGGTGATTCTCACTTCGCAGTCCTTTATCATGAAAAATAATACAAGCATGCTCTTAAACACCACTGAAAACAAAAACCATAATGAGTAGTGGTAATTCCAGCTCATTCATGATGAATAAACACAAAGACATGGTTTCTGATGCCGAGACAGTGGACTGTGGTTGTGAGGCAATTCTTTTCTAAAAGAATATTTATCATCACGTTACCTCATCCCAGATGTTACTTAAAGATTGAGGATTTCACAGTTAAATAAGTCAAATCATTTAATATCATCATGTCTGTGTTTGCAGGCTAGAACATTGAGTGTCTGTGTTTCCCATAACGCTTGTGTTTGTCTCAATCAACATGTCTTTCTGAGGAGGCAATCTTGTATATACCATGTCTGAATTCTGTTCCAAGTAAAGTTTATTGCAATGTAAACACCTGTTAGGAAGAATCGTGTTTTCTAGGAAAGGAGAAAGGGTGAACTTACCACTTAAAAATTCTGCTTATACAGTTGCAGTGCTTTCCCAGCTACATATTCAATGAATTCAGCACTCTGTGGGTCTAAATTGGGAGGAACTTTAATGGTGAAAGTAGGAGAAGTCAGAATATTCACGTCTACCACAGTTTCATTTTTACTGGAGGGATCCCCAGGTACCACCTAGAAGAGATCAGTACTTTAGACACTCCAAACTACTGAGTACTTTCAGTTTTGTTTATACCTACTGTGCCTACAGTCTTTAATAAGGGAACATTAAATAGCGGAATAATTTAGACCTCTCTACTTTCTTTAGATTGTTTTCTTCTGAAAAGACAGTGGGTGTCTGAATAAATGCCAAATCTGATTGTAGGTGGTGGAAAGAGCTGACATGGCAATGCAAGTCCATATTAAAGAACTGCATGTTAATATTTATTCCATGAACTCCATCTATAAAGAACTTTGGTTCTCCTAATGAGAACTTGTAAGTTGTCCCACTAATTTCAGTACAACTTTTGTGTGGTTTAAGTTATTTATTCCTTTGTGTTTTTCTAAACCAGAATTAGTTCTGTAGCTTTATTTTCCTAGAACAGACAGCTCAGACTGAGCTGTGAAAGTGTGCCTGTCCCCTTCTACCTATTTTGTGCTTTATTTTTTGTTATTTACACCATCATTTTGTATCATTTTTGCAGTAATAGTAGTATATCTGCGTAGGAAAGGAGAATTTGTCCCTTGCCCAGGAAAACTGATAGAATTTACCTTGGATGTATTCTGGTGTGTGAGATACAATTAATCATGATGTATTTATCGGAATATCAACAGATGCTGTCAAACATATGCAGCTTCTGCTGCAAGAATCTGTCTAACATTTGCCTTCTTTGAACTTCGGAATATATAGGTACAAACACAGAGAGATAGCTAGATATTCATTGACCCAATAAAGATGTGTTACTGACAGGTACAGTGCAATTTATCTGTGAAGGTAATCTGAGGCCAGTCAAAGCTACTAGTGTCAGTTTACTCTTATCAGACAGTGATTTGGGTTAGCCTGTCAGCCATGCATCAGGCTGAAAGGATTTAGAAGAAAATAGTTTCTACCCTCAGGAGTTTCAGCTCATCAAAAGATTATCGAGCACACACAGATTCAAGATGAATAGGAAAGTTGTGTTGTACAACCAGACATTACACACATACCAACATCCAGAACCCCCAAGGACATAAAAATATGAGCAAAGTGCCGGTCAAAGGCAGCAATAATTCCCTGCAGAAGACAACCCTTACCTTATCTATATTGAAAATGCTTTCTGGTCCGATGGTCATATTGGATAACTCAGACACCCACCCAAATCTTTCTTTCATTTTGGTCAACAAGTAGGAAGTGTCTTCTGTGTGATGCCGAACCACCTGGAGAATCTGCTCATACTGCTCCCCTGAGAGATTAACCAGCTTAAAGGCTTCATCAAACTTTATGTGCAGTTCAGGAACGTTTGGGCAATCTGTTAGAAAATACAGTATTATGTCTTGTACTTTGTCTCCTCTATCTGAAGTAATGAAAGCTAAAAAAGTCTACCAAGGGGGCATGGTTTGGGTTGGTCTTTAAATAATGCTGAAAAAAAGAATAATTCTTGCTTACCTCTTTTGGTAGATTTAGTTTAGGCTCACAATGACTAAAAGGATTTATTATCCCATTTATTATATTACAATGACCTACCAAGTAGTTTAAGGTTTATATTGTATCTCATGGCAATAGATTTTCTCTTATGCTAAATTAGATTTGGTAAATTTTGCATACAGCAACGTCATAATCTCCTTATACATTATGGGGGTTTTTTTAAGTGCTCTTATTCCATTATCAATCTATCCCAGGTATATAAACTGCAAGGCAGGGATTGGGGGAGCAAAGTTCCTCCCACTGGAAGAGAAGATCAGTTTTGAGACCACATGAGGAATCTGAATATATGTTTGTAAGTCTGTGGGACTTGATGAGTCCTGAGGGAATTGGCTGATATAGTAGCCAAACCACTCTCCATGATATTTGAGAAGTCATGGCAGACAGCTGAAGTCCCTGGTGACTGGGAAAAGGGAAATTGCACTATTTTTAAAAAGGGTAGTAATGAGTAGCCTGGGGACTGCCACCCTGCCATCCTCACCTCTGTGCCTGGGAAGATCATAGGACAGATTCTCCTAGAAGCTATGCTAAGGCACTTGGAGGACACAGAGGCGATTTGAGGCAGCCGGCATGACTTCACCAAGTGCAAGTCCTGCATGACCAACTTGGTGGCCTCCTATGATGGAGTGACTACATCAGTGGACAAGGAAAGGGTTAGAGATGTCATTTATCTGGACCTCTGTAAAGCCTTTTGCATGGTCCCCCACAACATTCTTCTCCCTAAATTGGAGAGAGATATATTTGATGGGTGTACTGTTTGCTGGATGAAGAATTGTCTGGTTGGTCAAATCCAGAGGGGAGGGGTCAACAGCACAGTGTCCAGACAAAGATCAGTGACAAGTGATGCCCCATGGGGGTCCATGTTGAGACCACTATTGTTTAGTATCTTCATAAATGACATGGACAGTGGGATCGAGTGCACCCTCAACAAGTTTACAGATGAAACCAAGCTGAGTGGTGCTGTTGACACACCTGAAGGACAGGATGCCATCCCAAAGGACCTGGAGGAGCTGGAGAAGTGGGCCCATGGGAAACTCATGAGGTTCAACAAGAGCAAGTGCAAGGTGCTGCAAGTGGGTCGATGCAACCCCTGGTATCAACGCAGACTGGGGGATGAGGGGACTGAGAGCAGCCCTGCCAAGAAGGACTTGGAGTGCTGGTGGATGAGAGGCTGGACGTGAGCCAGCAGTGTGCGCTTCTTCACAGAAACCCAACTGTATCCTGGGCTGCATCAAAAGAATCGTAGTCAGCAGATCAAGGGAGGTGATTTTGCCCCTGTACTCCACTTTCATGAGACCCCTGGAGTACTGTGCAGGTCTGGAGTCCTCAGCACGGAGAGATATGGACCTGTTGGAGCAAGTCCAGAGGAGGGACACGAATATGATCAGAGGGCTGGAGCACCTCTCTTAGGAGGAGAGACTGAGAGACTTGGGGTTATTCAGCTTGGATAAGAGAAGACTCCAGGGAGACTTACTGTGGCCTTTGAAGAAAATCTGTGGCCTTCAGTACCTGAATGGGGACAAACTACTTCTTATCAGGGCCTGAGGACGAGGGGTAATGACTTTAAACTGAAAGAGGGTGTATTTAGACTGGATATAAGGAAGATGTTTTTTACAATGAGGGTGGTAAAACATGGAAACAAGTTGCCTAGAGAGGGGATAGATGTCCCATCCTTGGAAACATTCAAGGTCACATTGGATGGGGCTCTGAGTAACCTGATCTAGATGCTCATTGCAGGGGGCTCAGATTAGCTGACCTGTAAATGTCCCTACCCAACCAAACTATCGCATGACTTTATGACACAGATTATTACAAGAAAGCCTGTAATGTATGTTAGCATTCCTGTTGAATGTTAAGACCTAATATTTATTTAACAACAGCTAGACATTAGTATGAGACTAGTATAATTTTCAGTGAATTCAGAACTGAAGATTCCTGTTTTTTCTTTACTAGAATATGGATTTTAAACAAGAATATTTTATTAAACCTATACAAAAATTACTCTGGAAAAATTCAATTTATTTTCTGTGCAGTAGTATTGTCAAGGGACACCTTCAGGCTGATAATACAGTAATCACAGATACAAACTGGTGTCTGTAATACACAGGTGTAGATAAAAAAGATATTTTTAGTGGTCTGACAGTCTTTCCAAAATGTGCCACTGTATCATTAATATTTGCCACAATGGAGATATTCTGAAGACATTTGAGTTTAAGCATATTCTCTGGCTTTTAAGACCCAAATAATTCTGGAAATACAGATGTGTTATGCTGCAGTGGGAGTTCTAGATGATTCAGGCTGAATTTTTTTCAGGTGCCCATGAAGGATACATGTCAGAGCTCTGCCATCTCCTTACATACTGACATGAACCCCCCTTTTTGTCAGCCCTGTTTGCTGACATCGTTCAACAAATAATAATTGCAGGCTCTTCAGCACTTGCTTTCCTTGCAAGGAACAGAGTGTTACCTGATGTTACACCCAGTTGTCAGCAGGAGAAGCAAGTGTCAGGAGTTTGAGCTTCTCCTCGCTTTCTGCTCAGCACTGCTACACCCAGGCAGAATCGATTGCTGCCTGACATCTTGTTTCTTTGCAGGATGGTCAACTCTAACAAAATATATCAGTATTTTGTTATAGACTGTGGAACTTCTCTCTGGACCACCAGCGGTATATTAACAACTGAGTTATAGTGACACTCTGTGGAGACAGTGGGGAAAGCTAATCGAAATCATCTGGAATGAGGAACGGTGATTGTACCCGTAGTTACAGTAAAAACTCAGTGACTGAATATTAATTCCAAAAACATGAAGACAGCACAGTAGAAAATGACAACCTGCAAATCTACAAACCAGTAATCAATGCATTACAGGAAAAAAACACAAACAAAACCAAACAAAAACCCCAACAAAACCCAACCAAAGAAACAATCCCCCCCCCATGAAACAAACAAAACCCCCAAAAAAACCAACCAACCAAACAAAACCCCCAAGAATATTAGCTATTTACCATGCAAAAGATTGTCTTGACATTTCTGGCATCTCTCATGAAACTGTGGGCATCCAGAGGAGTTCTCCCGAAGCTCCCTGCACTGAGGTCTCTGGTGCCCTGGCACAATTTTTGAGAACATGCCACTTTCGCCAGGATCTGGAATAAAGTCATAGTATTTTTAGACTGCCATTAAGCTTAGACACTTGATAAACACACATTCATTACCTGGTCTGAGTTCTTTCAAGGAATTGCAAATTGAAAATTTCAAGGAAATGCCACTGTAGTATATTCCCTTATAAAGACATCGTAGTGTATTCCCTACTAATAACCAAAAATTGCTAATATTATTACACATTATTTGTTTTTACAACATCTGAGTTCTGGTAAGATCTTTTTGACCCTTAGAAGTCAAGATGTTTCATAATCACATACAGCTAGATGAGAGCACAGTACCAAAACTTATTTCTGAGCTAACATGGCTCCTGATACAGAAAAAAATTCTAAAATTCTGTTGAAGAATCACTTAACATTATATTTCCTGATGATCATATGACGGTTATGTCACCTGCCACTCAGGGTTATGGCATGTGCTCACTGTGATCTGCTTTTAGACAGGCACCAGCATGTGTTTAAATGATGCTTGCGTTACTTTTTGCACTAGTAAAATATGAAGCTTATTTGTATTCCTAAAGTTGGCCATGTTTCTTTCCTTTCACTGAGAGTCATCACCAGTGGTATGCTCAGAATTTTCTGATCACTGAAAAACCTGATGGCTGATCTTTATTTGACTGGTATTTGATTGGCACATTACATTGCTGCAGTAGACTGGAACTTACAGCTGTCAAGCTGAGCTTAACATCATTTGGAAAGGGCAGGGATATGTCTTGACATCGCACAGTATTGCTCTAATTTTTTAGAATTGGTGACCTGTCAATAAGAGATGATACAAATCATATCCTGACAAATGCTGAGATTAAATCTGTCAGTCAGCCTTATGAAAACCTGCATCTGTTCTGAATGCCAGGACTCCTGAGGAATTCCTGCAAATGGTTTGAGAATTGCCACGAAAATCAGGCTGTGTAGGACCCAAAGTCTCCCTGCAACATTTCTCTGAGATTTCTAGGTGACTTGTATCTGTTCATTTAACTGATAAAACTTGTCCTTGCCCCATGTCTCTTTAACCAAGAAAACCTCCAGAGCCTCCTTACAGTATTTCACTCTAACATAATGGAAACTCAGTCATTAACCATAGTTTAGCAGTCCTGAGGGGTTTGATGTCACTGACAGTGCAGTTGGTTTTCATTTTCTAACACTTGCCTTTGGTTTGTTCTGGCAAATCTCTTCTATAATCTCTGTATTCATCAAATACGTCGGTAATCACCTCACTGACTCCTTCAAACACGGTCCTACTGAAATCAAAAACTATCTGTAAAAAGCCAGGCATAGCCCAGCCCTTCTGTGAGCCATCATTTCTGGTGGTGTCCTCAGGTAAAGTTGGCAGGCTGGGGGACTCACTCAAGTCCAAATCAGACATGAAATATGTCTGAAAAGACTGGTCAAATTCTTTTTGCATGTGCTTGAAAAAAATGAAACTTCTGTCAAATATCGAGCCCACATCCGATAATAGTTGGCTAAATAAATCTTCCATTTTTACTAGCTGGATATCTTCTTTCTCAGACTTTTCATTAAACTGGATGTCTTTTCCTTGATCCTCATGAAAGCTGAAAATGAGTGGAGGTATTTTCCTCAAAAAATCTTCAACCTGTGTATAAGAAGGAGACAGATCAGCTGCCCGACAAGTTATCAGTTTGTCATCTCGCGGGTCCAATTTTTCTTTTTCAAATACCATAGAAACAATGCCCTCTTAATAACTGCAAACACAGCATATTCTCTGAAGACCCTAAAGAGGGGAAGTACATTCAATCTAAATCATTAGCATTAATTTTACTCTGAATCAGATCTTGAGTAAAAAGGTTACCAGTTGCCCTTTAATCTGTGGAGGATCAAAGTGTCAGCATCTGGATTTCTTCCAACAAACAATTTGGACTTTATCTTGGAAAGATGTGAGATGCATTTCTGTGTACTTATGTGCAGTGTAGGGAACAGAAGGTGATTTTCTTGCCGTGATTTGTAAAAAGCCTGCCCACTCTCACCAGTGGGCAAATCCTCACGTCTTTCTGCAAACTGAAACCCAGCAAAACCGAGAAAGCAGTGGCTCTCAGTCCATGGTTTGATGATGGAAGGGTCCAAGTATCAACTCTGCTACACAGGGTTCCCAGTTCCTCAGCCACTGGTTTTCCACTCTGTGCTTCAAGGCACTACTTTTGCCTGAGCCAATGGAGTGTTTTTTGGAGGCACATTCCATGGCATTAGGAAACAGGTAAGCTTCAAGAAGCACCCTGCTAAACACATACACATACTTATAGTCAGATATTCACATAGACAGATATACATATACATTTAAAAAAAAAAAATCAGATCATCAGCTCAATCTGACCACTAGTGCAGCTCAGAGGGAAGGAGAACAGTGAAACAGCACTGCAGGATCAGCCTAAGCCAGTGTTGCCCCCTCTGTCTGTGTGTCCTCACCCACAGCCATCCTCTTTGTCCTCTTTTTGTTTTAATTATTTAGGTCACATCACATTTCTTACTTTCAGTGCTTCAAATAAGGCATACAGCTCACTGAGGAAGTTACCAAGAGGGTCAAAGACAGTGACAGGGCAGTATATATCTTTTACTGCAATAATTTCAGCATCCACAGCCTCTTGAAGGTCCAAGAGATACATTTGAGCTATCCATGAGTGGTATCTAAAAAGCTAAAAGTATCACCAATAGTCATAAATTTAATATCTCTCACATTTTAACCGGAATTAGTTTAAGAATATACACAAATGTTAAACACTTTTGCTCCAAAGCTTGTCTGAAACACACTATATGTTTAATGTTTAAGTTATTGTATTTTTCAGCACATGGAGTGTGAAAGCTAGGTAATCTGGCTAACATTTCAGTGGCAGTAATTGCAGTATTGTTTGTTAAGCTACATTTAAAGCGTATGCCCAAACAAAAAAAAAAAAAGTGATTACAATTTTGTTAAATCTTGTTGTAATAATAATTCACCGGCCAGGAAAGCATATTTTCTTTTCTGGTAGAAATAGGGGAATCTCCTTTTTTGACAGGTTCCTTTATTAAAAAAACAGTTAAGCATTTTAAAGCTTTTTTGTTACTTCAAGAGTTGATTTAAAACAACTATAGGAAAGAATGATGTTGTGTAAGTAAGTGATATTTTTTTTCCCAATGGAATTTTGCTAACCATATCTACACTTTTAACTTTGACAATTTTCAAATGGACCATAAAGAATCTATGTGGTAGTTTTCACAAACAGCTATTGACTACCCTAATGCAAGTCCTACTGTGAAAGGAAACATCATATATCTGGAATGAGTCGGTTGGACTAATAATGGTTGGAGGGAAATAATCAGTGTCCATGGAATCTCGCCAGGGTGCAACTGAACTCATTTTGACTCAAGGTTCACCAGTGAATGTAAACACATGTAATCTCTGCCATAAAACTTCACATTTCCATACCCTCCAAATCAAATTAATTTTAGTAACCTGATATATCTACAGGTCTAGGTATTGAGAAAATAAGATGTTCTGTATCTCAAACTCTTAGGTGAATTCAAAACTATTCTCTGGATACAAAGTTTCTTCCTACCTTTCTTTTAAAGGTTGACACACCACGCTTGCAAGTTGTATAATATCTCATGCAGGTACTTTCTAAACAAGATTCACATTCATCCCATAAATTTTTCAAGGATACTTGACATTGTCTTTCTTCTTCCTCCAATCTTGCCTTCACTTCATCCATAAGTCGCAAGGCTTGCTAAGTAAGAAAAAGATTCAGTTGAGGACAGTTTTCAGATTATTGTTCTAAGTACTTATCCCAGTGTTGATCACTCATTTTGACTATTTTGGGGTCCTTTTTTTTGCTAATCCCTAACCATTAGGGTATGTTGTCTTCTCAGCTGCAGTCACTTATGGAGGGAGCTGAAAACTGAAAACCTTTTTCTTACAGGATTTTTCTGATGTTGTTCTCTCAGGGGGCACAGCCTACAGAAACAAATGGATCTCTACAGTCTACCAGGATCTTTAATGTCATGAAAAAAGCCACTCTTCTTTCTGCGTAAGAAGAATTCAACCTCCCACATGGTTGTGTGCTCAACTTGTATCATTTTTTTCATGTCATCTGAACAGGATTCATCTCTTCCACTAATAGTGCTTTTCTCTATTTTTTAAGGGATTTATATTCCATGAGGCTAGGTCCTTGCCATACATAAAGTCTTCCTCTAATGCAGAAATATATGAAAGTATAGCAATTCTGCTGTTTGGGAGTATACTAATCAAAAGACTGTAGTGAGGGATTTTCTTCCTGCTCTTGTGTGAGGCACTCCTTCCATACTGAAGGGAAACAAGATGAATTTTAGAATGCTGCTTCTATTTACTGGATCCTTCTCCATCAGGTGGAGAACAAAGCTGAGCAGATCAGAAACAGCGTTTTTGGAATAGACTTGGCAATGGAAAGACAGAAAAGTTCTTCCTATTGAAGTAGATTGCACATCCTTAATTTCCCTCTGCAGTTGCAACATATTTTAATAGTTTAGGTTTCCAAACAATGTTCTCAGTTGTTCCTAAATATGACAGAAACCTTTTAATTTGTCGGGCTTATTCATTTTGGCTGCATTTCAGTAAGGAAGAAGCTCATAGAAAAGAAAACTTCTGTCAGGATGTGCTTGATGGAGACAGCAACTGTGGTCTTCATAATCTAGGTTTAGTTATTTTCTGATCTTTCTAATACGTTTATTCAGTGTTTTATGAACTCTCAGTGTAAGCTCTGGGTAAATGAAATCATCAAGTAAGAGCTAACAAGAGTGTTGATCGTGAGAGTACAGTGGTGTTCCTAAAGATGCTCAAAAGCTGTCAGGTACTTTTTGTCTTGCTAATACGAGTAGTTTAAACTATCAGGTGTCAGGCTAAGAGGGAATTTTCCTTCACCTTCACTGAAACCAAAAGCTAGGATCTTTGTGGGTTTTTTTAGTATACAGTAATCTCTGTTTATTCAGATCATCTGAGAACATGGCTCCGAGCCTAGGCACTGCACTACGAAATTGGAAATTTCCCTGATTCAATGTGCTTTCTCTAGAGCACGTTATCATTTGTGGCTTTGATTTTTTCCTCAAGGTCTGAAGTCTGCCGAGTAAGCTGGGAAACATCTTGCGGCCTCAGGTGTTCAGAGACACGAAGGACAGAGCTGCTGGACCTTCCACACAAAACACTGTCACACAGTTGCCTGCAGTTGCCTTGGTGTCAATTCAGTGAAGTGGTGGACTTTAAAAAATGAACAGTGAGTGAGATTTTCTTCTGATAGTGAGACAAAGGGGCAGAAGCAGATTTTCTATCAATCCTGTGGTCACATAGGAGATGTATGCTGCTTGAAGTGTACATACAATGTGATTGACATTCTCTCCAGAAAAGGGGAAAGAACAAGGGATCCCATCCGTGTTGCTTATTGGCCTGAGCACAATGGCATGCTGTATTACTTCCAGGAGGAAGGCTAAATCCTTGTACAACTTGCCTCATCTTTGATTAAAAATAGCCGCAAGCTAACAAAAACACAAACAAAAAAAAGCCCCAGACGGACTTATGTTACCTGTTTTTCTTCACTGCTCTTCTTCAAGGTTTTCATCAGATCTACGTGCTTATCTTCATTTTTTTCCATCATAATTTTCATCTGCTTAATACCAATCAAGGCTTTCTTTACCTCTTCATCTACATACTTCTCTCCAACTTCAGATAGTTCTAAAAAAAGCCAAATTATATAGTGACTTAATCAGATTTTAACACTATTGCAAATTGTCATGCACTGCTGATGAAGGGGAATGAAACAGCTCTATGTTTCCCTACAGTGGCAGAGCCAAATCTTGAGATAGTGAATGCTGAATAACACTGAGACAAGATATTTTCCATCAGATAAGAATATGGCCCAGAGCCTTTGAAAGGATCAGCTGTAGGTAACTCAGGCTGTATATTTGATTGTCCCACTGCTGCTAATGAATCCCAGAACAGTAGAGCAGGTTGCTCAGGACCTCATCCTGGGCTTTGCATAATTCCAAGGATCACCCATCAGTTTTCTGATGACATAACCTATACATTTATCTTTGATCTGATAGTAGCCTATGACAGCTTCCCTTTACATCTTGAAAATATAGATTATAGGTGCCTTCAACCTGTTTTCTAGACTTCATGTGAAGTCATGATCACTTTTGGTGAAAGCCAGGGCTGGCCCATGTATTTTATCTTGAACCTCTGCATGATTGCCTATCTGCATTTGTTCCCTTTGTGGAAATACCCTGAATATCACTGGAGCTATACAAAACAAGTGAAAAACCCATCACCCCAAGCCTGCCAAAAGTACGCCAGTTATTTCCTCCTTTATATCCTTTTTCGTTATGCTTAACTTTCTGTTTGTTTGTTAAACAAATATGACTAATATAGACTGAAACAAAGAAATATTTAATGGCTGATCCTCTTGGGATTTCTATCCACAAAATAAAGCCATGCTTAGAGATGTGCATATGCAGAATAACTGCTATTTTCTAAATTCAGTAATTTTATTAAAATTATTTGTAAAAGCCACCTTTCAGCAAAGTATATAATTGTAAACATTTTCCAAGATTATTTAAATAAACAAAATAATTCAAAATCGGTTGAATTTTGAGTACAGTTTATATTCTAATGATCTATGAGGGACCAAATAACCTATTAAAATCCTGTAAACACCTTGGGGGTTTTTTGTTTGGTTTTTTTTTGGTGGTTTGTTTTTTTTTTTTAAAGGGGCTGCTTATCTGTTAATCCCTTTACATTCTCATCCCTGTTCTTATCTCCCCATTGTGTGTGGGTAGGTGTATGCAGTCAGCTCTATTATGGTTTCTAAGCTCCACACATGAAAGTGGAACCTCTTGATGCCAGTGAGGGTGGAAGTCAAAGTGCATTGGCCAGCTGGGGACCTGGGCCCAGGGCCCTCCAGCACACCCCAGAAAGAAAAGCATACGTACGCTTCAGGTTTTCCCGGAGACTCATTTCCTCCTGCTTTGTTGGTGCACAATGATGACCATTCAGCCATAGCACATATATTATAAATATCCAAGAGGACTTCATTTTCTTTCTGTTAAAGAAGCAGGTCAGTGCAGTTAAATGTAAACATTGTAATGATGTTCAAATACCTACGTGCAATGTTTGCTAAGTGTTATACAAGTTCCCATTATTTCTGTCTTTAACTAGGATTTCTAAGATTTATAGCATGCATCTAAATGCTACTCTTACTGAAAATACACGAGTAAGAAGCTTGACCTCCTTTGTAATTATCTGTTTAGATTAATGAGATGGATTCCACTGAGTTTGCACAGTGGGTAACAGAATCAGGACGTGTATATATAAAACCAAAAGCTTATGCAGCTCAATCTGTCCCTTTTCTACCTTGTGAAAAACACTAGTTACTGATCTCACACTGTGTCCTTAGTTTATGTCATAAATGCATCCATGCTAAACAGTATTGTCCATTTTAAAAAGGGAAATTTCTGGAATGTTATTTCCTTCCCTGTGTCCAAACATGCGATTCCTTTCACTGTGCTTCAAAACAACACTTAATATATGAGATGTAATAATAGATGTGCCAAGAAATTGGCAATTAGATCAGTTTTGTAAACAAACAGATCAGCAGTTGAAAGAAATTCCAACAAAATAAGGAAAAGAAATGCTATTTGCTTTATTTCCCTCCTAGAAGGAGAGGAGAAAGGTTTATTTTTCAGAAACCATACAACTGCATTTTATAGTTCTCATCTGATTAAATGAACACAGTATTTAAGTGCCTTCTTGTTAGCCAAAATAGCCTTACTGGAGAGGCAGTTATCAGCCACAAGTGCATATGTAAATTAAAAACCTAGATTTGTTTATAGTCTGGATTTACTTCTGTAGTTACTTGCATATTGTACCTTTACATTTATAGCGAAAGACCAATTAACTTTGCAAAGAAATACAAAACCCCATTACCAAAGAAAAGTAAAAAACCCAGTATATTTACCATTAATACTGAAATGCCTCTTCTGCAAAATTGCTCCCTGTGTCAGGAAGGGGCTGGGCTGTGCTCTGATCTAATTCCTGGGAGTGTCAGGGATTTTGCCATGTTCTGCTTATCTGATGAGAGGTACTTAATCCTATTAACGGGACGTTTTGTCATTAGGCTGGAGGATTTTTGCATATATGGGACTTCATGCTCATCTCTGTGGGCAAAACCACCAGGGGGAGTATTGGGCAAAATTGCCTAATTTAATGTAATTTGGAACTGCTATTTTTCTGTAGTCAGTAGCCCTTGTCTTACTAGCTCTTCCATCGTCTTACATTTTACCTTAGGAGACACCTGCAGCTTATGATATTAGTGAAATTGATACCATTAATTTGGTTAAAAATAGCTTCCAACGTTTAATCTCTTCCGCATAGTTTTAGTTTGCTATAAAAACCGCTGAATTATATAAGAGCCTTCTTTGTATATCTTCTGAAGGTACAGGAGTTGGAAAAAAAAAATCACGAATCCAGATGCAGGCTGGCATAATACGAGTAGATTCTGAAATGAGATAAGAAATTTTTGGCATTTGTACATCATTATACTTGCCAAAGTTTTGGGGGTTTGGCCTGTTAATGTCATTTTCTTCAGCTCTTCCATGTCTGCAAAATATGTCTGAGATCTGTACAGAATACATCTGACCTATACAAAGTTCTTTATACTTTGAAATGAGATATTTAAATACTAATAGGTTCTTGATATAAAATATGGACAAATATTGTTAGCAAGTCATATCTCACATTGTTATATTCATCAATATTACTCCCTTGTAGTCAAAGAGGAGATGGAGAAAGTGAATGTCTGTAACAGCAGTTTGAAAACATCCCATTCTTTTTTGTTTACCTCATAATTCAGGAAAGGCAATTGATGATTAGTGGTTTACATCAAGCACGATTAATGCTGCTTAGACAAGAGACTTGAGGGGTTTATTTTTAAACACGCTATCAGGAAGAGTGAGGAACCTGTTAGCTCTGATGGGAACTGCAAGTTCTTGATTTGCATTAAAATTTAAGATAGCTCCATTCTTATTTTCTGAAAATGATGAGTGGAAGGGAATATCTGTGTTGTTCTAATCTATATGAATTGTTGTCTCATTGAAATGCTGCTACCTCCTTGACCAAGACTCATCACTACCCAAAGCCTTTTAAGTTCTGTTTTATGGAAATACCATGCAGGCACCCTCGCAGACTTTACAGTCTCCTGGCCAGACTGTTAAGCATTGCTGGGTCTTGGGCTGAAGTGGTAGGGGCCGTTTCTCTCTCTCTGGGCCTCATGGTTAGCTCAGGGGAGAGTGAAAACAGAAAACACGTTTGCAGAAAGGAAGACCATCTATTACAGACACTTGTGAAATGTGTGTTATTAGGCTACATGTGTAATGAATCCTAACAAAGATTTTAATCTTTCACTGCAAAGGTTTGTCTTTGCTACTGTTAATTTACTAGCAAAAGTTACTGCTGGACTTTCTGAACCTGGCCCTATATAGAGAAAGCTTTACTCAATCCAGAGCAAAAAGGGCAGTTCCAACACATCACCCACAGTGCACAGGAATCTGTGAGAAAGCAGATGACTTCAGCCCTGGAGGGAGAGAGAGCAGCACTCCTGCCCTAGCAGGGGAAAGGCTGGAGGATGCCTCTGGAACAGATCCCACTG
>JAYRBT010000082.1:103900949-103918488 GCA_036023395.1 Myiotriccus ornatus
GACCATCTATTACAGACACTTGTGAAATGTGTGTTATTAGGCTACATGTGTAATGAATCCTAACAAAGATTTTAATCATTCACTGCAAAGGTTTGTCTTTGCTACTATTAATTTACTAGCAAAAGTTACTGCTGGACCTTCTGAACCTGACCCTATGTAGAGAAAGCTTTACTCAATCCAGAGCAAAAAGGGCAGTTCCAATACATCACCCACAGTGCACAGGAATTTGTGAGAAAGCAGACGACTTCAACCCTGGAGGGAGAGAGAGCAGCACTCCTGCCCTAGCAGGGGAAAGGCTGGAGGATGCCTCTGGAACAGATCCCACTGCTTATTTCCAGAGGTGTCCACTTTCTCAAGGTCTCTGGGGTGGGGAGTCTCTGTTCAAACACATACTCGCACCTTGCAAAGCCAGTCCTGAAGCTAATGCTGAGGCATGGAGTCCTGGTGTGTGTTGGGCTCCTTTTCTCAATTCAGTTGATTTCGAACATTGCAAAGAGTGTTGCATCGTTGTAGATGTCACTCCTCACACTTACTATAACCACTATGGAACCACATTAAAATAGGCATGACTGTACACATCTATTTCTTTTTCCAGCACCACAAAATACTAGTTTTTTGGTCTCACGTTTACTTGATATATATCTAATGACTGAAAAAGGAGGTCAGAGGAACCTGAGGACAAAACTGATAGAGCCAGTATGTCTGTTAAAGTTAATCTTGAGCTTAAGTTAACCTTTGATGTGCACTTAAGAGACAAAGACTCTGTTCCTGAAGTGTAGTTGTTAGTTGTGCTTACTCTGAAAATCTTCTTCTCTCTCATTTCCATTTTGAATTTAATTAAACAAAAGTCTCACGAATAATACCTTCAGGTTTCATATCAAATATCCACTCTCTTTTTCTTTTAACATTCCAAATCTGATTTGGAGCGACCTATTATGGAGATCTGCAATTTACATCTCAGCTGCCATGTTCAACAGTTTCCTCCTAATATTTTATTTTCCTCTGGATTTGAGTGCTTCAATCAGCTGTAGTATGCCATGTCATGACATTGTGCTGACATGTTCAATTTTTCACACTCTAATACAAGCAGATGATTCAGTGCCCACTGATGCTGTTGAAATTAATAAGGTAGTCTTCTAATATTGAATCATGCTGGAGAGAGTCTGAAGAAGGTCTTGTGAGGAAATTATAGTAAGTGTCTTATTTCCCACCCCAACTGTTATTTCACTTCTGCTGTATTTTAATTGAAATGAATACGTATATATTGAAAAAAAAATAGGAAAATAGCTTGGAAAAGCATTTCAGTTAAAAAAAGCTTTCTGCAAGATACTGATAAATTGAAAAGTAAATAACTGTAACAAGATATATAGACACTGAGCTTGAACCTAGCTGAACTTGACCAACGAGAGTTGTAGCTGCTTTGTGGATTTTCCTTAGGTCCCGTTGGATGACCTCCATGAATGTGTAACATTTTTTCACCATGTACTGTGACTTCTCCCTCTTTGTTGATCCATTCCACCTGGCGGGATTAAGCATCAAGAAATATGTTGAAATGGAATTTCCTGTGTTATACATTGGCTGTAGGATTTTGTTCCAGTTATATATTTACACAATTATTTGCTGTTTGGAAGAGTTGTTTCCTACTATGCTACACATTTCCTACGCATTTCTTTCTGAGCTAGGCCTGTCATGTAATGATCAGGGTGAAAATACCTGTACATATTTATAGACTCTATGAGTCATGTTAAGTGCTACATATTGACATTAAATCTCTTGATACTTGTATTAAATAGTCCCCAGTTCTACAGAATCATTATTGGCTTTATTTGGAAGTGCAGTATTAGTTCCACTGCTTTCAATTGAAATTAAATCCTAGTGGGGGTTTACGGTGTAATTACATGGCTAATCTAAAGCATGCACAAAGCTTTGCTAGCACTTAGTACGGAGCTTAAGGCTATAGAATTGAACTTTTGTTTGTAAAGTTTTTTTATTTTGTTTTGTTTTGTTTTGTTGTTAATCCTTTCCAGTACTTCAGGAGCCCCTGAGCAGTTTCTACTTTCTCCTGTATTTTAAACGCAGCTCTACCTGACTAGATGAAGTTAGGAACCAAGGCTCCCTCCTTAGCCTGGAGGCAGAGATGCTCTCAGTTGTGCTGGAAGGCCTCAGATGAAGGAGCTGAGGCTATATTAAATTGAATAGCTACAGTTAGACTAAGTTACACATCTTGCAAAAATACCAGCTCAGGCCCCCAAAGTAGCACAGCTGTGTTAGCATGACAGGATCCCAAGGTTCAAGAGCCCTGAAGCTCAAAGTCAGGCTGACACAATTCCTCTGTCTGGAGGAACGTCAGACAGTGCCAGGTCAGGACTCTGCACAGACATGAAGCCAGCAGAAGGCAGAAATCAGCCTGTGTAACTTAGAGCATCACACTAAGATTTAATATGGCTTTAGCTGGAACTATTAAGATACAGTTTTTGGAGTCAGCAAGACCATCTTCACAAAGCTTAGCAGGCTTTAAAATGTTTGAGACTTTTATGATTTCTTTTTGCTTGTCTATCCGTGGACATTAAGGATGACTATTGGGTGTGGAAAAAAAATCTTTCACTGCTGAAATTTTTTTCTTCCAAACCCTCCAGGGCTTTGACATGAAGTTCTAAATACCAGTCCCAGCAGTAATGTGACAACTGTTGTTCACAGGGCCATGCAAATTTTTTTTCACACCTTATCCAGAGGCATTGCAGAAGGGACCTATTGTGATACTGAACACTGTATTTGGGGAAACAAAATTGTAACATAAAAAAATTTAATTAGTTTTAGGGAACAGAGAATTAAAACCTTAGATTTGTATTAAAGACAATATGAAGCTGAAACCTAAAATTATGCAGTTGTCTTCAGAATTCAGGCTTAGGATATCAGCTAACTATTGAACTTGGAGTAGCACTATTACTGATGTTATGTTATGTTATCAGCAGGAGATATCAAAGTCAATGCAAGGATAACAAAATGAGTAAGGAACAATTTATTATAAAGCTATGAAGCAAACCTGCATGGTACAGTTACACAAACATATTTCAGGAAGCATTTAATATTAAAATGCTGAAGTTTTGGACCAGATGTTTTGCAAGGATTTAGTTTCAAGCTTCCCTAGGAACATTAAAACAAAAAATTTTTATTTCATGCAGACATGTAATATATCAGCTTTCAGCCTGCAACTGAAAGGAACAGGGTTTCTTGTGTGTATTCATCTGGTTTTCTTAAGCATATCTTTGTCATTCAGCTCTGTATCACTTAGTTAAAAGAGTGACCGATTATTGGAAACAACTCTGAAGTTTAATGAAATTGAGATGCCTGAATTATCAGTCTGTGAGGTTCTGAACCACTCTTGAAGATGCTGCTAACTGCCCTAAGCTGCTGTCATAAAAAGGAATTGATGGCATTCAGGATAGGGCCTTTATAATAGTCCATGAAGAAATTGGAAATTGCTTTGTTGGGGAATAATCCTCTCACTGGTAACTTGACCTCTTGTTTCTGCTGCATTTAAAGTGGAACCTGCTCCAGTGCCTATGGGACAGCAAGGCCAAAGCGGTAGGTCTGAACATAAAGCTTCCTCCTTGTAGCTGATCATCAGACACACTGTCCTCTTGCTTGTAGTAGCACAGAAGTGGAGAAAGTAAAGCTGGAATGCTGCCTGAAGCTGACTTTTTCTCCATTTCAAATATTAAGGACAATTTCTGAGAAGACCCGCCTTTCAACTAGAATTAATGACTTTATGCTTCTTAGAGTTCTTGCTTAATTGCCATTGCACATGTTTTTACAGCTGTCCTTTTATGTAACTGGTACCCTGCCCTGTGCATCTGCCTCAGCACTCAAAGTTTTTAAAGCACTGTGAAAAAACATTAGTTACAGAGATCTGACAAATGGGAGGAGAATAAAAAAAGAAAAACTGAGTTCAGAGCAAATGAGAATTAGAAATCAGACAAAAAAGGCAGAAAGGAAAATGAAGGTGAGATAGGAAAGACCATAAAGTACAAAATGTCAGGGGAGACTGACAAGAACAATGTTTCCAACTGGAAATATATTAATCTGAATCTGAATCCATATCCATATCCTCTACCAATAGCTAATTAATTATTGCAAACAACAATAATGTAGGAAGCCCATGAAGATGCACATGTGGCAGAACTGGACAACTATGTAACTCTTGAAACCCTTTCTTCTTCTTCCCATTTCCTTCTGCTCTGGTATGAAGCCATTCTGGGAAAGACTGGGGGATTTGCCTACACTACAAGTTGCTTAATACATTTATAGGTGCTGTGAAATACTAATCACTAAGAAAAGAATTGTGGAATTCATCAGTCCAGATCTGAGTGTGCACAGTGAGTGTGTGTACCTCAGCTAGCAGGTGATTTTGGTTTTCTTGCAGCCAAAGAAGAGCTGCAGACTAAGCTGAAATTTAACTGTCCTACTGTAGACCTCGACCTCAGAGTTAGATGAGTGGTACTTTTGAAGACCTTGTTTTTGTCCCCTGCCAAGCAAGTGAACACACCAGACTAACCTAAGTGTACTTCTCTAAAGCTGGGACAAATGAACCTCATAGATGTGATATGTAGTTTTCAGCAACACCTGGTTTGTTTGTGTTTGCCACCAGCATCCTGAGCTGCATTAAGAAGAGGATTGGCATCAGGTCAAGGGAAGTGATCATTCCTTGTGGCTTAGCACTGGTGAAACCACACCTAGAGTTCTGGGTCCAGTTTTGGACTCCCCAGTAAAAGAGACATGGACGTAGTGCAGCAAGTCTAGCACAGGGCTATAAAGATACCTAAGGGACTGGAACAGCTTTTACGTGAGGAGAGGTCAAAAGAGATGGGACTCGTCAGCCTGGAGAAGAGAAGGCTCTGCAAAATCATATCAGTGTGTGTGTATATAAATATATTTATATATATGATGAGAGGGAATGAAGATGAGGGTAGAAACCTCTTTTTAGTGGTTGCCAGTGACAAGAGGCAATGGGCACAAAATACATGAGATTCCATCTGAACACAGGAAAACACTTTGTTACGGTGAGTAAGGTCAGACATTGATTGCCCAGAGAGGTTGTGGAGTCTACATATGTGGAACTATGCAAAACCTGGCTGGACATGGTCCTGAGAAACCTGCTCTAGCTGACACTCTTTGAGCAGAGGGGTTTAACTAGATGATATCAAGAGTTTCCTGCCAACCACAACAGTTCTGTGATTTTCATGCTTATTCATGCTTATTCATATTATTTGGGCACTCCAGTACAAAAAGTACCAAAAAAAGTCATGGACCTGTCAGAGCAGATCCAGAGGAGGACCACAAAAATTATTAGAGTAATGGAACACCTCTCCTACGAGGAGAGGCTGGGAGAGTTGGATTGTTCAGCCTGGAGAAGGCTCTAGGGACACCTTATTGTGGCAGAGAGGTTCGACTAGACAATCTTTGAAGATTCCTTCCAACCCAAACCATTCTGTCATTCTGTAATTCTGTAATGTGTATGATACAGACCAAAATGAGATGCTTGGATAGCCTGCTAAATATGGTCTTGTGCAACATCTATCACGCACAGAAGTTGGCAGGGTCTGATAATTCGTACTTAAAGCACAACCGATATAGAAATTATTTCAAGCTGTAAAAAATCCTGCCTACCATTTTCTAGCCCAGTCTGCAATCAGCTGAGGTGGCAGCTACCACATCTAAAACATCTTTTTTTTTTGAAAACTTGAATCAAAGTGTTAAACTTATAAAAGATGATGGCAAACACCTATGGAGCACAATAATTTACTTAGGATTAGACTCTTAACACTTCAAAGTCATGCTAGTTTTTTACTTAGGCTTTGGGTCAGCTACACAGTAATTAGTGTCCAGCACAGTATCACACATCCTACTTTCTGGGCAGTGGTTTGTAGGGATTCTGATGTTTTTTATTTTGTTCCTGCAGACAAACCAGGTAAAAAAAAATGCTAGAAGATAGGCTCATTGTGGATATTTAGCACAATGGACAAAAGGTTGTCTCCAGACCAAGAAGTCCATGAAAATTCACCTTCTGGAAGAATCTTTGGGGTAGGCTCTTATTTATGCATTTAGCTGAGATGTAATTTTTTTCCTCATAAAAATGCTAAAGGGAGATACTTCGCTGTCTTTCAGTAATATGAGGGGGGTTTATGGCTTTGCTTGTCTGACTAAGAAAAGAATATTATTCCAAAAATTGTTGGAGCAATGATCTCTTTGCTCTTAAGGTGGTGGAGCCCTGCCTTTCCTGAGCTGTGGAAAACTAAGCTGCCTCCTATGCAAATCAAAGCTATTGTTTTACTTCTACATTGAGCTTTTTATAAAATTTGAAGATGTAAAAATTTTACCTCATCTCCAACTGGAGATTAGGCAGAAAAACATAATGATTTGTTCATTCAACTTGAATTTTGTTTAGTCTGTTTAAGAATTGGATCTCTGATGTGTACAATATAGTATGTGCAAAGTATAAATAGAAAATTTAGTAAAAAAACGTTTTATTCTGGAATATTGACAAAACTCTGGAGGACTGGGGTAGTACTGTATGTTAAGGAATAGTCTCACTGTATATTCTGAGCACCTTACAGAAGAGGTTTGGCTCTGCATCTGGTGAACAGACCAGAGATAGAAGCCTTCAGAAAATAATTGGAACCACGAGCTGGGCAGTACTTCACTTCCTAGCTTGGCTGATCTGAAACTCTTTGCATCATTTGCAAAAGGAGCCAGAATTCTTGGTCACGAATATGTAGGACACAGGAATGGCCCAGTGACTAATACTAAAAATTCATAAATAATGCAGGTTCACTCGAAACACCGTAAGTGCTAGAAAGCTTTGAAAGGTCCCTGGTACAGAAGTAATTAAATTGCATACATTATTCAAAAGTAATTTGCTATTGATACCGAGAGACAATGCCATATTATGTGTTTCCATACCTGACCTCAGGAAGAAATGAGCTCTCATTTCAGCCTTTTGCCCTTGTGCATCTAATATTATATCTCATATCCCAGGAGCAGATGGTGGAGAGCCTGTTCCTCTGCCTGGGTCTTACATGTTTAACTGCACACACACATGCATTTATGTATTAACAAAGTAGACAGCAGGTCAGATCGTTAGCTGATGTAAATAAGCAAAGCTCCCTTGTCTCTGCAGACAGCTCTGATTCAGACCAGCTGAAGACCAGCACATTTTCCCTAGGTCTGGATTCAGTAAACCACACACACACAGAGTGCAAAGCAGCCTATTGTTTGAAGGAAACCTTTCTTGTTTAGGGCACTGCTGAACAAATAAACTAGGCAGCAGAGGGAATTAGCAGGAATGAAGAGCATTAGTTCCTCAGAGAAAATTACATCAAAAAAGCCCTTGGTATCCATCAGTCAGAATTTCTTCTGTGCCTGACAAAAGCTGCAATGGAAATTGCTGTGTTGTAACCTATGTGATCCCATGCTGAACAATTTACTTGAAGCACTGTGCTTCCAACACATTGTACAGATCAAGTATCATGAGCAAGGAATGAAAGCAAATGAAAAATTAGAAAGAACTTAAATACTATTCAAGCAAAGCACTTAACCATGCATTTGACTTTTAACCTGAGAGTAGTCCCATGGAAGTCAATGGGATTACTTACTCACTTAAGTAAATCGTGTGATTAAATGGTCCTGTGGATCAGGATTTTAAAAATCTGCATGGCTGTTACTTAAAAATGGACACAATACAACAGAGGAAGGGAAGGGGGAAAATCTGTTTTCCATCCTCAGTTTCAAGCGTGCTGACAAAGGCATGATAAGATCTAGCACCAGGAAGTTAGAGTTGGAAAAATCCAGCCTTGAATAAGACATTTCCTCATAGCTGTGAGGAAAATATTGAGACAGCTTATGAGAAGGAGGTGGATTTACCCTCACACAGTTCTTAAAACAACATTAAATACATTAAAAGAAAAATGGGATTGATCCAGATTCTGGGAATAAACTTAAGGTGTTAAAAAAAGATAATTAGGCAGTTCCACCAGTTTATTGCAGTACACTGGTCCAGGTCCAACCTCCAGTTAAAAAAATTCCTAAACCACTGATTATGAGACAGATGATTTTATATTGCCCTACTTCTTGTATTCCTTGTAAGCATCTGCTCCTTGCAGAAGTACTACTGGTCTGGATCTATTTTTGATTTAACCTAGTACAACTATATTTCTTTTTGATATTGTACTATACATGCACACACATCATGAGAGGATGAGGCTGTCTGGTATTTGCAGTCTTTTCTGGCTCTAAAGTGTGTCAGCCTGACTTCTGCTTACCACCTATGTTCATGGGTTTGATGGGAAACAACATCTATTAAATTTCATGCCACAGTTTGACAACCCTGGGCTTCCTTCAGGATCTGGGAAGGAATAGGGTGCTATGCTGCATGGTTGGCTGTGATTCAGTGCCTTGTAATGGAGCTGGAATCATCTGGGAATATCTCTCCTAAGCAGGTCCCAGCAGCCAGGGCACCACACTGTGAGGAAGGGACCTTCATTTCCCCTTTCCATGTCACATGCTTTCTAATTCCTAAGGCAAAAAAAGAAAAAAGTTATTTCAATCCTGGCATATTTGGATAAAACTTGCATATCCTGTGATTAACTAGAGATTGGACAAGATGATCTCACTCAGTTTTTTCTGGCTCCCAGCATTGTAAACTCTTGTCCTGGGCTAGGGCCCATTAAAGCCCATCTGAGCCCCTGGAAATATTCATATTGACTTCACTCTGCATGAACAAGACTTCAACTAAATGTACAGACTCTGATGAGTCAACAGGAGTCCAAAAAGAATGCAGCTCAGCTTGCAGTAAATACATATACCTAAATGACCACCAGCAGAGTTATTCAGAAAGGACTAGTAATAGCATCCTCACAGAAATTAAATGAGTGAATGCTCAATTAGCTATAGATATCAGCAGGAGATATTCTTCTCAGCTTTCTCTATGGAAGGTCTGTTGAAGTTAAAAGCATCTAAAAGCATTACTTGTAGAGGAAAAACTTAGGACAGTCTATAGGGCCCTGCAGGCTTCAGCCACTGGAGAAAAGCTGTTTCACCACAGTTTGTCCATTTCCCAAAACGAAACTGAGATCAGCCCACATAATTTACATAAGTATTGGCTGGGGTTTAAATTAAAAAAAGACTCATGCTCGGGCCAGAAGCACAGCTGCTATAACTCTAAGGATCTAGTTCATAGCAGTAATATTTTTCTGCAGTTTTAAGCTGGAGCTCCTGCAAGTTTCAGTACGAAAACTCTTAGCTTTAGACCTAAGACATGTCAGAATGCTGTAGCAATTAACTGTGTACTTTCCCCCTAAATACTACGGTCTAATATGCCTATGTCTCTCACAGCAGAGAGGTGATCCCAGTTTAAATGCTGGGCTTCTTGTTAAATACTGAGTTGTGATTTTCCTGTTCTTCTTTATGTAGCGATACAGGACCAGTGAGAAATAGATGCATCTTTGCATATAAATGTAGGTCATCATTGTCTTGAGAGTTGTTTATAAGGCAGTTATGTGTCTGCCACTAAAATAACCCCATTTAAATAATAAGGTATTTAGGAATGCTAGTTGAGAAATGAGGAATATTTCCCTTTGTACAAGTTGCAATAACACACTTCAACAACTTGGCATTATTATTGTCTTTATGCATAGTCACAATAAGGAAGATTTGCATATGACAGTTTTGTGTTTTTGCGGTTAGATTTGTCTTCTGCACCTTCCATCTGTGGAATATAAAAACTCAGGACTTAATGAGGCATAACTTGAGATATAACTTTTTTCTACCTGGCAATTAAAAGTTCCCACACAAAACCAGAAATTTTAAAGTATATGAGGATTAGGTTCTGTTTTCTCCAAGTGGGTGTGTTAAATGAGGGAGGTAGGTGGTTAGCCAGGCATTATAACAAAGACTCTGATTTTCGTATTTGCTAACCACCTCAAATTTGTGAATCTGGAAACATACTGTCTTTGGCCACATTTATTCTGGCACACCAAAATTAGGACTTTAATTTGTTAATTGTGCCTCAAAACCCTGGTTTCTACACCAGCTGAAGGAAAAGGCCAGTTCCTCCCTTGTTCATAGGCTTTTCTGGTTCTCAGCCTACTGCCTCACTTTGGACATCAGCCAGAGCTTGAAGATTATTGCAGGCAGTGTGGACAATCCAACTCGTACTCCAGCACAAGTCTGACCCCGGAGTTAACAAGTTCCCAGGACTGTCTCCTGCAGCTGCTTGCCCTGGCCCTAGCAGAAGTTGGAGGTGCATCACCTCATATCTTTTGAAGGTTTGGGGCCCCATGTAGAGCACAAGCGAGAGCCTAAGGTGTGGCTCAGCCTCGTGCACTGGCGAGCAGAGGAGACTACATTTATAAACATCATGTGTGAGTGAGTGAGGGAGCAAGCAGCAGAAAACACGAAGCACTAAGTATGTCCATGTGAGCATAAAATGTGGTAGCTGTTCAGATAGCAAAACTGGGTGTGTTTGAGAGAGATGATTAACCTGGAAAATTTATTTGCGGCCGAGATAATAACCTGTTTTCATAAACCAGGCACTTTTCTTCTCTGCTTGTTTGTGAGTTGTGCTTTGTTTGCATTTGTTTTCAATTATATTATTTTTAATTGTTGCATTTTCCTGAAAAGTTATGACTTTGGCATATACAGTTAAAAACCAGTTTTCATCTATATAGGAGGCATGGACTCAAGACAATTAGAAGTGATTTGTTTGCTTTTCAATAAGAAATTAACTGCCACAGGAAATTATCTTGGCAAAAAGTTTAGCTGCCTTTGCTATATGATATATTTTAGAAATGTCTTAGCTTTCTCTAAACTGCAAAAAACTATGCCTGTCATTTCATGACGCTCTGGGGAAAAGCAGCTGAATCTCATTTTTAATTGTGAAATGATAGGCACAGTTTCGAGCAATTGGTGGAATGCAAAATATTTCCATTATAATTTCTTGCTTTTCTCCTGATCCCTGACTCCTTTGTCTCTCCTTTCCACCTCTCTAGTCAGAGCAACATTGGGGATGGGAGAGCCATTTATTAGGAATACATATAAAAAGCTTTCCCATGGAGTTTCATAGAAAATAGATATTGATTAGAGGACAGGGCAAACAAGCTTTTTCAAGAACAGGCTTACCAAGGGAAATTGAGCATTTGCTGCAGGAGTGTGGAAAGAAATGCTGGACCATCACCACAGGGGCTGGCAATTGAGGAGAGAGCAGAACAGTGAGGGGTAGTGCAAAGAGGTCAAAGTAACAAAAAATTAGCCTAAATATAATATCCTGTCACTGTTGGGCTGGACTAGAGTCCAAAGGGAGATTTTGGTTTTTGGAGACAGAAACAGGACATAGGATTTCGAACGCTTCCTGGGCAAGAACTCTGCACTGACAGAGAGATGGATGCATGTCTGTCAGCTCGAATACCATAACCAGAGACACAGGATTAGTCGTGAGCTACTGACTTCCACACGGTGATCCCAGGAGGCTGCAGCACTGACAATGCCTGTTATAAATCCACTGTGAAGATGCAAGGTACCCAAGAAAGATGTTTAGCACACAGACAAAGAAATGGCAGACCCTTCCTTCCTGATTATCTTATTTGCTCAGATGCTGAGTTTCCTCTGGAGACAGTTAATTCCAGGGAGGCATCTCAATTATGTAGATCAGAAAATCACAGCTGTTTCTCAAACCAGATGTTAGAAACTGCCTCCAGCAAACTTCTCCCAGGAGCTGAGTCGCCTGTGGTTGATTGCCCTCCTCCCCATACCACCAGACCTGAAAGCTGGTCCCCTGTACTCCTTAGTGCCACCCCACCAGGCTTCTTGTTATTACAAGTCAGGACAGATAAGCATCAGTCTGATAGTTCAGAGCTGTGGCTGGAAGAGAACTGGGTCATTATGCAGTCTTTTCAGATTGATAAGTAATGTTTTCATTGCAGTCAAGGATGCTCAGGCAATATGTAAGTTATCAGAGGTATTTTCCCTTCCAGCCTCTGTGTCCAGGATGTGCTCTGTTTCCACACTGACGTTCAGCACTGATGTGCATCAGCCAGACATCTGCCCTATCCAGCCAACCCTGACGTGCCTGCACAACCTACAAAGCCCACACAACCAGGGGACTGGCACTGAGGATATGTGCACAGTTGCAAGCTAAAACACATATGGTGAAGCATGGAGTGATGGAGCACATCATGATACTCACCACAAAGTCTTTCACTAATTGAGTGATGAGACCAAGAGAGATGAAGAACATCTGTAGGAGCTGCACAGGAACTCATCTGCAGTTTTTTAAGAGCCATAGCTCCAGGGGAACTGTGTTCTGCCGGCCACTGTTATGCATTACCAAATGAAAGGGCTCCTGTCCTCTCGTGCCTCAGTAACATTCCTCCATTAAGGGCTTAATTGTCTCCTTAGCTGTCACTGTCTGGGGGAGAAGGATATAGCTGAGAAAGAGTCTTAGGAAAACTGACAGAAAACAAAGAGTCTGGCCAGTACATTTAATTTAGTAAGTAAAAGGGGGTTGATTTCTTGCAGGCCTTATGTGCATCTGACCTGGACTAACATTTAGAGTTTAGTTTTCTTCAGGATCAATTTAATTAAGTTTATTACATGGAATTGCCACTCATAGCTTCCTGACAGTAATGCAGATCCTTCCATTATTACATCTTTAAGACTGAATATTATCCATTCTATTACCTATAAATGCTTAAAATAATACTTCTTGCTCACTCGCAACCAAGAAATTTGACTCTGGTTTGCCTCTTATTGTTAAGTGCATTGGATATTTTCACTTCATCTGAGGAAGACAACCAGATAGGGGTCACTTATTCTGCAAAGTATACTTTAAAGTGTTCATTTGTCACCTCTGAACTATTTATTTCTTTTCACTGCCATTACAGAAAAATAAGGGTTTGTAATTAATAAACATCAGTGAGAGGCTTTCTGTTCTTGTTTAAACAGAAGTAAACTTGAAGACCTTGTCAGAAAAAAGTAGGTTAAGCTTGACTAATCAGCTGAACTCATTCTATTAATAGCCAAGGTGGCATCATTATTCCATTAGGCTTTGTCTGGAATACTGGGGGCAGGTACATATATCCATACATAAGAGATTAAACCAGATGAACCTTTCCAAAATCAAAATACAATAATTGCCATTTACTATCTATTTCTTCAGTCTGGGAAGGAGTATTGTGCCTGGCTGAACAAATAAGGACACACGAAATGGTGACTTTTTGAGAAAACTTTGTTGTTTTGTGTTCTGCAAGAGGACAGTTGCTTTGTTACAGCTTGGTTAGGTCTGAAGTGTGAGCGAAGAGTCTGAAGTGACGTTGTCATTCTCATGGAATATGGTCATAACTGTAGTCAGACTATACGCCTTGTTCATCCTATATAAAGTATTTCTCAGACAAATAGTGTCTCAGCTGCGACATTAAATGCAGTCTGATGCAATTAAGATAATTGGGAAACAAAGAAGCGCTTTTGATTTCTGTCAGTCCTATGGTAGAAGGATATAAAACTGAAAGAGAGGTAAAAACATTTTATATTTTCAGACTAAGTAAATGCAAATTTATCAGCCTCATCCAATCTATGATTGCTGAGAGCTCATATTCTGCCATTATTCACCATTTCCTTCAGTCAAAACATGAGTCATCTAATCCAACAGTGCCTTGATAAAGAAGGTAAGTACACTTAAGGCATCCACTGACAGCATTTGCATATAATCTTTTTTGTGATAGATTCCTCTCCAGCTCTAACTGTGCAAAGTGTCAATGGCTCCAAGAGGGAGTAAAAGTTCAGATATTTCTATGCATAGTTTCTCTAAGTGATCACTGGTAGTACTGAAGAACCCAGGCACTTATTAATGAAAACTCTTTCCCAGCAGCAGTTTGTCCCTCTGAGATCTCCCAGGAAATGTTTCCATCTAAGAATCTTTAGCACATCAAGCAAAAATGAAACAAAATCCTTACCTAAGGAAAAAAGCCTGAGACTGATATTTAGGCATTGCTTTTAGCCACCAGCCAAGGCAACACACTGCAACTGAAAGCTACTATCTGTATCCTGCTGGAACCATATAGATAAGCAACTAGGACAAGCCTCCCCAAGGTCCCAAGTATCTGGGGTTTTGGTAAGAGCTGCATAAGCCACACAGAGTAAAAGGGCGTAAGAGAAACCCCTTTATTTTAGCCTGCATACCTCCAAAATATTAATATCACTGAAACATTTTCTTGTGTTAGGAATGTGGAAGCTTCAAATGGACAAATGATCCCTATCTTCTCAAAAGCTGTCATAGTAGTGTGGAACTATAGGGCACTCAGATCTCACTGTTTCAATAAAATCATTTAATAAACTTTACCACAGTCCTTTGTTGCCATCTCATGGCATTTATGCTTTCCCATTAGTAGGTTAATCATTTATTGCAATGGTTTCTTGCAGGTGTAAATTTCCATGATTTGAGACCTTGATAAGATCAAATCTGTCCCATAATTTACAGGAACATTAATGACAAGAAACTAGACCACAGTTCCCCATCCACCTGAAATGTTCATGTTAAATGAGCTGCGTAAGAAAGGGCACAGTTGATTAATAAGAGAGATGTTACCACGTAAGTAAGTTGTGGAGGCTCCCTACTTTTCTTGCAGGTGATTGAGTTAACAACAGATTTACTCTACAGAAATCACAGCTAATCTCTGTTCTTGCTACACATGACAAGTATTGTAGTGTCTAAATCAGGCTTCAGTTCTCACATACGCAAACAGATACAGGATCTTTTGTCACTGAAGAAGTGTACACACTCCCATGTAATTGAGAATGGAACAACTATCAAAGAAATTATAATAAAAAGTCCTGTCCTGTAACATAGAAGCATTAGAAAACAGTTGCTTTAATTGTCAGATTGTGTCCAAAACCCACTTCCAGTTTTCTTCAAGAATGGAAGTGGTTTTAGACATGAAAGATATGTGCCAGATTTTGCTGATAGCTACTGTCTTTATTCCCTCCTGCTTTTAATTTTATATGGGGAAATTCTCTTTCCCTTCCTTTCAGCTAAAGGAAGAGCTTCCTTCCTGTTCTAGCTTCAGAGTTAATAGATGAAATTTCTTTTTTTTTTCTTTTTGTTTAGAGAAATAAGTATAGAGACATTTTGACAGAGACTTCTTCATCGAAATGCTTTTACTTCTGCCCAAAGGCTGTGAGAAACCAATATGCGCTGACCTCCTGTAGCAGAAAAATCTTCACATATGTAACCTCATCAGAAAGATCCTCTTCTGGCAATCCAGCAAACATTATCTAGGACTGAAATAGTCATATAAAGTGCTGTCTTATCCCTCGTGCATCTTGACTTATACCTGTTGTAAGAGCGGGATGCAGTTTAGGAAATAAAGGTTTATAATCTACTTGTTTCAACACTGGTCAATATTAAAGAGACGTATAGCAGTGGAAGCAGCCAAGAAGTTGTATTTACTCTATTATGTGCACTTAAGGCAGTTGTTCTTCGCACAACAAAAAAAAAAAAAAAAAAAAAAAAAAAACATGTTAAACTTCACTTAACTTAGGTTTGATTGGAGTTAAATATCATTTGTGAGCCTTGGTGTTTGGACTTACTGCAGAAATAAAAAAGGGTTTTTTCATGTTATGGATAAAACAGAAAAATTGAATTTTGTCAACAACTCACAACATTTATCCATATCATGTGAAAAGTCCACTTAAATGTGGACATTTGCCAGAAATACCAAGTCTATATCCTTAGCACATAATTTTTCTATTTCTTACATTTCAACTTTGTTCTCTAAGGTCTTGCTCTTCCATTTTTTATTCATTGTGTTCCAAGTAGCCAAGAAACTGATAGTAAAATGAAAGAAATTTATTGCCAGGCAGCTCCCATTTTGTGCTTATACAAAACCCCTATTTGCATACGAAACCAGAGGCGATTCTATCAAGAAACCAGTTACACGGCTGTGTTTGTCACCACAGATTTTGCAAGATGTCCCCACAAAATCAAAAGTTTCCCTCAAAAAAAGTTTCCTCTCTATAAATCACCTTGCAGTTTCACTGGCAGGATTATTCATACCAACAGCTGCAGCTAACCTGTCCAAGCCAAAGCAAGCTGTGCTGGTCATGTTGGTATGGCAAAGATGGGACTGGCCATGGAGAGAGACTTCCGTGGAAAATCCTGGGGCTGGGAGAAGTGTTCGTGAGATCCCCTGCCTTTTGTAGCCCTTATAAAATGCTTTGAGTCAAGGTGGCAGCATGGAATTGAATAGTGTTGGGCTGCAATAGTGGTATTACCCACCGGTGAGAGCTGTGCTATGCTCCCACCTGTGAAGGAGCAGTCTGTCTTGACAAGAATTGAGGAGTTTCTACCCAATGCCATTAGACAGGCCAGCTCCTCTCAGCCTCGCCTGGGTCTTCTGGTTTCTTTCATAAAACAATGTGTTTTGTTCACCATCCTGCTTCTAAACGCTTTCCCGTTGATGCTAACACGCTGCAGCGTCTGCATATTGCCAATATGATCACAGTGAGATAGACGCTTTCTATTCCTTGAAAGCACTTGGTATATGGTGCATTTTGTTGCGCTTTTTTAATTTTTATTTAATCCTATGCAGGCAAAACACCAAGCACAACAAATCTGAGAAAGGACTAGAGGAATTTACCCCACCATCGAGTGCCTATTCAAAGTAAATGCCTCCTCCTGTATTGTAACAAGTACTTAGTGCCATGGTAGTGTTGACAAGGTAGTGTTGGTTCATACATCTCAGAGGTCTTTTCCAATTTAGTTGATTCTGTGATTCAAGCCTAAATTGGAGAAGAACAGAGACATTCACTGTCTAGTTTCTTCTTAAAGTAACCCAGAGGATTTGCAGAGATGTGGCCTGCTCTGCTTTCCCTGGATTATTGACTGTAATACAGCAATAACTGCTTAGTATACCCAGCTCGTACTTAATTTTATCTTCTTCCTGGTTAGTCAGGACAGGAAAATTGACATTGCCTAATGTGCCAGGAATAAAGGTATTTCTGCTCATTGTCACATTTTCCGTAACTCCAAGTTTTAGACCACCTGCTTCAGTGCTTTCCTCATCGTATTTTCTGAATGTGACTACTTTCTGTCTATTTAGATCATGGAGGCAATAGATTTTTTTTTCTGAAAGCTTTTGAGCTTCTTTTCCAAAAACCAGGATCTGCTTTTCCATTTTTTTTTCCAGTATGTCTCTTTAGCTACAGCAACCTTGCAGGGAAGTCTAAGGGACTTCAGTGCCTCTGTAACCAGTTGTACAAAAGGGAGCATTTAGAGATTGAAAGTACCTGTTCTCCAGGCTCAGGCTTGGATTTCGTTATACTGAGCAAAGAACATTATTAGTCCAGTATCTGGGGAATCTTCTGATGGAAATTTCTGTGGAAATCATCTGAAACCACAGAGTTGCGCAAAAATAATAATAATAATGGCCAGACTTCGCGAACGAAGAACCGGGGAAGGTCTTTACACCTTCCAGCCTGTGCATTGGATTTT
>JAYRBT010000082.1:103918588-103933459 GCA_036023395.1 Myiotriccus ornatus
CCCGGGGAGTGGCCCTGACCAGGAATCGAACCTGGGTCTCGGCGGTGACAGCGCCGCGTCTTTACCACTAGACCACCCTGCTGTAAAAGGGCAAGTGTTTGTAGTGGGGTGGCTTGCCTGCTGACAAATAGGCTGCTTTCTTAGGGGAAATAGTCCTCCTGCACTCTAAAGGATCCTTGAAAAAAGCAGCTGTGGTAAGTTCAGTCCTTGTATGGGCTGAGTGGTATTTCCAGCGAGGAAAATAAAGACAGTCCCACAGACAAGTCTTGTGGGGAAAACTTGGCACGCAGACTACATCCCGTAGGAGCACCTGATCCCACACAGTGGCCTCCCAGAGAAACCTGAGATGCTGCTCTTTGGTTTGGTCACAAACTAAGTGGTGTTTTTTCTGGATAACTTTTCTGCTTCTTTTTTGTTTTTTCCCCCCCCGGTCCCTTCATGAGAATTTTGTAAGATTTTGCTAGTTCCTTGTTATCCACCAAAAAATCATCAAAATATTTGGTGTCTGTCAACTTTTTGTTCTGTACATGCAGATGGAAGCAAGAAAGATTCCTTTGCTGCAGTCCCAAGCGGTCCTTGCAAAAACAGCCACTATGATGTCAAAAGAAACAGTAAATCTCTGGCATAACAAAAGAGAATCAAAGTGACTTACAAAAAAATGTTAAAGTGGTGTTATTTTCCCAACACACACACTCCACAGTATTGTAGAAAATTCCTTAAGCAACAGAAATGGAAAGAGAAACAAAGTTTAACATTTCAGTGTCTTACTCAGCAAAGTTTTCTGAGGAAAACAGATCAGCTGAACAGTAAGCTTTGTTAGTTTTTCCATATACTTTATTCAAATAAAGATATGTGAGCTACATATGTTCCTGTTTAATTTGAAGATTTTATTCTAAATGCCTTTGATGTACATTAACTTGATATTTTTATTTATTAGTTATTGAAAAGAGTGGCACACCGGGATAATGTTGAATGTGCCGTAAATCAGTGCAGTATTTATTTTGCAGAGATTTAATCAAAAGGTAAGGTTTGTGTAGAGGGAGGAAATATCTTTTATTAGCCTAGCTGCCATAGTTGAAAAAAAAGAGGACACAAATCTAAAAGCTTTGCCCATTTTTCCAATTAAATCCTTCAGTCTAATAAAAAAATAGTACCCTTAAACCACAAAAGCTACAGCAACACCAGTATGATGATAAAAACAATTAATGGCCACAAACCTCTGTAAACTCATTGTCCTCATCTTCTCCTCTGCCCAGAATATAAAATATGGTTATTGCACTCTCAGCTAATGATTTTGTTAGAATAGCAGGGGCCATACTTTATGCATTTCGTGGGGAAAAAATTTAGGCAGATAAGAGTAGCCTGTCTCAGCCCAGTGCAGCATAAAGAAGGATGGTGTGTGCAGGACAGCTGCAGTGTAACACAGCACATATGAGCGGGAACAAACTCTCCATTTCAAACTTTGAGCACTCACAACAAAACAAAAATAAAACCCAGCTCTGTAATCCTTGTTTAATTATTGCTCAGGCTCATCAAAAGTTGCAGGATTGAGTTTGAGTGACAAGCTTAGCCTCCTCTTAGGGCAAAGGTTTGAAATTCCTTTACCTAATGAGTAATTGTATCATACTATGCCTGCTGAGCTGCTCATAGCAAATGAGAGACATTTTGGGACAGAACTAAGCTAGGAGTCCTTTCTAATTAAGTGTGCCCCTCTCTGAGTCTCTAGGTAAATTCCACAATACTTTTTAGCCCATGTTTGCATACCATACCTTTTTCTTCCTTCGCTATTTTTCCTGCATGCTCTCTCCACTGCTCTGCAGGCAGAAAATTCCATTGGAATTCCTTTTGTGTCTGGTCATTCCATAGATAAATCAGAACCCCTTGGTTTATTATTAGGAATGCAATAATCACTGCTATTAACATATCCCTGCAGCCTTTCTATTTTGTGTCTTTTGTTTTGTGAAGTCAAAAGTCCTGTTTCCTAAATCTTGTTAAACTATGATCTGTGAATTTATGCATCATCTGGTTTATCTCTAGTGCTTGAAATACAAAAAATATCATGAAGCCTGCTCGGTTCTGCCTTCGAGGTATTGCCACTTGTCTCATACTTCAGCTGGATGTGAGCAAGGTCATGCTGAACCCAGGAGATCTGCAATGGCTAATGTGCTATCTATAAGGGCTGGAAGTGTCTCACCACAGATTTGTTCTCCATAGCCCCTATACCTCTTCATGAATCATCCCAACTCTTCTTTGTGTCTTCATGAAAGTGCCATTCTGCCCCATGCCTTCAGTTCCTCTCACATCCCCCATGCTTCCCACCATTACAGTATGGATACCCCTCTCCACTGTGCTTCAGGGCCCCCAAATCTTCTGGGCAGCACAAGCTGTGTCTGGCTGGCAAGTGCTGCATGCCAGGCAGCCAGCTAATGTGCACGTGGGGATGGGTCAGATGGCCGCTTCCAGACCCACCAAAGGCTGAGCTCTGTCTGCATTCCCTTGAGGAACAGATGCTACTCTGGCTCTTGTTTTTCTATGTGGACAAATGGTTCGATCAAATAGTTGGGAACTGAGCAGTTTTGAGCCCTGTGCCTTTCCACTAAATCTGATTGAAATGGGTGAATTGCATTGCAAAGTTCTTGAGAAAAGAAGAGACACAGATTCTTGCACAAACAGGCTGCATTAGTCACGTAAAAATAAGTTTCTTAAGAAATAAGGCTAAAAATCTAGTAGCCTGGGTGGAGAATGACATCAGGGAAGCTGTGTTTGGCTTCCTGATTCTGAGTCTCAGCCTGTGCATTGCCATAAATAACCTTGCTGACAGGCAATTTTAAATTGCACAACAAATGGACCAGGGCAGGGCTACTTGATGGAGCAGAGCAAAACACATACGCTGCTCTTTCCTGCTTTTCTGCTCCTTGCTGCCAGATGCCTCTTCCTCCCCCTTCCCTTACACAACCAAGTGCAAAGAAGAGATCTGCATTAGCAGGCTTCTCCTGTCCTGAAGGGAAAATGCGTCCTGATGGTTATTGTACCCCAAGATCTCCATGTGCCAAATATAGGTGACTTGAATGAGTGGATCTCAGGCTGCAGTGTTGACACACACCCCCTCCCCCATCTAGAGCCGGCTCTGGTGCTGGTCTGAGTCTCGTTCTTATGTGTGGCTTAGTTCTGCTGCACCTAAAACTTAATGTGCTCCTGAAGGTAGAAAATGGCTACCTGTAAATTCTGAAGCAAAGATAATAAAGTAGTGGAGGCACAAACTAAATAAGTGGGGAAGACTAGAAAGGTAGGTAGTACGGTTGTGAAGCAAAGTTCATAGTGCAAGGCCCTTTGCAAAAATTTCAACAGAAACTTGCAGAATTTTTTTTAGGTCTTTGTTATATTCCATCTCCCTGGAACCTCCTTCATGATGTGAACTAAAGCTGTTTTGGCACTGGAATTTTGTCACTCTTCAGATATTCTACTTATCTGCCCTAACAGGAGCCTGGTTTCCTAGTTCACTGTTTCTTTTTCCTCCCTTGAGACTATTCCTGGCATGTGTTTCTACATCATTATGCGAACACTGAGTGCAAAAAATGTCTTTAATGTTTTAGCAAGACCCTACCTAGCTTATCAAGTAAATACAAATGTGTAAATCTGTAAGAAAATCTGCTGTCTTTTTTACTTGCACTTTTTCCCTTTAGGATTAGCTTGAAAAGCACCTTGTAACATGTATGAAAAAATTCTGATTTCCTCTTCCTTTTGTGCTTCCTTACCTGACACACCTGATGTGAAGCACTGCTGGCTGATACTTCATTTATTTGCTTTCCTCCATTTGGAGCCAAGTCCTCACTGATTGTGATGGGTCCAGAAAACCAGAAATACTGAGGAGATCTTGAAGTCAGATTTTAAGTGTCAGGCAAATTTTGAAAAGACCAGGTTAAACTCATTGCAATATTGTAAACAGACTTCAGGGATTTCAAGGACTATTTTAAATTAAGCTGAAAAATAGTGGCAATGCCCAGAATATTGCTGATATTTGGAGCCTCTCAGACTCCTTATTCTGTAGAGAAAATTAAAGAATGGTGGCATGGTTAGATGAGCAGAGGTTCTGAGGGCTTTGCAAGGTGGCCACAAAAAAGAGAGGCCAGGGATGGTCTCAAAGAGGAGGCAGGAGGAGCAGGGCTGCTGTGGGGAGCAAGGGGATAGCAGAGTGGATGCCCCTGAGCAGTCAGAGGTGGGCAGGGACAGGGGTCTCGCTGGGTATCCCAGGGAGGGTTGCCCCTGCCGAAACTACCAGCGTGGAGGCTGTGGCAGAAGCAGCAGTGAGCCCGTGCATCCTGAGCTGTGACCCAGGCAAGGGAGGCACCCAGGTCAAGTCATTTTTCCATGCAGATTCTCTGCCCCAGTAGCTCTCCACTTTGCCGCCTGCTGCTTTCTCTGGCACTGGAAAAGAGCTCTCCACGTCTGCTTTGCACTCGTTCTGTTGGGTGGCGCTAAACCAAAAACCAGCCCCTCAGTGTGTGCGTAAAAGATGTCCAAACACCCATTTTTGAACTCCCAAGTGGGCTTTGCAGCTTGTCTGCTGTCCCTGCCTGGCTGTAAAAGTATGTGCTGAACTACACTGTGTACACAAAGAGAAACATGCCAGTTTAGTGAAGAAGATAATTAAGATTTTATTGAAAACATACACCATGAAGAATGTCAGCCTGAAAACTGCCTCACTGCACGTAAGCATAGGCTCTACCTTTGGTTTTCAGCTCAGGAATGAGAAAATGACACAGGAAGGATTTATAGGGAATGCTTATTAAGAAACAGCAGTTTCAAAGAAGAATCTGAACTGCAACATGCAACACCATACTAATGGTGTTATGAAGCAGGTTGGAGCTGCAAACAGACTGTACTTTCTTTTTTAGTAATTTCACTCCTCACAGCTGCTGGTAGATGATTCCCTGTCCTGCCCTGCCCAAGACCTGTGTATGTGTATACATACACATATGTCAAAGGGGAAAAAAAAAGGATGGAAAATACTTTGTTTTTAATTAGAAAATGTCCATCTCACTAGCTTTAAAATGGAAAGCTTTTTCCTCACAAAATGGCAACCCTTTAAAATGTAAATATGTGTAAAATAGGCCCCCACAAAAACTTTAAAGAACAAATTAGCTAGTTCTGTGGCATCTCACCAGGCTGTGGAATTTATGAAAACCACATTCCTTGAATTCTAAAACACTGGCCATCCCGCTGCTCTTTCAAATAATGTTGATTTTGCTGACTAGTCTCTCTGAGAGCCAGCACAGTTGTCTAATTGTAAGTAAATAATCTCAGAACAAATCTATGTTTGACATACTGTCATACTAGCATTTACTGTTTTGCGAAAAGGATTTACTTCAAGGATATTGAAAAATTCCATTGGTGTTTAAGGGGAGTAGCAACTGTGACCCCCTATAAATTAAAATGCTTGACCCTGCTATATGATACAGAAGATCCAAAGTATTTCGCATGTTCAGATCAGTAATAGGCAGAAAAAATCCCTCCTTCTGAAGGTGCAGTATTATTTTCACACAAACATCCGCAAGGACTGTGAAGGTTTACAAGGGTTAGCTCTTTAAATCTGACACTCCTCAGCTCACGTGCAACCCCGATAGCTTCTTTGGGAATGTATAAGGTTGATTATAGAAGTCTATCCTTGCAGATCATATTGCCAGGAAAGGACATATGGGCCACATTCAGAGCTGCTATTATAGTGCTTAAGAAGGACATCAGTGCCACTGTGATGTCAAAGTTCAAGAGCTTCATCAGTCCTTTGGACCACCTACAACCTGAGGCTGCCAAATCCTAGTATGCTCTATATTTAAGGAAACAAGAAGTCATGAAACCTTGTCTAAAAGCCTGGGGATGACAGTCTGAGTGTGGCCCACCACTGCTCTTCTGAGACCCTTGCAGGGCAGGCTGGGATAATACAGGGACTCAAGCTCCAATCACCCCACTGATCTTGAATATTATGTAGTGGTGACACCTAAGACAAGTGCCTGTAGAGAAGAGTTTTCTCTGGCAATACAAGCCAGGACCTAGCAACCTGGCACACTAGCAAGCTCTGAAGAGCTCAAGATTTTGGATGAGGACACCACAGTAGCAACATAGGCATAGCAGTCTGCATGGCCCATGGTGCCTGGGAGCTCCAAGCCTTCAAACCTCTGAGTCTTGCAGAGAAGCTGTGAATAAATCCGGACAAGGCAGATGACGTGGAGAATTTGAAGTACAGGCTCAGCTCCAGGGATTACATATGCACAGGCATATATTGAATATCATGGCCAATAAGGTGAAGGGTTCTGGACCAAATGTCCATCTCTCACTTCTTGAATCAACATAACAAGCTACTTTGTGTGTTGGGTTTTGTTCCATCATCAGCATGAAGATACAGCTCTGTACCTCCCTTTGTGAAATTCTTAAAGAGCTGACATCTAGGATGTCATCATTGTAGTCGCTGTTTTCATTTGCCTTGGCACTGCTTACCATAGTTGGTTAACACAGCCATGAAAAGAATACATCCTTTTCTAACACAGCCACTGTTACATCCCAGTCGCTGTATGACCTGCTGGAAAGGAGATGCAGAGATCATACAAGTTCCAGTGACTCCAGAGTTACCCCAGCACGATGCTCCGTTAAACCAGTGAGCCTTAGTCAGGCACAGATCAAATTCTGAGTGTGATGCAAAATTCCCAAAGATGTGTGCTTTGGCTTGTTAGATGTAGGCTGATGTTTGAGGCTTTTTAAGAAGAATGCTTTCCAGGTTCTCCCTGTCTTAGCCCCAGTGCTGAATCCAACATGCCTTGTACCATTAAGCATAAGGAGGCAAAAAGGTGACAGAACTTCACCTCTGACTTCAGACCAAGAACAATTAAGTTTTCATGGTTTATTTTTACAAGGTGGGATACTTTTTTCTTTTTACTGTGTGTTTACTGTACACAGAGGGGAGAGCTTTAGCCTGTGATATATTTTAGTTCTAACCCCTTTATTATTCCCATTATAAAGAACAGACAAAGCTGGCTTATTTTGAATAATTTTAATAGAAATATTCATAAGAAACAACAAAAATGTTCTGTGACTAATGAAAGCATTTAAATTAGCTACCCAGATGTCTAAAAGGTTCTGCTAATAACCAGTTTGTATTTTTCTGAAAACATAAACTATTGAAGTACAGTCAGTGTGGTGGAGGTGTATGAAGTTTTGTTTAAATTCTTGGCTCCTACAGGGAAAAACTGTCTCTTTGAATTTATGTACATCTGTTTTTATCTGAAACTAAAATCCAAAGAAACTGGAGCTGGAACAGTTTTTGGTGTTGATTCAAGTGGTGCATGAAAAAATCAGGTCAGTTGTCTCACTGGATCAGTACCAATTTCTCTATTTCCAGTCAAAGAAGTTATGATGCTTGTTATTAAAATATTCTTGAATGGAGCTGCAAAAAAACCTCCATCATGTCAAGCCAGTTCTTCTGGACTTATATGCTGCCCATGGAGAGATCATTCATAAATGCTGCTAACAAATTTGCCCTTTCTGACCTCATGCTGTGAAGTTACCTCAATAATTAAAAGAGTTCCTATATCAAATAACAAAGCTCCTTTTTTGACAGTGGAATGTGTAATGTTTGTAGATTTTCCTCTCCAGTAAGCTGTCAACATTTTCAAAGGAAAACAGGAAGACGTCCAGTGGGGAGATCACAAGGTAGGGAGTCAGGAGGTCTAGGTTTATTCCTGGCCCTGTCACCATCACACTACATGATGCACAGCTCGTCTCTGCTTCATTTTCATCATCTCCCACCCTACAGCGCTGTTCCTGATGGACTCTGTCTGTTCTCTGGGAACCACTGGAAAAGTGCTGGTAGCAGGAGATGTTCACAGCCATCCAGAACTCCTGGACACATCCAGCAGTGTGAATTTTCTGAAAACATGAACAGCCCCTAAAAAAAAAACTGTACAATTTTTTGCCTTTCTGAAAAGTTCAGCTGCTTTGCAGGGAATATTAACCACTTTCCCATGAATGCATGTACTGGCCACAAAGGTGCCATTATAATAGTTGTCATTCAATCCAATGTTTGTCTTAAGCAATAAATGTTCAGCAATAATCCAATACTATTTCGATGGGATCCCAAATGGCTTCTTTTTTTTTCTTTTCTTTTTTGAGGCTGAGTTAACAGTTACGTAATATAAGGAAAGATTTTTTTGCTTTTGCTTCCTAAGACATTTTTTGTTAGGCACAGTGGAAAAAGAACACCATATAACAACTCAAAATGAAGCCATCTGGCTTTGTGTCTGTCTAACAATTTTAAGAAATATCCCACATCTAAAAGAAATATGAAGCACTACTTCTGTGGCGTGTTCATTTACTTTTCTTCGAAGGAGCATAGCATAGATATACATATTTAAAATGAAGTGCATATTTCTTAATTTTTTTTTTCCCCATGGCATTTCATTGCTTATTTGCCTGTGTTTCAGCTATCTTGCCTCCGCTGTGGTGAGCCTTAAAAATCAGAAAAAAATTCTCAAAGCCACAACCTTACTGTGCAGTACCTTGGTGGGAGCTCCTACCTTGCAGCCAGCAGAAGGCGAGTTACCTAGTTGTGACTGCAGGTAAACTACTCCACATGGAGCAAAAGTGGAAGGGAACTGCAGTTATCACCAGGTTGCAGCCCTTAATTTACTTCAGAGTAACTTGTTGGCTTGTCCCATACTCTGATAGGTTTACACTTCTGGCATATGAGTGCACTGGATGATGCAAGATGAGTATGCTCCCATATGAAAAACCTGTCTCTGCCTGTTGGCATTTTGATATGGCTTGTGGGAACAAAAAGAGCAGAAAGGATTTCAAGTTTAAATTCATGCTACTAGGAAAGTCTTACAGTTAGTCTACACCCAGTGTTCCTTAGTGTGTGGTCTCCAAGACATAAGAAGGGAGACTGTGAAACAATTGTGAAAAAAAAACCAACAAAAAAAACACAGGCATGCACACATATTCCCACAGATGCAAACAAGCAAGTAGGCAAAACGGGAGACAATAAAACTAATCAATCTGGTTTTGGAGTCTAGCCTTAGTATTTGACTGTAGTGAAAACTGTCTTGGCAAGGCGATCCTTTGACCTCTTTTTTCCTTCCCCAGCTCATTAGGTGGTACTTCAGTAAGAAGGACTGATAACACCGATCAACACCTTTAGCGAAGACACTACTTTCACCAATAAATGGAGCTTTGGGCTCACATGGTAAAAGGATTTCACAGAATATCAAAATAGACACAGAGTTTGTGCAGACTAATGCTTATTTTAATGCTCCTTTCTCTAAAGACATAGGCCAACACAATGACTCTGGATCTTCCAGCACAAAGAGGTAGGAGAGCTTTGATGAAACAGCTTTGCTTGAAAGTCAAGATGGGCATCTCTGTAGCTGCAAATACAGCTACAGGTTAGGAGGGATTCGCATCCCTCTTGGATTCTCCTTCAGGAGTTGGTACCTATTTGATGTTATACAGTGAACTGCACAGAAGAGACAAGCAATGGCAAAGGACTTGTGCTGCTGCAGCTCCCTTCATCCCTTCTCTCCCACCCCTGAAGGAAACTGCACAGGCCAGGCAGAAGGAAATACAAAAGACTTTCTACAGGGCAACTGTCTTGATCTCTGCACCTCGTCAGGCCCAGGATGTACACAGCTGAGCAATCAAATCTGTAGAATAGTCAAGCTTAAAGTAAAATAATTAAATTAGTTAATTGTTTATATATCAAACTCATAATTGATATACAGCACCCAAAAATTATCATTTAAGCCACTCAAAGGATGAGAACAGTTTGGCATATACATTAGCAATAGCAATTTGTTGTCCCTGTTTATAAAAAAAAAGAACTCCAAGGAGTCTGTTGCCTTCAAAGAGTGGAGCCAGGGGCAGGCACCAGCAGCGGTGAATCTCCAGCATATGTGAATGGACTCTGTAGCAGGGTAAAGTCTGTTTTACTGGGGATCCTGATGTTTGCATGCACGCACACACACACACACGTGCTCAGCTAATGATGATACTATGAACAACTTTTCTTCTTCTTTTTCATGACCATCTGTGGCTTTGACTCGTTTATTCCAAATCTACCCAGCTTACTCTTCCCAGCTATCTAAAATTAAAGATCTTAGCTGGCTTTCCCTTTTTTTTTTTTTTTTCTTTAATGTGGTTTCATTACATTCTGTATTCCTTTCTGCTCTTGTAACTGAAAGGAGCTCATGTAGGTGTCCTGAGTCAGGGGAGAAGGGCCCAGAAATGACACTGTATGGTGTCATCTTCATGTAGGTGAATGTGCCTGAGAGAGCATTGAAATCTTCTGTGTCTCTGCTGAAGACAGAAGTCTTTGCCTTGACTGTGGTGATACAAGTGTTTTCTTTGCCATTAGCTCACCATGTGGGAATCGGCAGCTTAACATGCACAACAGTGCAGCAAAAGTTTAGAGTATGCCACAAGGCTTAATGACAAAAATATGTGTAGAACCAAATAAATCAAAATCTTGCTTTTGGACTGGTTTTTGTGGGTGGAAGGTTGTTCTTTTATTTCACTTTAAAGCCTTCATTCCTGCAATAGAATGCTATCTGCTTTGGTTTTAATTTGGTCAGCTTCACACAGTTCTTCACATGCAATAGTCTATAAAAGGCAAAAGCTACACTAACCATTAGAAAATAGATTTAAGATACTTCTTTACTATATCTTTTTTTCAAAGTGTGAGATCTTTGCAGTTTGACAGAAAGTAACGCCTCTTACTCATCTTAGAAGGCTTAGCACCAGAGGCCTCATCAAATGGGTGTTTCTTAATCACAGGGCCAAGTAGTTAAGCTGAAAGAGATTACTCTTTTTAGCATAAACTCATAAAAATATGTCTTGTTGAGGCCTCCCAATATGATGTAATACACAAAATATATATAAACATAGGAATTATTCAGTGAAGTTTTGCAGTCTTGACAAAGTACCCATTTAAGATGGATCTTTTTCCTGAGAGTGAAAGTCATTCTTAGCATCAGAACAGAGTCACTTTCAAAGTAAAATAGGTGAAAGGGGGGCTGTGTTTATTCACAAGTAATTCAAATTTGTATAGACCTTGCAAAAAGTTGCAAATGAAGAAAATCAGTTGAATTTTGCATCAACACATAGAGAACTGCAGTAGAAACATTAGGACAGGTATGAATGGAATGGGAATGGAAAGGTCAGGCTGGACAACCACTCACAGAAGCAGCAGAGGAAGGTATATAAGCACAACATCTGCTGACAGGACCTGTATTGGCAGGCCTTGAAGAACCCAGCTGGTCTGTGTGCAGCTTCCCAGGACACCCAGACTGGGAGACACAGGGGTGGGCCAGGCTGAGTAACTAATGACTCTCAATTCCCATATGGTATGAAAGGGGGACATACAAACCCAGGTCACTGTCACCAATCTAAAAAGGAACCAAGACATGGGGGAAGGACTTTACAGGTGGCATCCCTTGTCCTGCCTGCCACAGAGTCCCAACCAGATTACCTGGGTACTCATATCTGAATGCCTGAACACATCAACTTGGGTATATACCCCTCCTACTGCTCATCAGCATCAGCATACAGGCACAAGAGTATAGGTGAAATTTACTCCATTTTACAAATAAAGTCACCTTCCCCTCCATAAAGCTTTTCCTTGATCTTTGCTAGATCACTGGTAGTGTTATAACATTATTTCTTACAGATGTATGGGAAATTGTGGCTTTCAAAAAACTTCACGTGTTGTTACGAATCAGTGATCACTCAGCCACCTCTTTGCAATGAGCACAGGCAGGTTCCAGCACAATTTGCCTCTAATAGCATACAAAGAGGCATCCAAACCCATCATATGTTTGTTTAACTGTATTGGATTTGCACGGCTTTCCTTTCTGCCAATGAAACACACACAAAAAAAGGTAATCCTCTCAACATGCAGTGAAATCCTGACTCTGCTGAAACCAGTAGCAGAGACATCCCATTGATTTCAGAAGGGCCAAGATTTCAGTAGCAGCTTCTGGTCTTCCAAGATGTTGAATGCAAAAGCTTAAAGCAAAGGATGTCTGTAAACATGCCACTTTACCAGGCTCTTTAGAGCTTGCACCATCAGAAGGAGCAAAAGCAGTAAAACTGCTCTAAAAAGAGCATATTCAAAGAGCAGTTGAAGTTCAAGCAGATATTTAACAGCTTTAAAAAAAAAACAAAAAAACAAAACAATACCTGTTCCTGTAAGAGACGAAAAGTAAATGGCATCTTTCCCACTGATTTTAATGGTAGCTCAGTCCACTTCTCAGGAAACAAGCAGCAATATCTACATCCATATCTGCATATGTCCTTCATAAACAGGTTTTAATAAACTGCTGCCTTAGAACAGCACCTGAAATACTGGCTGACTTTTTCATCAAAGTATTTTCCAATGCAGTTGTGCCCTTTTCATCAAAATTTAAACATTTTAAAGTATGTTGATACAAATCAACTCCAGCCCCAAAGGCTTTCAGCACAAATGCTGACCATTTCAAGAGGAGAAAATTGAGCATACACTATGAAACTTCATTTTGGCATTCTGAAATTATGTTCCCGTTTGTCTTGCATTAATTTCAAAATAATTTTTATACACTACTGCAGTTAGCAGATGACATCATAGCACAACGTAATACAAACTAACATCATAGCTGAAATATTTTATTCCCTTACTGGGTGTTACTATCTTTTAAAATCATTACTGTGCTCTGCTTTCTATCACTGAATGAAACCTCTTTCCTTGATCACAGTGTCTCCTGTTTTTTGCAAAGATCTGGTATGTCACTCCCATCCAAGTATTTCCTGTTTGTATTGGAACTGAACAGTCTGATAAATTGTTTCAACACAACAGAAACCGGGGACAGCTACATTGAGAAGGCAAAACACTTTAATGTGTAATAAACAGAAGCCAAACTTTTTGATTATCTAAAATAATATCATAAAATGTAGGCCAACTGAAGTAATAAGCTGATTTCAAAGCACTAAAAATGGCATAAAGAAATATCAATATAAACATGTAAAAGCATAAAATACTAAATACAGCAAACACTTAAAAATCTTAAACATTTCAGACTCCAACCCAAAATTTACAGTTTTCTAAATAGATCATATTTTTAAAAAAATTTTTGCACCATGGAGTGTAGGAAAAATTGATTCAAATGTCACTTATATTTTAGCTCAGAATAAAAACAAATTTTCAACAATGACATTTCCTGGACACATAAATTCCCCGTTTTGATCAGGACTGATACTTACACAAACAAGTTAGAAGAAAACTCCTCTTTTCAAAAAGCACCACATGTTATAAAACAGCATGAGCCCTAATGAACATTTAATCAGAACTGTTTAAATTCAGAGTGGTACTAATAAACCATGAAGGAATTCAGTCATTGTTCCAGTATCAATTCGTATATCATCACCATGTACGGTGTAAGACTATATACAGATTTCCTAATAGCCAAAAATGCTGCCCATCAGCATAATCAGTAAGCACAAGTCAAAGTAAAGCTGTGTAATTATATACAAACCGTTTCAGTTCACTCCTGCCAAGTAAAACATTAGCAAAAGTATTGTCTGCATGACCAATTAACTTCTGCAGAAGGCTTAGCACATCGGACCATGAACGAGGCTCTTCACCTGCGATCCTCAAGCTCCCCAACCCCATGATATCTGCATAACTATCCAGGCTTGCATGTGATGAGATCAGACATTGGTTAGTGACAGTTTGTAGGACAGCTAAAAAAAAACCCCACAATTACAGACCGTCAGCAACAACAAGAGGAGAGAGCAGCTCTGAAGTAATTCAGCAGATTTGGTAACGTCAGGGTCTGCAACTAAGTGAATACACCTGAATATATCATTTGCAACAGTGTTTTGCATGACCAGCATAAAGCTGCCATAGTAATAGCAACAGGGACTTTAATCTATAATTTAGAATATTTTTTTTTTTTTAATAATTTAGGTTAGAAAAGGTCCCTAAGATCATCGAGTCCAACCATTAATCCGGCACTGCCAAGTCCGCAACTAAACCACGTCCCCAGGTGCCACCTCTACATACCTTTTAAATACCTCCATAGCTGATGACTCCACCAATTCTCTGGGTTTAAAACTACACAAAACAATTCACTGTATAGGGTTCACCTGGACACATACAGGTTACAAACTTTGAGGTTTCCCATCCACTCTTTGAAAGTATTAGTTGCAGTCTTGTTTTCACAAGGCTCTTCGGATTCGAAGTCACCTTTTGGTAAGAGCAACCCATTATGAGAACTGCCACCACCCTGAAAAAGGCTTCCAGTGGTATAAAATGCTTCAGCCTATTTGATTAGATGAGCAGATCATATCCCAGTGCTGCATGCTTCACATTTTGACCACAGCATATAAGAAAACCATTTCAAGATTTCTTGTCTGGTGATCAGATGCCCACATAGCTATGTCAGTGGATGAATTAATCTCCTGCATTATCACCTCCTCCAGCGGTTGTTTTTCTAGGGCAATTACCAAAATTAGCAAAAAAGATCCAAAGTGCAGAAAATGGAGGGCTTATAGTAGTAGTCTGTTCCTAACTAGATGAAAGAAGTTGGATCATGGCCATGCCAAGTAACACAGGACTTTGTAGTGCAGTTGCTATCAGTGCAGAGGATTTTCGTATTTCACAGATTTAAAGTTGAATTGTGACTGGAATACATTCTAAGACACAATGAGGGGTTTCGACTACGTATTTCCCTAAATAACGTATGTAAAACTTACGTTTGTGATTTAGCTTAGCTCCAAGACGCGGCGCTGTCACCGCCGAGACCCAGGTTCGATTCCTGGTCAGGGCCACTCCCCGGGCAGATGGAGCCCGTT
>JAYRBT010000082.1:103933559-103962870 GCA_036023395.1 Myiotriccus ornatus
TCCAATGCGCAGGCTGGAAGGTGTAAAGACCTTCCCCGGTTCTTCGTTCGCGAAGTCTGGCCATTATTATTATTAGTAATTCATCACAGGCACTGGTGGAGGGTGATAAAGATGATCAGAGGGCTGAAGCACCACTCTTTGTGAGGACAGGGGCTGTTCAGCCTGGAGAAGAGAAGGCTCCAGGAAGGCCTTTTAGTAGCCTTCCTGTGCCTAAAGGGGGACTACAGGAGAGCTGGAGAGAGATACTTCTCACATGGGCACGTAATGATAGGACAAAGAGAATGGCTTTAAACTGACAGAGGGAAGGTTTAGGTTAGATAATAGAAAAAAAAAATTCTTTGCTGTGAGGGTGGTGAGGCATTGGAAGAGGTTGCCCAGAGCAGCTGTGGATGTTCCATCCCTGGAAATATTCAAGGCCAAGTTGAACAACCTGATCTACTTAAAGGTGTCACTGCCAATGTCAGGGGGGTTTGAACAAGATGATCTTTAAGATTCTGTCCTTTCCACCCAAACCGTTCTATGATTTTATGATTCTATGTGGAACACTTTTTCTGAAATTGGAGGCTGCACTTCAATGTCCCTTTTCTTTACCCCAAGGCTGCAAAAGGTCCAAGGCATCATGAAGAGTTACCAGAAAACGCTCTTAATCACAAGGAGCTCATTCCCTGTGGGAGAGGGAAATGAGAGGTGGCTACAGTTACGGACAGTGCTCTGCTAGCTGACTCTATTTGTTGGCAGCAGCTTAGTCCCTCTCAGGCAAGGTAATGTTTGTTCCTGTAGCCAGCAAATGCAGCCAGTTCTCACACTCATCCCGTGAGGCACCGAGCTGCTGCTGAATCAGGGTTACACAAAGACAAATGGGCCCGACGGGAAAGGGCAGGGAAATGGAGACAGCTCACACTCATAAAATGAGAAACACAGAGTTAGAAGAATTACAGAGACTATAAAAATCATCTGCACTTTGGAAGGTCCTTCTACCAGCAGAGCCTGGGAAGTCCTGTCCCCACAGTAATTCCTCTTCTGTATCATCCAAACCTCAAATTCCTCTCTGGAAATGAGTGTGGATGGGACTATATTTCCCTGTGGTTATTGCCGAATGACTCAAAACTTTTCCCTCCCTTTTCCTGTGAGACCAAGGGGCCACATCAACCACCAGCAAAATTTTGCATTCTGTGTTTCAGTTCTGTGAAAGCAATAGCATCTGGGCCAACAGGGCACGAAAATGACTTACAAGTTCCAGCTTTCTTTAATTGCAATCACAAACACCATCAATATGTAAAATAAAAGACAATAACATAAAGTTAAGCTCTTTGGCTGGGTTGATAGAGGCTTGTAGGGCTGAACAGAAAGTGTACAGTTCCATGGCCAATGTCCCACCTCTAGTATAACATACATATTGTACTGACAGATTCCTTTTACGTCTTGTCTGGAAAGGTCAAGGGAGAGAAGACCACTGTCAGGAGAACCTCGTACTCACCAAGCTGGACTCACTGCTGAATGTAGCAGTGTCAGCAGATGCAAGGCTGAGCAATGACTTCTTTGCCTTGGTCTTCACCAACAAGGTCTCTCAGACCTTTATGCCTAGCAGCAATGGTCAGGGAGAGGGAAACCAAAAGGAAGAGACAAGGAATTGAGTCAGTGGTTCCTTGGGAAGCCTTGATGTATACAAGTCCATGGAACTGGATAGGGTTTGTCCAAGGGTCCCGAAGGTTTATATCATTGTAATACATCTTTGCAAGTCATCTTTATCATCTCTGGAAGGTCATGAAGGTTGGGAGATGTTGCCAGGGACTGAAGAAAGACAACTGTTGCACCCATGTACAAAAAGGGTGAGGACAGTCTGGGAACCTGCATGCCAGTAAGTCTCATTTTGTTCTCTGAGAAAATCCTTTAGCAAGTCTTATTGGCTTCTGGGCAGATGAAGCAGAAGGTGGTAACTGGAAACAAAGGGTAGATCATGTTTGGCCAGCCTCAATGCCTTGAGATGAAATGACTGGACATGAGGATGAGGGTCCAGCGGATGTCACTTACCTGAATTTCAGGAATAATTTTGATGCAGTTTCCCATAATATATCTGTATTCAACATGGGTTGTTTTGGTCAAGAGGACTGGACTATCGGATGAAGGGCATCCATCTGATCATCAGGTTCAAAGGATAGTGGTTAATGATTCCCACCACCTTGTCTGGAGACGAGTTACAAGTGAGATCTATCCTATCTTATATCTTTATTACTGACCTGCAGGAGATGAGTTGGGGTGGGCTTTCATTAAGTCTGCAGATGAAACCAACCTGGGGAGTGTATCCACTGTGCTTGGAAGCAGTCCTGGGATTTACACAGGCTAGAGGATTGGGCCAAAAGAAATGTTTTGAAATTGAAGACCAAGTACAATTTTCTGCTCCTAGAATGAACTAATCTACTGCAATGGCACTGGGAGTACAGGGAGCATCTCCACAGGAGGGCCATGTGGCTGAGGAGGACAGTGAGACGAACATGAGCCAGCAGTGCACCCCAGCAGGTAGGCAGGTAATAGCAGCTTCCTACAGGGAGGAGAGGGAGAAGATGGAGCTGGGCTCTTCACAGTGGTCCAAACTGTGAGGATGAGAGACAACAAGCAGGAGTTGAAACAACGGAGGTTCAGACAAGACATAAGAAGAAACCTTTTCAGCCTGAGTACATCCAGGCAGTGGCACACATTGCTCAGGGAGGCTGTGCAGTCTCCGTCCTTGGAGGTTTTCAAGAGCAAATGGGCAAAACACTGAGCAACCTGGTCTGGTCTCACAGCTGACCCTATTTGGAACAGCAGGCTGGACCAGAGACCTCCTGAGGTTCCCTCCAATGTAAATGTCTCTGCATTATAAGTTTGATATCCAAGTCGGTTTTATTTTCTGATACTTCTGCATATCTTTGGATATTCCTTTCTGTGCAAGTACCTTGACAACGTCTATTTATTAAATAAAAAAATTGAACTTCATTACACAGGCAAGTATCTCAAGGGGTAAAAAAGAACATTATGAGCAGATCAGCTCCCTGTTACTGATTTTAAAGTGTACTTTCTGAAGTCTAACACAATGCAAAACCAGTAACACTTCTAAGCTAAAAAAAAATAGCAACAGAAGAATCAAACCCTTCCACACTTAAACCTATGAACATCCCCCAGGAACAATGGTCAGGTGATGCCTCTGGTGCCTTGTTTTGTTTGCCTTCCCCTGGGAAATATCTTTGGCTTGTCTTGCATATGCCACGTGGACCGAACAGGGTGTCTTCTGCCTCTCTGTGCTTCACAGTTCTCCCTGCTCTTGCAGTTCTCCATTGTCCAAGAATCCCCAAAGAACTCCAGATCATAAGGAAAAGTTTGAATAAATGTGTGTGTGTGTATACTTGTTCTGCAGTTCATGCTGATTTTGACAGGCTTTGACCAAAAACTGCTTTGTCGACAAGCATACCTGGTCTCTTTCCATGAAGAAAACAGCATTACAAACAACACCATGAAAGCTCTGCACTTCAAAGTGTTATTTTATAAATATGTGACAGAATCCTTTCCTCTCCATTCCAACTGCCCCTGCAGTAACAACAGAGCTGGTAAATAATGTGGAGCTTTGCTCTTGGTCTCTGTGCTTTTCCCTCTCTGGGAGGCAGAGCTGGCGACCTCGCTGCGCTCTGTCAGCTGCAGCAGATGTGTTGTTGCTAGAGCACAAGAGAGGTTTTTTCCCAATCCCAATATTCTGCTGTAGCACCTGCATTGAAATGGGCTAGTAACAGCATTTGGTGAACTTTAAACTGAAATGCTTGGAATATCCTTTACACAAGGCTCTGCAAACCAGCTGTGTGCTGAGCAGGGATCTTTCAAGAGAGAAAAGGATGGTCTATATTCTGTCTGGGGAGGTCTGAGTGGCTAATGCTGAGCCAGAAAGCACCAGCTGAAGGCTGTAAGACCTTGCTCAGCTGGGCTTGCAGGTAATTTCATGTGGATCTTGGACAGCTATGGATGCATGTATGTAACTTCTCATAAGTATCTCAAGTACAGAAAACTGACTTTTCTGTTGTGGGAATAAGCTTTGTAGGGCTTTTAGAAGACCTGACAGCCTGGAGTAATAGAAGAAAGATTAAAATCATCTTGTTCCCTAGTGTCTTCTCCACATTTTGTCCTCTCCAAACACATTTTGGGTTATATCTTCCCTTCACAGGGTTGCATGACAGATGGAAGATTAAAATCACTGGCCACCATGATCATTCTTCCTTCATTCCTCAACTGGTTTTGGCCTTTCCTTAAAGTTACCCAATACTTTCCATTATAAGGACCTTATAGCTTTGCCAAAGTTCAGTTATTCTAGTTCTAATTTCTCCTGCTGGCTGGATGCCTCTGGCTGATTTTGTTTGGACTTCTTTTGATAATTTTTTGGAAAATTTTCAGTCATTTCCAAGAAAGAACCTAGGGGAAAATGTATATATTGTTGTCTATGTCAATAGCTTGTAGATGTTTTCCTTTAAAAAGTCTCATTTCCCAGCCTTTGCAGCACAATTCTGAAATCTGGTGGGTAAATGATCTTTGTGCCTGGAATAGCCTTTTCTCTTTTCCAGTGAAAGTCTGCACAGCACAGAAGCAAGATGTCAACCAGAGATTTGTACAGTGACAAAAACTAAGTCTTTTAAGAGTTCTGCCTCACTTGTTATAAAGGTCAGAGAAGAGGCAGAGTAAAAAAGAAATTCTTATTTTCAAAGCTGGTGGCTTCAGTGCTAGAGAACAAGACTGACTTTGGAAAGCAGTTCCTATGTGATGGGAGCTGGGTTGGGTTGGGCTGGAGGTCATTTTCTTCACAGTAGCCTGCATGCTGCTGTGCTTTATATTTGTGACCAAAACAGTGCTGATAACATATCAATGTTTTCGCAGTTCCTGAGCAGTGCTTGCACAGCATCAAGGCCTTCTCTGTTTCTAGCTCTGCTGCCCCAGTGAGTAGGCTGGGAGTAGGTGAGAGGTTGGGAGGGGACAGCTGACCAAATTGCTCAGAGGTATTCCACACCATATACATCATGGTCATCAGTAAAGCATGGACTTTTTTGTCATAGCTGCTGCTTGAAGACGGGCTGGGCATCACTCTGCTGGTGTGAGGTGATGAGTGGTTGCCTTTGCATCAGCTGGGATTTTTTTTCCCGTTCACTTATTAAACTGCCTTCAACTTGACCCACAAGTGTTTCTCACTTTTGCCCTTCCAATTCCCTCCACCATCTCTCTCTGGGAAAGTGAGCATGCAACTGGGTGGGAGCTGAGCTGCCACCAGCTGGCTTCAACCACCCCAGCAACTCACCACCATCCAGCTCATCCTAGTTTATTGCTACCCATGTTTTTCTCAATAATCCTGATAGGAAACCTACAGTATGATTTGCAGAAGGGTTGAGCACTGCCCCCTGCCATGGAAGTCAGTGAGATCTATCTTTCAAGCGTGTAAAACATAATGCATGACTGTAGCTGGATTGCAGGGTTTCTGCTATCAGCAGCACATCTCTTGTCCAGATTTTCCAAATCATCCACAGTGAGATTTCACTCAGAGTATGCCAGGGTTGCTCTTTGCAGAGTCATACACCTGGAAAGCAGGGAGAGAAAAGTCAAAGGCAGCATCATGCGTAGCTCAGCCTCATGGAGCTGTCGCTAGCACTTTTAGTGAGGCTTACGAAGTGGAAAGCAGAAGATGTCCTTGGGTGTATAGCACAAACATCAACTGTAACACTGGGTACCCAGAGAAATCATAGCACTTCAAGTATTTCACTTGGGAGGAGAGGATTACTTTTATCTTACTGTGGCTCAGTCCTACAAAATGGAGGTAATAATACTTCTTGTCGCTTGCAAAGTTTCATTAACATTTGTGAAACATATGTTACCCTGATGACAGGCATAAAGGAAATCTTCAGAGAAGACCACAAATGTTGCACTGAATGGGACCTAGAGGAACAATTAACAGAAGACAAAATATTGAATGGGTACCCACTAAATTAGTTCAGTCCCTTCTCTGTACCAAATAAATGGAGAAAAAAATTAATGCGCTATTGTAAACTAACATCTGTATTGATACCTCTTATCAGTAGGAATACCTGTGTCCAAACATATGCAGGTAAGTTGAGGTCCCATGGGAAATCCTTCTCCTGGCATTTCCTAGCTTGTGAGCACTCAGGTTCACCATCTCAGTTCTTTGACCACAACTATTTGTGCATATCTGACAAAATGAAAAAGACATGGGATCTCTCCAAAGCCTTCATTAATATTTTCAGTGAATATCTAATGCTCTGTAATCTACCTGAAAGAAGAGAGAAACACTGCATCAGAAGCAACTGTTGATAATATGGTCTCAGAAGCAATATGAGGAACTATTTCTCACTACCTATCTTTCGGTTCATCTGTTCCTCCTGAAGTCCACTTTCTGTAAAAAGCAAGACCAATGTAATCCCAGTAAATACTACTAAAAATACTTATTAGAGTGGATATCTGTTATTGTCGGTATGGCCTAAAAAGCAAAACTTCAAAGGTTCAACATTCTCCATAAACATTAATTTACATAATTTACAGATGTGTTCCATATAGTGAGCAAAATACTTTACAATTGCAGTCATAATGTTCCCTGATTTTCAAAGGGTTTTTTTTCTCACTTTTTAACTAAAAATTCAGAGCTGAAGAGTTGTAATTTGAGATTCCCCTGGACCTATTTACACCCACTTGTTGAAGCATCAGGGAGTCCTGATGGGTGGAACTCAACAGGCTGAGGAGCCAAAATATATTGCAATAATGTTAAGTTAATGTAGGGAGGATTCACTATATTTTTATTTGCTTTTCTTGGTGTGTTCCTCTCCTGTGACCAAGCAATATACAAGCCATATTCGCTTAGTCTCTGTTTCACTCTGAGATCTGCACTGCCAGGCAAAAGGTCAAGAAGACCATATATGACATTCCAGTACCTGAAGGGAGCCTACAAGAAAGATGGAGAGGGACTTTTTACAATGTAGCATGCAGTAACAGGACAAGGGGGAATGCGTTCAAACTGAAAGACAATAAGCTTAGATTAGATATTAGGAAAAAATTCTTTACCTTGAGAGTGGTGAGGCAGCAGAACAAGTTTCCCAGAGAAATTGTGGATGCCCCATCCCTGGAAGTGTTTAAGGCCAGGTTGGATGGAGCGCTGAGCAACCTCACCTGGTGGAAGGTGTCCCTGTCCATGGCAGGGAGGTTGAAACTAGATGATCTTCAAAGTCCCTTCCATCCCAGGCCATTCCATGATTCTGTGATTGTATGATAAATTTGGACTTCCTGTGTGGGTCTGTATTGACATAACCAGCAAATCTGGGGAGTGGACACAGCTGAACCAAGCTATGTTGATGTCTGTAAGTAGATTACACTGGCTTCCACTCCCTCTAGTGCCAGACGGCCTCATGGAGACACTCCTGTGCACCACCTTACCTCTGGAAGGAGTTGCGCAGCCAGACAGGAGCACGCAGAACACACCCAGCTGTCCCTGGACGCCAGATGTGTGGCATGTAACAACAGCAGAATAATGTTCCTCTGGGCCGACACAGGCCAGTTGTAGGTTCCTGCTTGCTGGCTCCTACTGAAGATAACCAGAAGCTGAACATCACTGGCACTTGGACAGTCTCAAAACATAGAGAGAACTTTACTGCCTTCTATCGACATGAATCAAATCAGTATTTGATATATTCCAGCTGAAGAGCTGACCTGGTTAGAACTGAGGCAATAAGAATCTATTCCTAAGGAAATCAGAATTATTTTTTTGTGTGTGTTGAAAGAAACACACATTATGAACAAACAAATTTTATTACTAATGTATAAAATTCTGCTTCTGCAGAAATCCTGATGAAATTGGCACTAATTATTTGGTCTTGGTCCTTCTGTCTTCAACATTTACGCAATCTAGCAGTAATGGAATTACTTTTCACCGTGGAAATTTTGGAGCACAAATGTCAAATACTTCATCAGTTTGGATATTCAGCAGACACAACAGCTACAATTGTTTTAGGCAATTCTGACAAAATACTGTGCAAGGAAATTGGTCTGTAAATTGCCAGAATAAAATTTCCCAAACTTTCTGAACCGCAAATAATCACTCTTCATTCAAAATATTAATAAGCCCCACAATGATGTGTTTTATAAAATATCAAAAATATGAAAGAGCGGTTCCTAAATATCATCTGCAGGTAATTGTAATAGCTTTACTTCTGATTGCATTTCAGCATTTTCTTTAAATTTAATGCAATGTGACTGTCCAGCCTATTCTAGAGCTGTCTGGTGTTTTCCTTCCAAAAAATCCAGTTTCTAAAAGAAAAAGGTCACAGCAATTGAAAGACAAGAGAACTTGCACATTAGCCTTTCCATGATCAACATCCAAACCATAGCTAGGAACAAGTCTGTATCTCTGAGTAATTCTGGCGTACTGAAAAGATAGCCAGGTGTTTTGCTGCTTATAGAATCTCCCTCAGTCTCACAGTTAATCAAGAAATAGGAAAGGAAAAACAAAAACCCACCTCACTTGCCAGAGACAAGTCAAGATAACTAAATACTTTCAAATTACTATGCTAATTACCCAGATTAAGAAAAGGCTCATCTGCAGATTTAACAAAATTATTAATAAATAACTTCACCATTTGTTCAGGATCATTTACAAACTCATTAGCCAGATACAAGGATAATGTCTTCACTCTGGGCACAGGTTCAAAATGGTCATTAACAACAATATGAAATTGTTGTGCAGAAAAAGATTTATCCTTAAAATATGTTATAATACTCAACTCTTACTTTTCAAATGCACATTTTGTATTGAACCCAAATGGCACTTACTTCAGACAAATGATCTTCCACACATGGTTCCTGTGTCACATGCAGTTCTCCTCAGTGATGGATGCAATTCTTTTTCAGATTTTTTTTTTTTAAATTTAATTCTTGCCCTTTCTTATTGCACAAGGGCTCAGGCTATGAGAAGGCTGTCGAACAAAAGATAATGCCACACATACCTCCATGTGCATGGACCAAGGCTTTAAGCATCTCCAAGACTTGCCAAAGAGCTCAAATTTTGTTGGTTAAGCTTTGGGAAGGAGCCAGGCAAGGGCGATGGGCCGCTGTGAAGTAGAATAAAAGGGAACAGGAACTGAGCACATCACCTCTGAGTTTAAATCACTTCAGCACAGCCTGCACTATTTATTCTTTATTATTTACAGGGAGATTAAATTTGCCTCTTTTCCTTTTGGATTACTGTTGAATTTGAATACCCTTTGCAGAGTAAAAGTGAATGTGAACCATTATAAATGAACTTCCTTGATATTCAAGAGAAGACTGTAGCAAGGAAAAAAAAAAAGCAACTCTCACATGGTTGGTAAGTGCCTAAAGTTACACTGTGCCACAGCAACCACAAAGCACTCACTTGGGTGACTTATTTCAGCATTTGATGAATAAATTGTAATAGTTCCATATAAAAAAGCCATATTAAGGCAATATGTAAATATTTCTAAAGAAGGATGATTTGTTTAGATCCTCTAGACCTTCTCTGAGTCTGAATCTGGCTGCAACATGTGATCACTTTGTGACAGTCAGATGGTTGTGGTAGTAAGCTGTTGTTATATTATTATTGTTGGATGAAAAAATAGGCCTCATAATTTATGTCCTGAACTAGAGTAACAAAAAAGCCCCTAAAATAAAGCATTTATGTGCAAATAATTTCCCTGGAATGCTGTATACAGTTTCCTAAAAGTAAAAGAATATGAAAATATGCTTGAAACTTTTTCTGAGAAGATAAGTGGTTTTCACCAGAAACTCAGTGTAATTGTGTTCGGCAAATTTCACCACAGCTTTAAATGAAATTTGAAAAATATAAAACAGTGTGTAGAAAGCTAAAGCTTGTGAAGGCCCAGGACTGGGCAACACAGTGTTATGTCACCCAACATAATACAAACCTGTATTTTATACTGTATTGAACCCTAAGAAAAAAGAAATTTTTTACAGAGAGAGTAATCAGACATTGGAATGGGTTGCCCTGGGAAGTGGTGGATTCACCATCCCTGGAGGTTTCGAAGATGAGACTGGATGTGGCACTTAGTGCCATGGTCTAGTAACCATGGCAGTGTTGGATCAAGGGTTGACTTGATGATCTCTGAGGTCTTTTCCCACCCAGTTGATTCTATGATTCTAATTATGTGTGTATTCAGCAGTTTACCTAGTTAGCAGGAATATCTTTTGATCTCTGTGTAATGAGAAACGGAGGTAAAGTTTAAGGTCTGGGAGGTCCAACTTCATGGGTAGCTCACACCTAAGCAGAAATGAGAGGAGGAGTCTGAAAGTAGCACCTGATTTGGTTGTTCAGGGTCAACATCTGTCTGAAACTCAGGCATGGGAGGGATGCTGCACTAGTTACCTGAAATCAAGTATGCTGGGATATCTGCATAGTAGCTAGGGATGAAATTTGTATTTGTATTAGCAGAAGATCATCAGCAATTTAAATATATTTACATTTTTGCATTGATATGCTTATACATTCCTAACATATGTATAAGAAGTCCAATGTGGAATAGAACTCACAAAATTAAAAGCCAATATAGAACCTTACTTTAGAAATACGAAGTGTCCCACTCTGTCCACAAATTAATAAATATTTTCAAGTCACAAGAATGGAGGTAGATCCCAGGCCTAATGAATTAATCATAAACTCTATATGACTTCAAAATACTAATTATTTTTTCTTTCAATTAGTAAGGAATATATTTTCCACAGATGAAGCAATTCACTCATCAGTCTCTGCAATTTTGCTTGCTGTTCTTCAGTTCACTAACGTTACTGTATGAAAAATTAGAAAAATGTTATGAGTTACTACTTTTGAGGAATTTTCTAAATTCCTGCACAGTCCTGCTCCTTACACATCCCCTGATGACACAGGCTTAAAGCATTCTTCTTCTTTCTTCTTCTTTCTTCTTCTTCTGCACCGTGTTTTCAAACAGAGGTGCTTTTCCTAAGGAGAAATGGAGCTTCATTATTGATTTCATCAAGTTCCATGAGAAGTGATGGAAAGATTTCTTCTTGCAAACATACTCATGGGCTTTAGATCAGAGTCTAGATAGCTTTTAGTTTCAAAACCTGAATTATATTGATTCGTCAAAATAAAAATTGTAAATTAGCTTGGGATCCAAAATAAATCACTGCAGTGAGCAAGCACAAGACTGCCTTATCAACACTGCAAGAGCTGTGGTCCTAATCCAACATAACACTACAGGGCGTCTGTAATTACCTGATGACTGTATTCAGATTTAAGTGTTTTACTCAAGATATTCCAGTCATCTACTAGAGCATAAACTCAAAGCTGAGTTGAGTCTCTTTGATATCTGAGCCCTTCTTCAAAGCAACAAATGGCTACTGCAGCTGGTGTTCCAGCATTTTTGTCAATCCCTAACTAAAGGTATTGCCTCCACATCAGCGAAACACACACGTCAAGTAGATGTCAAGTCATCAGACCAGCCAAAGTAGTTCACATTCCTAAATCTGTTCTACAGTTTTTGTTCTAGAATGACTAATTTTTGTGGATTTAATCATCTGTTCCTTGCTAAGGCAAGATTGTACCCAACAGGTTTCCAATGCTTTCTGAGTTGCTACACTATGGTCGTTTTTGAAGCCATGTAGTATAATCATTTCTTTGGGCATCCCTACATTCAACAGACTGCCGTATCTCTAGTGCAAAGGCAAAATCGTGTGTATCTCCTCTTTGCATTAGGAAAGACTCCCTGATGCCTCCACTACTTTGTTCATCCTCAGAACAAACCAGTGAACATTGCACTAGTTCTGCTTCATCAGTATTGATGCTGATACTCAAACCTGGATCATAAACACTTATCACTGTCTTCAGTAGCCTAAACCCAGGTAGCTTTGCAGAAAATCAAAATGCACCTTTCATGAGAACAGAAGCCTGGAAATGATCACTTATTTCTGGCAACATCCAGAACTAGAAAAATAAAAGATGACTGGCCTGTATATCCCTAATCCCACAAACATACACACATACATTCTCCAGTGTGTGTACTGCATGCAGTCCCACTGAATCCAACAGGACTACTCCTGGCTCTTCGTTCAGCACCAGGGTGAACTTCGTTCATCCTGCCTCCTCTTCGCAGCCGACAGATACGCACCCACCGCTTCAGGATTCCGCGGTCGGCGTGTCGCGGCGTGAGGGTGGCGAGCCTGGAGGGGCCACACCCACGAGGAAACCCCCAGGTGCCCGCCACGAGCGAGGGGAGGGAGAGCACCATTCTCGCTCCCAAGCCCCCCATCCACCGGCGGGACCCCGAGCCCGCCCCCGCCGCGGCCCCTTCCCCGGGGCGGAGGGAGGGAGGCGGGGCCGAGCCGGGCTCCGCGGGGCTGGCGGCGAGAGCGCGGTGCCGCCGGCGGCCGAGCAGCGACGGCGAGCGGAGCGGCAGCGGCCGGGGCTGCGCAGCGGGGCCGCGCCCGGAGCCCGGCATGGCCCGGCACTAGCAGGGAGCGCTCCGCCGCCCGCCGCTCCCGGCGGCAGCCCCCGCCGCGCCCCGTCCGTCCTATGAGACCCGCCCCGGCGCCAAGATGAAAGGTAGGGACGGGAGCGGGGCGGCCGCTCCCCCGCCAGCACACGTGCGCCGCGGGCACCGCGCTCCGGGCACCGGCACGCAGGGAACGGGCAGCGCGGGGCGGGATCGGCGGCGCCCGGGAAGAGTGCGCGGGCGGGGAGCAGGCGGCGGGCAGGGTGCGGGCAGGACAGCATGTGGACACTGCATCGCGGGGGGATTTCGGGCAGGGTGCAGGCAGGGCGGTCGGTGGGGAGGGTGCCAGCGGGGTAAGCCGCACGCTGTCAGGACACCGTGCGGGCAGGCAGGTGGCGGGCAGGGCACGGGCAGCCGGTGCCGGGAGCGGCAGGGCGCGGGTCTCACCGCGACCCCGGGACACGCGTGGGGCCGGCCCGGCTGCGGGCGAGCCCCGGCCCCGCGCACCGGGGGCTGCGCTGCCGCCGCGGCTCGGTTTGTGTCGGTCAGTGCCGGTCCGGGAGAGGGTGTCCGTGTGTGAGTGTGCGTGTGTCCCGTCATGAGTGCGCTCCCCAGCACGTTTTCTCTCGACACCCAGCTTTTATCTTCCCCCTCGCCGGCGCCCCGAGAAGAAGACGTGTGTTTCCCCCTGGCTTATTTGTTTATTTTTTTGCCAGCGTTTTGCGATGTTCTTGGTGTAGCTTCTAAACATCTGGCAGTGATTAGGTGCCAGTAGAGGCTTAACTGGCTTGTGAAATGTATTTGGCATATTTCTCCTCAACATCCACCGACTGGAAAATTTTTGATCTTTGCTTTGCATCTGTTCAAACTGAAACTTCGTTTCTTTTCCTTTTTCTCTCTTTTCCTTCCTTCCCTCTCCTTTTGTTTTAAGTGGGGGAACCATACAAGTTCTAGCAAAGTTCTACAAAGTTGTGACAGAGGTATTACCTACTTTAAAATGAAACATAGAAGCAGATTGCCAAATTGCTACACTGTAACCTAGTAAAGATGTGTTGGGGGGGTTGCAAGAAAGCCTTCTGTTTATGAAAATCGATAGCCTTATAGTAAAAGGAATAGACTTTACACACTGTGGAGTACTTACAGTGAAGACATCAAAGGAAATTATGAAAAGTTTAGGAATTAGTTGGGAGTTTGTGAGACTCAAATCTAGTTTTATTTCAGATGCAAAAATAAACTTGGAGGATGGAAGGAAAAAAACCATACATATAAGAAAATTGCTTTTGGGCACCAATGTGCCTGTTCTTGGATTGCAGAGTTTTATTCCAGATGCCAGGACGCCAGTAAACATCATGATAGTTACACTGAGTTTCCAGAGTCTGGGACACCAAATGATGTGATTATGTAGTCACTTGCCAGAGTAGCTGCCTGAAGGGAGGAAAAACTTTTTGGGGGCATTTATTTTGCAAGCCCACACACACTGTTAAGTTACTTCTGACACTGTGGCATGGTGTCTCTCCAGGGCCATGCAACATATTAAAAATAATGTATTTACAGTGTTCTTTATTTATAGGGTGCTCATGCCAAAAATTTTGTCATCACTTTACCATTATCAGCGTAAGTGTAATAGCAGGAACAAACCAAAACAATGAGGATCCAGTGATACAAAACAGTGACTGTTATCACTGAAAGCCTTATGCTCCATTCTTTGGGGGAGTTTTGGGGAGAGGCAGGATGCAAAGGACCAAGGGTGGCAATAACATACAATGTGACTTGCGTCTCCTTCTGTTCTGCCTCCATTGCTTTTTGCAAAGTGGAAAAGCGGCATTTGCAGGGAAGATGTTTTGCCTGCTGGGAGCACTTGCTGGTGCCCCATACTCCATTGAGAGAGAGTGCTAGTCCTTACCATTTGGTTTCCCTGAGAGTGATCACAGCTATCTTATTTCTTTCCCTCACAGAGTTACAGAAATCAGTAATAAAACATGCAGAGAAGAATACTTAAATGACTGTGCTAGTAACAAGAGAAAAGAGAAGCTTCAAACAAATCATCACACCAAGTGCCATTGTCACTGGTATGGAAGTCAGAGGGCCAAAACAAATCTTGACTTGGTGATTTCCTTTTCTGGGTACAGATTTGGCTTTTCATATTTTCTCTTTACACTCAATGGTGGTGATAATTGCACGACTGCAGAACTTAGTGTAGTTACACATTTTTCTCAATAACAACAAAATGATCTGTTGATTGCAGCTGTCTCTGTATCTACCGTCTCTGGAGAATGGATGAATATCTAAATAATTGCATCACTAAATATCTGTAAGGAATAAATTATATTTCCCATTGCTGGTATTCGTAATGTGTTATGTTTTAAATCAGTAAAACAAATTACGTATAATATGCTGGCAGTTTTATTTCCAGCAAGCAACACTGAGCTCATAAACTTTGTGATTTTTTTTTTTACTAATAATTCATATGATTTATATAGGGCCTTGAGTGCTTTAGGGTCAGATTTATCTTTATCAAATGATACTTCTAAGTTGTAGTTATTTATTGGGGTATGAAGGGGTATTTGTTGCCTGGGAAACAAATGAAAGCAGCTTCCTCATAGTCAAACACCACCACATGTTTGAAAACATTGACCCTAATTTAAGACAGGGACAAGCATTGTTAAAACTGAGAACTTCTTCCCATATATCTGTGATATATTTTGTCATTACTACTTTGAACTCTATCTGTAATCACTGCTGTCATGACAGTGCTGGTAATAAGTATTTTCAACTGAAATGTGGATACTTTTTGCATAATGACTTAATACTAATGGCCAAAATCAGGCACTGACAAAGTCAAGATGGTCATTTTGGGACTGTTGCTCCAGGATGACAGAAAAGCTCTTAATTATGATACCTGAAGTAGCTTAGCTGCTTCTTTCCATTACTCTGTTGCTTGCTCTACCTCTTCCTCCATCTCCCGCTTCTTCTCCTCCTCCTCATTCTCTTCCTCTGCCATCACAAGCACCTTGCTATGTACTCCTTATGTAATGATGGTACTGGAGGACAGATTGTCTGGGATCCTGTGCTTGAGAACTAGAATGTGACTGAATACCCTGTCCTGTGCAGTTTCTCTCATTTGATAAGATAGATGCACAGGGAGAAACAGGTTTGTCCTTGGTAGAGTTCCACTGAAATCAGTGGAGCCTGCACTGCCTCAGGAATGGCCTAGCCTGAAAGCTCAGCTTTCTTAGCATCGACCAGTTTACTTTAAAGGCAGTTTGATGTGCTTACTGCACAGTTTTCAGTAGATAGAGTACACTGACCTTTCACAGGATGTGCCAGTTCAGTTTACCCCAAGCTGGCCTTATACAGTGAACACTTTATCAGACAGTTAATGAGATATCAGCCCATATTGCTAAAATTGCCCCTTCTGTGTTTTATCCTGGAGCCTGGATGTAATCTGCAGGTAAAGCCTACATTTGCAAACTCTGAGTGTGCACATAAGTTCAATTGTTCTTTCTTGACTACCTTGAAAAGACTTAATTTATTTATATGATGTTTACTTTCTTGATGGATTTTGTCTTTAACTGGTTTGATGCCATGATGCAACTGCTATTTTTATAGACTAAAGGAATAAAATTTCTAATTTTCTAGTATTTCAGAAAAGTGCATCTCTATTTTTTTTCTTTCTCATCTTTGTATGCACCAAATCAAACGAACAGTCATCTGCAAATAGGTCTTTCCTGGGTAGAAACTTCAAACTATGAATTTTTTAAAAAATCTCATCCAGAGCATTTTGCAGAAGCCAGAAAGCATCTGAAAAACCAAGGATTAGAAGTGGAGTGATCCTGTAACCGTTACTTAGTCCAGTTATAACAGAGCTTATATGAATATAGTGACATAAACATGAAACATATGCAGGAGGTCTGAGTGGTGTGTGTTGGATGTGTCACAGGACCCTAACACAGAAGTTCAAAGGCATGAGCAGTTATAATAAATGTGTGATACAACACAGAACAAATCCTGAGCAATGCTACTATACAGTCAGTGTGTATCCTGAACTGGTTGGTAGCACAGAGGATTTTAAACAAATGGATGAGAGAGATGCAAGCATGCATTGAAGGATATTCTTATTAATGATATAGAGGAAAACAGAGTGTTAGAAGCTATGAAATTGCAAGAGAAATCTGTTATTGCACAGATAGAAATATTACTGTACATCTGCAAAGGATATTGAGCAGAATTAACATATAAGCTATTTTTGACAGGAGTATTTTCAGTAAGAAGTTGTAATTGTTCATCTTTGCTTTCAATCTTCTACTTTTCCCAGCCACAAAAGACTAAGAATAGAATGGGCAAGCCTATCCCTGTGAAGGAGGGAGTTGTCTAAAATCTTCTGTGGCTCTTTCTTCTCCTACTTTGGACAACATAAATTTATTTTAGACTGATTTCACTACAGTTGATGGCTGAACAGAGCCCCTTTTTTGTCACAACCACTAAAGAGTTTGCTTAGATTCGCACTCAAAGACGGTTGTGCCCAGAGATTGACACTTTTGCCTGCTAGGATAAGGAGGGAAAGGTAATCTTTCAGAGAGAGAGCTGATCAGGCTTTGCAGAGATAAGAGAGTAAAATAAAGAGAGCTGGAAGAAATGTCAAGGATGAAAGCAGTTCAGTACTGCAAAGGATGCATGCCCAGTTATCTTCAACTTCACAAAATGTTCCTTATCTGGAGGTTCTGTGTGTCAGAACAGAGAATCTCTCCTTCCAGCCCTCCCCCTTGGAAAGCAAAATAAAGACGCTTTTTACAAGGCACTGAAAGTGAACCTGATCCTCCTCAAAATGTGAGTGTGGTCTGTATGAGTGAGGGAGCAACTAAGATGAATTGTCTTTGGAGTTTGACTACTTCCACCTAAAACTGCAATCCCTTTTGGTGCATAAATTTGAGGTGAAGACTGGGACGTCGCTGGGGAACAAAGTGAATGAGTTATGGAAGGTAATAGAGACATGTGCTGTTAGGAATGTCTATGCCATTTTAATGCTGCTGTTAATTGCCTCCTCTGCCATACAGACAGGGAGGCACAATTTTTCCGTGCACTAATGAGAACAGATCTGTTTGCTCTTAAATCATTATGCTGAAATATGATATGATTTAAACTTTTAACTTCTGAGGTTGACCCTCCACACCATGCAGCTGCTTCTGACCCCAGTGCTGTAATGATGTTGTGTGGCACTTACAGGCTAACAAATTTTGTTCAAGAAACACCCTTATTTACTGGCTTCATTTTGTGCCTCAAAAGCAAAACTAGAGCCATTGTTGTTATACCTCTGAATTTCATAATCCGTGGGGTTTGTGTGTTCTTAATGTGAGTGCTTGCATTTTTTGGGCATAGTGGTAGGGGAGTAGATTGAGACCAGGGTACTAAAATACACCCATTTGTGATGATTCTTTGTTTTGTTTGTTTTACACATGTGTTAGGTGGTGAGAGACACAATCCAAGTTTTGCTTTATGCATGTGTTAGGTGATGAGAGGCACAATCTGAGTCTTAGGATATGTGCAAAGAGGATCTCTGCTCTAGGACCTTGCCTTTTTCAGTCTGTATGCTGAAATCAGATAAATTCCCAGATCAGCAATCTGAAGGACAGAGCTGGGAGAAAGCCTCAGTCTTGTTGCCAGAATCCAAGCTCAAACAGCATCCCAAAGGATGCTTTGGGATGCAGGGGAATGGGCTCTCTTCCAGGACTGCCTCAGCTGAACCTCTACTGTGGCTGCCCTAAAGACCAGATACTCTGCAAATGCAGAATCCATGTAATCCCTGTCCAAAGAGCTTACTGCGTGACAAGTCGGACAAAGGAAGGGATGGATAATATGGACAAGACACACACAGCAACAACTGTGACATTGTGAGTCTGACATGTCAGCTGGGGACCTTGTCAATAGGGAAGTGTTTTAAGTGTGGGGTAGGATTTTATGAGAGAGAGCTTATCAAAATAGAGGCAGAGGGAAAGAACTTGACTATGAAAAGAGCCTATAAGGAAAAAGCAGTGGAGAAAGGCAGAAGAGGACTAGTGAAATGGAGCATCTGTGAAGAGAGGGGAATGACGAGCCCATTAGCACAAGCAGGAGACTGTCTAGAATAAAAGCTAAGAAAACCAATGGAAACCAATTAGACTGATGAAATCATCAACATCTGAAGGCCACAGCTGTTTGCTGTGCTTCTGCTGGCTCTGTTTCACCTCTAGGTCAGCACTTTGAATGTAGACCCAGTTAACAGTGACCAGAAATGCATATAAATCTGGTGGCTGCTCCAAAAGCTTTTGAAATGTGATATGAGAAAGATATTGGTGTTTGCTGTTCTCATCTGTCTGAACAGTTGTTAACATTATAGAAACCTCACAAGTGGATGAGTTCCTCCTTTTCATTGAAAGAGTGCTGAGATGGAGAGAGCAGGCAGGAGTAGCTTTTTGACACTGACTCCTCATGAAGGAGATGCACTTGTTACATGGTTCTGAGCAGAGTTCTTCATCCACACTGATTTATGGGTCAAAAAGAGAAATATCATGATGTTTCAACTAGTGGGTACAGCTTCTTTCCAAATGGTACAAGTAAAAATCTGTTCTTGCTAGTAATACAATGATTTTTATGGAACTGCAAAAAAAAAAAATTACTTATATCTGGGATATAAGTAAATAGTTCCCATTAAGTCAGTAGGAAAAGCAAGGCCCTAACCATTAAAACCCTTTGAGAGGGAGATTTATTTTAAAGGAAACTCTTACAACTGGATGTCATTTTTACTACAAATTAATCTTGTAGTTCTGAGTTCCCAACCTGGTACTTAGGGGTAGGTTCTAATGTACTGTAATTCAAGTTTTCAGGGGGCTATAAAGGAAATTCTAAAATCTGAGCTGAAATTGGGCATGACAATTTTCAGTCCAGATGCCTCATTCTCTCTTGGAATAGATTTCCCCAGATTTTGAAATGCAATGTAGAATGTTGGTGTCTTTTCTTTATTTAGGACTTCAAACAAAGTCTTTAAACAAGAACTTTTTCTTTATGTGTACGGCACACAAATGTTCTAGAAATTATTGGATACCATGTGTCAGCAGCCACCATACAACCCAGCACCTCTAATGGTTCTGAGGTCTTGTTTCCTTCATTAGTTAATTAGGTTTAAATGGCTGAGCAGGGTCTACTGTTAAAAGGTGACAGCTGGACATGTACATTAGAGCTTTCTCTAACACCTTCTGTATGCCAAGAATGACACCCACAAAAGGAAGGGGATAAAATGAAAACAACTTCCCTAAAATCACCTTGCACCAGAGGCTCCTCAGATCTGGTGCTGTTCCAGCAACAGGACCAAGTGGTGCCATGGTTATAGACCCTATATAGTATCAGGGGCAGATTTAGCATCCTTCTTGGCTCCAGGCCAACTCTTTCTTACTTGACCTCAGCATGACTCATAAGTGGTCCATGATTAATTTATTTAAGATTTAAGAACAAGAATGAGAAATTAAACAGTTCTACTCCACAGATTTTTGCTTTGCCTCTAGCAAATTAATCAAACGAGAGTGTAATTTGTTTTAGATTAAATGAATTCCCTCTGTTCGCTGTGTTAATCCCCAGCTGAACTGCCTTTTTGCAATTCCCACTCCCTTGAAGCATTGTACTGTATCTGATTTAACTCTACAACTGTATTTATTAGAGGTGTTGCAGTAATAACTTATGACTGCAGGGCAAGTGGAATTTGGCATTGGTACTTGGTGGGGCACAGATATTGCCAAAATACCTCAAAGCTTTTTTTCTTTTTTTTTTTTTTTTGACCAGAACTCTTGCTGGACACTGACTCCCGAGATATCTGATGCATTGCTGCTCAGCTACAATGAGACACTCATTTGTAGCATTCTGCTGTAAGCTCCCCATGACAATCTGTTGTAGCATCGAAGGAGACCTGATGAAACAGATCTCTGGTGGTCCTTCCCCTACGTGGTTAAAAATACAATTGGTTGCTCACATGTGTTTCTGTTCTGCCCAAAGTTCACCTTTTTTATGGACCTTCCTTCTGCCAGAGCTCTCTAGAAGTCGATGGAATAAGAAACCAGCTTTTCATCTTTCTTTGTCTTTCCTATTCTGGATTCTCTATCTTTTGGGTCACAGCTGAGACCCTGGTAGAGAATCTTGTAACAAAATTATGGCTTGTCTTCCCAGAACTAAAGAGTTAATTCTTCTGTCTGGGACATATCAATAGATTCTGTTAAATTGTCTGCTTCAAGGAGGAGTCTGGCCTTTATATTTTTCACCCATGAAGTAAGCCTTGCTTGTATATTAATGTATATGTATGTAACAGAAATACTTGCATTCATTCCAGTCATTCTCTTTGTAACTGAGAAGGGCTGGATTTAAACTAAAGAAAAATATTTCTAACTTAAAGTTTTCTCAATGTCAAACCAACTCCTCCTACACCAGTTTCAGCTTCAATCAAGTATGGGCACCACTGATGTGAAAAGAAAATTTTCTTTTCCTTACATCAGCTACTGGTGCTCAAAACTCATGAATTTCTGCCACACCAGTTTCTGATACTGCCTTTAAAAGTGTAAGTTATTAAAACATGCTGGAGGTTTTCTTACTATTTGCTTTCCTACTTGGTGTGTATTTTCTTAACCTCTGTAATTCATAACAGATCACATTTTCATAGCTTTCTCTAGAAAAGCTGTTGCCTTTTCAATGAAAACTTAGGTTCTCTTGTATTTTCCTGATGCAAAGATACCAGGAAGCTTTGAGATTTTTGTAGAACTTGGGACAAAACTTCAATATTTCCAGTGCTGGAACAGGGGGCCATGTTTCTGCTGCCTCCAGTGAGGACAATACTGCCTAAAAGGCATGGGAGGAGAAGGCTGGGTGCAGGGCTTTGCCTTGGGACTTAAATTTATAGGCTTGTTTGTCAACTTCATTTTTAATATTTCAAACACATTTCTTCTGAAGTAGGGCTTTCAACCCTTCTTAGTCTCTTTTTCCAAAATGCTGTTCATCTCTGAATGTTTAGTCTAAGCTTGCTTTCTTCCATCTTTATTTCCCTTAAACTTGTTAAGTTAATATTGCGAGATGTTATCTTTACACATGATTTGAGCCAAGTGCCTAGTAGCAGTTGTGACTGAAAGACCTCTGAGCTTTGTCTGTGAAATAATTTTCATAGACTTGCCCTAAAATACATTGCTGCCCCTTGCAAGACCATCTCACAGGGACTGAAAAATGTTTTATGTGATGTTTGAAATTTTAGTGAACAGGGAGCTGGGTCACTAGTTGACAAAACTGTCCTTGCCCATCTCCACTTCTGTGTTTCAAACACCACAAGTGCCCTTCAAAATTAGGAGATTAATAAATGAAGTATCCAAAGTTTAAGAAAAAACTCCATCCCTAGCAAGAACATGCAGCGCTGCCAATATTGAAAAGCATATACATATTTTTTAAACTGTGAATAGAAATATCTAAAATATATGTATATAAAAATATATATTATGCAAATATGGAAGAGGCCAAAGAAACAACAATGTGATTATAAAAGTGTGGCTGGAGGCCAGTGCACTTGGGCTAAGGATGGAAAACGGGACAGCTAGGGAAGAGGTTGGCAGCCTGGGAGGAAGGTCTTGGGGACGTGGAGTGGGATGAAGCCACAGGATTTAAAGACAGCCTGACTGTATACATAAGATATGAATTGGATAAGCTAGGTTACACTCCTGAGAAACAAAGGAGGCAATTGTGTTACAGCCTGATAGCAGGAGAGGGCAGGAAGCTAAGGGCTCTGGAGCTGGTATCTTATTTTGTGCAGCATTCTATCTTTTGTACAAAAGGGAAGATTTTTCCTGAGTAGCTCACCGCTGGGATGAGGAGTTTGGTTGTTGATGGTTTATTAGTATTTGTCATGTTTTGTTGGGTGACCTTGTCTTCAGATAACATTCAGTACAACTGTGAGAGTTTGTTTGGTTTGGTTTGTTTTCTTTAAAGGTTTCTTTCTGCCTTCAAAGCCAGCATGGGTTTGTTTTGCCTGAGGAGCATCCACTGGCGCTTCCACTTATTAAATGTTCATCTGAATTGGAGGTGTAGCTTAAGATGAGGACAGGAGCACCGCTGGCAAAATGTGTTACCTGGTGAAGAATATGTTTTTAGCTGTTCTATCAACAGTGTCGTCTGAGTAAAAGGTGATGTTCTGCAAATTGATGTATTTCATGGACTCCTCTGCTGCTTCAGGCAAAGTCTCCCTCAGAGTTCTGTGTGTGGCACCTTGCATGTCAGAAGGTGGAGCAAGTCAGTTTTTCTGCTGGACATGCACTCAAATCATTTGAGCTTTGTTGATCCTGAATGCAGACTGAATCTTTACCTTTGAATTCATCTCCCCAAGGCTCTGTGGTGGCCCAAGTTAGCTGTGGCAGCAGTTAACACAGTTTCATGATGCAGAGCAGTCTGATCGTGTACACTAAGTCTGTGGACAAAAAAAGGTCTAACTGAGCACAGACTTCCCACTCCATCCCATCTGTTTGTCTGCATTTAGCTTACTTTTCCACTGCAAGTCATTAAGTGTTCCCTTCTGGTGAACCCCTTGAGCTTCTGTTTCCTGTGCTCCCCTCAAGTCAGGGAAAGGCCTGGATGGAAAGGTTGCAAGCTTCCTCAGCATCCTGTGCTGGAAGGGTGGCACAAGGTCACCAGCAGCCGCTGAAGCATCCGGGGGTGCTGAATCAGCCTCCCCGCCACTGCAGTGCAAACCAAAGCCCAGAAGAAGCTGGGTTTTGGACAGCAGGGATTGCCGTCAGATCCCAGCAGTGTTTTGCACAGCATGGAGGCAGGCTTGCCTGGGCGTTTCTGCTGGGAACCACAGCAGAGACAAGTGTTTCTGCAGCTTGGCGGTGGGCAGAGAACCACCGGCTGCCACTTGGGAAGCCAAGTCCTAGGTCCTGTTTAAAGAGAGTCCCGTGGAGGCTTCTCCCAGTGTGAAAATGGTGTGTGTCAGAGAGGGAATGGGTCTACTCTGCTCCCTGTGGGAACAGGAAAACGAGAGAGGAGCTGCCTGTGCTGTGCTGCCCTCCCTGGCAGTTGGTTGCCTGGTGCAGAGGCTGTGCTGATGGCAGTGCAGGGCTTTTGCCTTTCCTGATTCAGCAGAACGAGGAATTGTGTTGGTAGAAGGAAGCTGAACACGTGAACACAAACATATCCTATTTTTTTTTTATTAAAGAAGTCGTGGGTGTATTTCTTTTGCTGATGCCAGCCTTTTCCTTTGCTGCTGAAAGGGAGAGGAGAGAAGGAAGAGGAGAGAAATGAAGCTTCTGACAGAATAAAATCGTGATTATTAGCATATTACTGCTTGCTAACTTAAAGATGAGAACAAAAGGCTTAATGAAATCACTGAATCATAGAATATCCTGAGTTGGAAGGGACACACAAGGATCATCAAGTCCAATTCCTGGCCCTGCATAGGGCAGCCTCCAGAATCACGTCATGTGCCTCACAGCATTATCCAAATGCTTCCTGAATTCAGGCGGGCTTGGTGCTGTGACCACTTCCCTGGTGAACCTGATATTTTCCTAATATTCAACCTGCCCTGACACAGCTTCATGTCATCTGCTTGGGTCCTGTCACTGGTCACCACAAAGAAGAGATCAGTGCCTGCCCCTCCTCTTCCCCTCTTGAGGAAGCTCTGGACTGTGATGAGGTCTCCACTCATTCTCCCTTTCTCCAGGCTGAACCGACCAACTGACCTGAGCCACTTCTCATATGGCTTCCCCTCTAGACCCTTCAAAATCGTCACACTCTTTGTTTTTATTTTTTCTCATCTGTTTGATTTTATCAGTTCTGTTTCCTATTTTTCATCGGATCTTGCAAGTTCAAGCTGACCTAGTGCCCATGGGAGGTGGTGGATGGATGGACAAGTATCCCCTCTGACTCCTCTCTCATTACTTGTCATGGCTATATGTGGCACTTTGTGTTAAAAGGCCAAACTGGTTCACATGTAGCTGAGCCCAACGCCTGCACAGCACAGGCAGCTGGCTGGAGTGAGTGCTGTGGTCTGGGCGAGCCTGCCCAAGCAGCATGCTGGTGACAATTGCGGCTGTCACTGTGATGAGGGACATGTCTGCTCTGCTCTGTACTTAATTGGCCAAGCAGGCCTCACAGTAGCTACCAGGTGATAAATCTGCACAGTTTGTAATCTGAAGTTCTGCTGGTGATTCTGGTTGGGGGAAAGGCTCTGAACTGCCTTCTCTACTTCAAGACAGAGGTGGGATATGAGCAACAGAAGGAAGATCAGCAACAGGCCTAACAAATCAATTAAAGTTACATTAATTCATGAACATTTAAGTGTAAAAACTTCTTCCCATCTTTTTCCAGTGGTAGTATTAATAATCTGCTGCTCTGTCTTTCTTTCTCCAGACGATTTTGCAGAGGAGGAGGAGGTGCAGTCCTTCGGCTACAAGAGGTTTGGTAAGTGGCAGCAGGTCTTTCATCTTGCTGTTGCATAGTGCATAGGGTAAATCAAACACCTGCTATGAAAATCTTTATTGCTGGCAGCATCAAAACATACAGATACAGTCCCATCATCCACTTTACTCCAATATCATCCCAAAGGAAAGTGTGATTTTTAGACTTGATTTATTTTCTTGACGAACATAAGGCTTCAGAAATAGCTCTGATCAGAAACAAGCAGTCGTTTGTTTCATTATTTGATCATTAGCATCATGGAAATGAAGCCCACACCTGAACAGAAATGAATGTGCATGCTGTAAAAATGGGTCAGTGCCTCTTACATGTCCTCTGCTCAGCTGGTCATTGCTTCAGCCCACACATGGATGTGCAGCAGGTTTTATAGGTGTTCCCAAGAGTGGTTGCATGGGATGTTCTGTAGACTCGCAGGGGTTGTACTGACAGCTGGGCCAAGACATATGCTGTGGACTCCTCTCAAAAGAAAAGTATAAGATATGGATGCATTCTGATGTCAAAAATTATTAGAATGAGCTTGGTTACTGATTTTCTTTTTCCCCTTTCCTTTCTTTTTGATGTTTGTTTACCCAAAATGGCCTTCTCATGTAAGGAAGGCAGTGCCACGCATCTGTGTCCAGCAGGTCAGCAGCTTTCAAGACCCCTCTTTTCAAGGCTCTTGTGATCTCTTTCTCTCAGGAGAATGTTTCAGTCTCTGCAGTCAACAGTTTCACCCAAGGCAGGCTGATGCCTGTCCCTGTGACAAGAGGAAGGTGACATGGTAGCCTCTGAGCTCCCACAATGCCAACTCTGTCTTGGAGCAGCCAGAGAGGCTCATCATCCAAGCTGCTAGCTGCCTTTTCAACTGTAAGCTATCAGAATAATAGTTCACCTTATTTTTTCTCTCCTGGGAAAGTGGCTGGAACAGGAGTTACTTTCAATGACCCCACTTGGCAAGCAGATAGAAAAAGCAGGCTGAAAATAAAAAATGAAAAATAAGTCAACAATTCCTTACATCCCAAAAGGAGCAGGGGGAGGCAGTGTGAGGAGATGTGGCATTTGGGAGGTGGGAATCACGTTCACATGACCTTTTCTACCCCCTGAACTACTCCACTGCACCCTGCTGTTGAGCTTTATTTTGGATAGATCAGCCAACCACAGAGCCAGCATCTGTGGCTTGGAAAGTCCTGCCATAAGGCTGCACACAGGGTTTTTTCCTAGTCTTTTTTGTTGTTGTTGTTCTGGATTAAGCCCTGGAATAGCAAAAAGGAAAAAAAAAAAAACCTTGAGAAATAGGAAGAGATATTAACTGTTTATTTCTGTCACTTCCATATGAGTAAAAAATATTAAGCTTCATTAACAGCTATAGAAATAGTTTCCCTCTGTGTTGTCCTCTACCTAGCTATCCCTGGTCAGCACGCTCCTGCAGTGAACAGCGAAAGGATTTAGCAAGGAGCAGGTACTCCATTATCCTTACTATCCCAGTAACGAGTGCACTGTTGTGACATGACAGGGTTTTTGCATATTAAGTTGCTTTCATTTCTTTCTTCCTCACGGATATTGTGATGTTACTAATGTGAGTTATTTCTCTCCTTAGAAATGCAAGAGCATTTCCAGAAATGCTGTGCTGTTGCACTTGGTGGGGCAGTGCAGAGGGTGCAGAGAGCCAGCAGCCTGGCAGTGGTGGGAGGAGATTTCACCACAAGAGGAGGAGTCAGGGTAGTTCCACCCTTAGGAAACAACTAAACTGCCATATTCTTCATGAAAACAGCATCGCTGTGGTCAGGGAGGTGTCCCAGATGTCTGCAGTACAGAAGAAGAGCCTTGACCAAAGGGAGAATGGGGTCATGAAGCCATAGCGTTGGTACTGGTGAGAGTTGTGTAATTCAGTGGTGTTCCAATCCAAGAAATCTTCTTTGTCCATACTATTTTGGAGCCCAAACTTCTTCCCATACCCTTTTCCTTATCTTTCCCAGCATCATGGGGCAGCAGAGGGAGAAGCTAGGGTGGCCTGGTTTCCATACATACCTGCACCAGCATCCTGGTGTTCATGCTTTTTTGTCCCCTAAAGGGATTATTTCCCCTTCTTCAGAAAACCTGACTCAGTATGTTCCCATTTCTAACGTCCCTGATGCATTTCCAGGCAGTCTCTGAGCAACCTTTGGAGTGAGCGGGACCCACGTGCCTTCAACAGCGCCGGGGGCTTCACTTGGCACTGGGCTCCTCCATGCAGGAAGGTGACCTGCACATCTTTTAAGGACTGCAAATTCAGTGGACAGCTGAGTCAGCATTTCCAGTGAAGTACCAGAGTTTGTTCTTGGGGCCAGAATGCAGCGGAGTAGTTGGAGCTGCTACCTGACCAGTAGAAAACATTATGCCTCCTGTCACAATTGTGTTCTGTTCCCTCTTGGCCCTGTGTCCTCACTGATAAAAGAGGGCAATGTGGGGAAATCCCAAGACAAGAACCAAGTTTTATTATACAAACCTCAATAAAAGGTCATTTTTAAAGGATTCCTGTTCTGTCTGCTTGCTGGCATTGTAGAAGTTCCAGTGCTGTTCCTGTACAGCCTACTGGTATGGGCAGCGATAAAAACAGCAGTGAGGTTTTTGTTTCAGGAGCCACAGTGTAAGAGGAGTTGTGTTAATATATTGTGACTGGAGCAGTCCTTGTACATCCCATTAACATGAGACATGGTAGGAGGACCATGTACCTCAAGTACCTTTGACTCCATCATTTGGAAGTGGGAGCCCATGTTTGGAGCAAAACATGCTCCGAGGGGAAGAAGGCTGAAGCACAACTGTTTTGTGAAAAACATGGCTAGCCATGAGTCACTGCTGGCAGCTGGGAACATGTGTTGGTCAGCATTTGGCAAGCAAAGCCTTGACCAAACTGCTTTCCTAGAGTTCAGCTGAAGAGTTTATTATTAGCTGCCATGTTGCTGGAGCCTGTAGTTTGGTTCAAGGAAGGAAGAGATCAGCAGAAGGAGGGAAAGAGAGAGGCATTCTCCAAAAATTCTCATTTTGGGGAAGAAGCTTTTGCGAAGAGGACTGAATACACGCTGTCTTGCACCACTTCCGCTTTTTCTGAATCATTCTGTCCTTCCTTCTCAGATAAGTTAATTTCCGAGAATTTATCATGCTACTTTATTTTTTAGTCAGTGGAACATTAACTGGTCATAGTAAGCCAAATACGCTAAACATAACACACTAACATATTAAAGAACAAAGAATACAGATGTAGACAACTCAAAGATCCTAGGAAAATACATACCAGCGTTTTTTCTTTTTTGAGCCTGGGACAGATTGCTGCAGGGGGTCAGGGAGGATGAGGAAAGCAGTCTTTCCAGCTGACTGATGCTGTTTACTTCTTTCCAATGGATGCTACAGATGTGCAGGGACGCTGCCAGAAGTGTGATACTCAGCTGCCATGCCTCCAGATCACTGCACTGAAAAAGTGAGGCAGTGTGTTTCTTATCTCTGCTACTTCATCATCAGTCACTACTCAGGCTGCTTTGAAGTTATCTGCTCCAGATAGGAAGCTAAGCCTCTCCACTGATTTTCCTCTACCAGATTGCCACCAATGCTAACTCTTTTATCAATCAGTGTCACTGGTTTGCACCACTCCATGTACACTCCGCTTTGGGAAAGAATGAATGAAAGGGCGAAACTTCCCTTTCAATATGACATGCTTTGGGGATGCTAAATCTCAGACATGACAGCTCAAACTAGTTTCTAAATGGGTGGTAGGAGGATGAGATCTCTTTATGGCAGGGTTTGACTCTTCCCTCTGAGATTCAGGCTCTGGTCACTACCACAGGCATGGGAATGGAAGGGATGTGATGGACTCCAAGGCAGAAAATCCAATCTTCCTAACTCGTGGTATTTCATAGAATCATATAGAATCATAGAACCAACTGGGTTGGAAAAGACCTCTGAGATTATCAAGTCCAACCCTTGATCCACTACCACCGTGGTTACTAGACCATGTCACTAAATGCCACATCCAGTCTCTTCTTAAATACCTCCAGAGATGGTGAATCCACCACCTCCCTGGGCAGCCCATTCCAATGCCCGATTACTCTCTCCATAAAAAGTTTCTTCCTAATATCCAACCTAAACTTCCCCTGGCAGAGCTTAAGACCGTGCCCTCTTGTCCTGCTGCTGGTTGCCTGGGAGAAGAGACGGACCCCCACCTGGCTACAACCTCCTTTCAGGTAGTTGTAGAGAGTGATGAGGTCCCCCCTGAGCATCTTCCAGGCTAAACAACCCCAGCTCCCTCAACCTCTCCTCATAGGACTTGTGCTGAAGTCCCTTCACCAGCCTGGTTGCTCTTCTCTGGACCTGCTCCAGCACCTCAATATCCTTCCTGAACTGAGGGGCCC
>JAYRBT010000082.1:103963027-104036373 GCA_036023395.1 Myiotriccus ornatus
CCTGATCCAGGCCAGGATGCCATTGGCCTTCTTGGCCACCTGGGCACACTGCTGGCTCATGTTCAGCTTCCTGTCAAATCTAGGAATTTCTGGACGAGGAATGGATAAAGCATCCTGCCACATAGTAATGAAATATACTATTAAAAAAAAAAAAAAGAAAGAAAAAAAAAGTGAGGGAAAAAAGAAAGAAAAAAAAGTGAGGGAAAAAAAAGACTGTTTAAAAACATATTTGGGTAATATGATTTTTTTCTCCTGATGAGTGGCTTGGGAGCAGCTGAACTAGATCCATTTAATAACTGTTTTCTCACTATACATTTTTTATGGTATTTTATACAGTAAGAAACTGTATATTGTTTCTTCACCTTTGATAGAATACAACTAGGAAGTTTTAGGAATTTTTAGGAGCCTTGTGTATGGTTTACAGCAAAAATGAAAATTTTTAAAAATTAGAGGGGGTTTTGTGCCTATAAATGTTCAAACATGACCATGGTAAGCAAAATTCATGGCTCAGAATTTTGTGATAGTTCAGGAAAAGCATTTATTCATTAACACTGATCAGACAGAATAATTCTTGTCCTTATGTCTGGATATATCCAGGCCATTGTTCACATCTCTAATAACACGCACCAGAAAAACGTCTGGCATCAGGCTGGTGGTGTGCTATACCCACACAAATCTTAAGCCCCTAACAAAACAAAGAAAAAAAATCCTAAGCTTTAGGAATTTGTCAACTTTTCTTTACAGTTTGTAAACGACCAGTGAGGGATTTCAGGTGCTACAAGGCACATACCTCCCCCAGCATTCTTGCACATGTATGCCTGCAGCATGTAATCATGTGCTTTAATAAAAAGTCACAGGGTCACTCATGCTCACAAAGTCAGAAGAAAGTCAGGCACGTTGTTTCCAGTTCACTAATCTGGCCTTATTTGTCAGATGAGGATTTTGCCTGCATGTGTCGTGGGGTAATGAAATCCTCACTGAATGGCGGTGCCCGTGTGGCTGTTCATTTTAGGCCAAGAAATTCATTTAATTGCCATGGCCACTAAGATGGAAGGAGTTGAACCTGCCTTCTCCTGGGGTGAATCCTGAGCAGCTGAGAGAATCCAGCACCTTCAAGGGTTCAGGGTTTCTGCTGGGGTTTCAGTCCCAGCATCAGGGGCTGCATGCATAGGAGCCATCCATGTAAAGTTTCTTTGTCTTTCTTCTCTTTTCCAGTATGTACTTCCAGTACTGGAGCAGTTGGCAGGGAACTGAAGTCTCAATAAATAAATAAACAAATACTGATGTGTGCAATATTACCATTGCAGAGGATTGTGCCCAGGAGCTGTCAAGGTGCCCACATGCTGCCAGTTTGTCCCCCCGCCACCCCGCCAGTAGCTTCTGTCTCTTGCGGTGCAGTGGGCATGTGTGATAAATGGAATATCCAAAATCCATCAGTGTCAGGCACCAATAGCAAGATCCAAGAAGTTATCAGGTCTGTGTGTACTGTGCTAACTTACTCAGGAGCTGGAAGAGCCGTTCAGGTCTGTGGGTTTGAGGCTGCCCCTCTCTAATCTGTCCTGCTGTGCCTGGCTAAAGGCACTTCTCCTTCTAACCCAAACCCATAAAGAGGCCTCTTAGCAGTGCCTTGGGGACTAAAGTCATTCCAGCTGTGTGTTGTTATGTAGGCAATCTATTTTCTCTTAGTTACGGGCTTTTCCTATGTAGTACAATTAAAATTCTTGACATGCTTCTTCATATATTGCATTTGAAAGCTTGCAGGAATACCTGCTTGATCAATCTCTGTCTTTTACAGGGGTGAATTGAAAGGCAGTATGGTCACCATTATGTGTGAATTTTGCTCTCTAGTTTTCATTGGAGCTATAAAATAAGTGTGTGGGCTGAACAGCATGTTGTATTTACGAATGGAATGAAAAACATTGGCTACACTGTAAGCAACACCTGGGGATTTTGTATTTATTTCCTTGTAAACTATCTGGACAAATAATGATGTTTGGTAACATCATCTTGCTGCCAGAACACCTAGGCTGCATTCTGGGCTGTTCAACTTCATAACAAAATTACCTGTGAAATTAATGCCTTGGAAGGAAACTAAGCATTGTATTTTCAGCACTTGGTACCATTATGTTTCTGTGCAAAGGAGTAACACAGGAAAACACTGGGATAAATGAAAACTTCAGATACGAAGCCATCACGAGAAGGAAGAAAAAAATAGTTGGAAATACCCCTTAGTGAACTCTCCTTAGCACTGCCATGGGATTGTAGCACACACCAGCATTATTCCTGAGCTCCTCTGAAGCTTTATTTGAAATGCAAGTCTGCATTTGTAGCCAGCTGCTACTATACTCTGCTCTTTACTGTGTGCTTTTAACTCTGCAGTTGCAAATGCTCAGATGTGTCTAATGGATCTTTGGCTATTCTGTACCCTCTTCATAATGATTCCCTGTCAGAAAGCTGCTGTGCTGTGCTTACTGCCAGCAACACAGGGACACTGGTGTTTTGTGAGAAAGCGGGTGCTATATTCTCTTAAGGATATATTGTTAGATGAACCCAACAACACACGCAAATAAAACACATACCTGTCATGTGCTGCTTACATTGATATCCTAGATTCCTTTCATTTCTTAGGAATTTCCTCTAAATGTTCTGGAGCTCTAAAACCCACATTAAGTGACATGCCAGAGTTAACATCCCCACACCTGATTCTGCAGGGCACTGAGCCCTTTGCAAATGCTGCTCAGCATCCTGTTGAGTGAGGCCCCCCGAGCATGCAGCCTGCCCAAAGTGGTGCTGCTGCCACTACTTTGTTAGCAATTTATGAACAACATAAATTGCTGTTCAATTACTTGTTATTCAATAACTGCTTTAATTTGCAGCTACCAAGGCAAAGAGTTGGTACAAGTTAGTGTGACAGACCACAGGCAGACAGACAAGTTACCATGACGGACACACACACAGTCTTGTACGATAAGCCCCCAGCTGTCAGATTAGGAAGTTTCTCTGCCTCTGGCTGTCTTGCTCCTGCTTCCTGCAGTTAAGGGAGCAGTTGGGTCCACTTCAGCAGCATCCAGGGAAGGGGAAAGATCAGATTAAGTTGGTAGTACAGCGTTTTGTCTGCTGAACTCTCAGAAGCATTAGAGCAAAAGTGCCATGATATTTTGACATGAGGTGTCATTTAATATTGCATTAGGTTTCCTGCCTGTACATGGCTGGTGCCCGGTTTCCCCTGCTCTTGTGGGAGCTGCTGCAAGGAAGGTATGAAATTTAACCAGCTTTGCCCAGACCTGAACCTAGGAACCTGGACCCAAACCCAGACTTAACCGTCTCTGCTGTCCTGCACCATCTCAGTCAGCAGCCCTGAGCCAGGCCAGTGTCCCAGAAAAGTGACACTGTGAATGTGGTACATATCACAGCTTTGTACTTGGCCAATTTCTTGATGTTTTTCAGGGAGAAAATTTTCTGTCTGAAGATTGACTTCCATCTGAAATCTGAATATAAGGCTAGGGTAGGAGTAATTTCGCCTACTTTGAGGGAGCCTAGGCATCTCTCTCTTTAAAGACACCTGTCCTTAAAATGGTAATAGCCAAAAGAGGCTAATGCTGCATGAAGTGACTTCCATGCTGACCAATAGCATCACCATCCTGACCATTTTGAGTTACTACGTAGAAATTGTCAACTCCAGATCTCTGTATTATGTTCTATAAAAGTGCTGGGGAAAGCATATAAAAGCCTAAAAAAAGCCTGTGAGAGAGAACAGTAAAAGGAATAGCACAAATGAACAATGGGTAAGTACTTTAGGCTGGTTTGGCCTGTTGCAGGCACTAATGAGGAACAGTATGTTGCTTTGCTAAGTCAAAACTCCACTGTTCTGCAGTACAAAAGATTAATCAAAGGAAAGCTTGGATTAAAATTTTATCCAGTCTCAAGTAGCCTTCTTTATATGGGTAAACCTGAACTAAAGCAGCCAAGAGCCAAGAAATTTCCATTTGTCCTATTGCAGCCTGGGTTAAGTGAGTGGGCTGAGATTCTGGAAAACAGAGAGGTTGGGAGATTGGTGAGAGTGGGAAGGAGTCTTGCTCAGTGCCTGGAGTCAGCATGGACAAGTGTTGTGCAATGTGTGTGTGGAGAGGTTTGTGTCCTGCAGATACTCTTCAGCCTGGTCAGGAATGCATCTGGAAAATCCACCCACTCATCCAGAGAGAGAGATTGATGCCTTAAATAAATAAAACATGAATGTGTTTTTGTGATTCAGCTTGTGACTCTTAATGGAAGTTTTTGTAGTAGATGGAGTGCAAGACACAGGGATCCACTTCTCTTCAGCCCAACTGAGGCTCGTAAGGAGATTTTGTGTTTAAAGTGTTGTGCAGACATTCAGGCCTAGTATAGGAGGACTTTGCATCTTTTCTGACAGCTATTTCATAATGCATAAAGATGCAGGGCAGAATTGCTTTCTTTTAAGGATATCTGGGTGCTAAGGTCTGCTTAACACGGCTTTGCTGCATATTTTTCAAAACCTGAAGTTTTAAATGTTTGGAAAACACTTATTGATTTGCTTTACATAATGTATCTGTGTGCTTGTTGCCAAGGTCTTGGTCAGGGAATATGGAAAATTCTACTGAGGTTTATATTTTGAATTAGCCCAGGAACAGGCATAAAAGCTTTTACTTGCCAGGCTTGTTACAGCCCGTATACACTATATTTGGAAGTGCTCAATGGCAGAAAAAATAGTGGCCTTTTACATTTTGTTAATGGGTTAAAGTATGATTTCAGACCATCTGTGGAGGCAGTGACTGAAAGATTCCTTACGCATATGATGGAGGACAATCTGGTTACAATAAATAATAATACATAGGGCCAAAAGATATTTTTCTTCCTTCTTCCTTTCTCTCTAGACGTTAATTGGCTTCAGATAGTAATACAGCATATAATGCCCCACATAACTGTTGATTTCATTTTAAATCTGACCTGTAAGTCTCAAGTTTGGAGTGTGAGAGCTCTTGTCCTTAATTAACACTTTGCACAGTCTGAAGCCAGTTTAATCCAAACAAACACTGTCAAGATTTCAGCATAGCGTCTGTGCACAGCTAAATTCACTTGTCCCCACGAGTTGCTACATGTCACTGCTTGTGTGCACAAATGCTTATATTTAAACTTTTTGTGCTTTGTTTCTTGTGAATACAACCAAACTGGATTTGGGTCAGCGTGTTGGGCTACCTAACAGCACAACTTCAAATGTACAAAAAACAGACCTGTGGGACTAGATTGCATGTAGGTTCCACCTGGAAATTTGTGTTTCAAACATGTTCCTAGGCATATTGTTTCCTGGAAAGCAAAAAATCTGAGAAGTGGTTCTTGTGCTTACCATGTTCCAAGGCCCCAATCACAAATCTTCTTGCTACCTCAAACAGAATAACTTACTTGTCTCCTTAAGAAAACAGGTTTCGTCTTGATTAATGATATTGCATGATTAACCTCTTTTGCAAATTTGTAAAAATGACTGTATGCATATTTCAGTATTATACAAAATTTCTTGAAGTGTCTTGCAGAAAACAGCAGCATAGCTTGGTTTTAAGGCAAGACAAACAAACAAACATCATGTTCTTCTGCTCATTACAGAGGAGCTGAAAAATCTTTCCAGAATATTGACAACTCTAATACTGATACCTCTTTAAATAGTTAGTCAAGGTTAGCTAAAGTTAGGAGAAAATTTGGGAGGCTCAAAGTAATGAGTTTGGTATGTGTGAGGGTCTGAATCAGCCAAAATACTGCAGGAGTAAGAAGAGTAGACATGTCTTCGTTGTCTCTTGGTTCATCAAACAGAAACAAAGTAAAGAACATTTTTCAGAGACCTGTAATTCAATCTTTCTTTGCTCCATGTCTGCTGATCTCTGATCAGACCCACCATTTCTGCAAGGTCCACAGCACTGCACGAAGCCACATCTGTGGAATATCTCTGTGCTTTGTGTGGTGTTCACAGTTCAAGTTCATCAAGGTGAAGAAAAAAACATTCTTTGTGGAAATGCGGCTTTGTGGTGCTGTAAGGAACCCCATGATCTGCTTTTGCTTTTTAAGAAGTAGCAGGAGCAAAACAGAGGTGGCTCCTGTCCTTATGCTTAGCTGGAAGTCCGTCCATGATTCCCTCTGCCCATATGGGTTACATCTGGAGTAGTCCAGGAGAAGGTAAAAAGCTCATCTCAGCCTTATTCTCAGTACTGAGCCCACTAAGAGGATGCAGGAGGGAAATTTGGTAGCTGCAGGAAATGCCTGCCATTGTCAGAGGGCGATTGGCACCCAATAAACCCTGTAAACTTCACAGCTCACCTCTTGCTTCAGAAACCCTTGACTCTGGGCCAGGAACAGATGAAGAGACAGCATGAGTTTTAACCTCTTTCAGTGCGTTACCACCGTGCGTGCTGACCCGCGGGATGGGAAGGTGCTGGCTAGGGCCCACCTTTGCAGCAATAGACACATCTGCTCCTCTGCTGCAGCCCTGCATCCTGACTCCTGAGAAACTTGTATTCTTGGCAAGCTGCTTTGAGAAATACAGCATGGTGGAGCTGGTTTTATTCTCAGTTGTCTTGCAAGAGGTTACTGTGAGTAGTTCTGGGCTTTAATAAAAAGAAATAGAGCTGTGTTCTCCACAACAAGCCCTTTTTATTACACTTGGTTTGAATAGCAATTGGCCTCTAATCGTGTCTCCAGTGGAAAGAAGACCTCTTATGAAAGCCTTTCATTTACTATAGAGAATGAACTTTCCCATGCATGAAAGCAGATTACCAAAACAAACACGCAAAACAACCAAAAGAGCTACCAAGAATATGTATATGTCCAGTTGGTGTTCAAGGTGACGTAGAAGACACTAAGTGGAAGTGTCTTTGTAAAAGGAAGCAGAAGAGCTGACTGTGAAATTAAAAACCATTGTGCGTCAAAGGCGTATTTAGATCACTGTAGTCTTCTTCCTTTTGAGCTTGGTGATTGTGCTGATGTGGCACTATAATAATTTATTTTATTTTTCTCCCTTCTGGGAGGTTTCTAAAACAATATTTTAAAAAGAAAAATAAATAATGCCTAATGTCTTTTCAGTTGTTCTTCTGGGAAGACTTGTGGTGAGTTAAAAGAAAATACTCAGTGAAGCTGTGAATGGGAGACATTTCCAGGGTGGGTGTGTTTGAGGTTTGTTTGGGTTTTTATAATACTCCTATGTCTTTTTTTTTTTTTATAGTTTTCATATGCTTTTAATACAGTGGAAACTAAATTAAGAAACTCTTCCTTATTTCAAGAGTTACAGGAGCTTTGCAGGGTAATGTGTTACAGGACTATCGTCCCCTTAGTGGATGTGCCCCTTGGACAGTCCTGCTGGAAGGAAGCCATGGTACCACTCTAGTCCTGCAGCCTTCACTCAGGCAAATTCCTAACAAGGATTTTTTGTAAGACAGTTGTCTTTCCTTTTGCTATCAGCTTTACATATGAAAAGGATTCGTAGCCTCTAAGTGACCATGTTTCAACTTTTGAGACCGCTATTTCCAGAACATCTGAGTTCTCAGCGAGGACCAAGGGCCGTGCTGTCTTCATTATGTTCTCAAGAAAAATGTTCTCTTTTCCCCCAAACATGTTGCAGATCAGATAGCTTGCTCCCCTTCTCCCCCACGCTGAGCAACACTTCACATCACAGGAAGGACTTGTTCCTAAAGCATCCTGCACAAAGTGAAAAACAGTAATTGAGGGAATCAGTGATGTGTTCATGTAACTTCCTTCAAGCTATTTTAAATGAAATACAGTCCTGCCGAGTTGACTGGTTTTATGAGAGGCATCCTATCACTGATGGACACGTTGCATCAACTCAGCCACCAAAACTAAGCAGTGGAGAGCACAACTGTTTTTTTGGCACCGGAGTAAATAAAGATGCATGAGGTCAATCAGGGTTTTCCTCCTGTCCTGTGCTGGAAGTTCAGTGCTGAGAGCAAAAACCAGAGAGCCAGGCTGCAAGGTGACAGAGATGCTCTGCAGCTGCAGGGAGGCAAAACCACACAGAGCTGGCAGGGAACAACAGGGAGGGGGTCGTCCTAAAACTCCTCCAAGGGAATCCATCGTGATAGTCTGGTTACTCTGATTTGGATGCTGTTCAGCAGAGTTCATATTTCAGTGCTCATTCATAAAAAGCAGTGTAAAACCCTTTGGACCTCTCCAACCGGCGCCTGCTGGGGCCATTCCTGCGCTGCCTTGAGTTGCTTTTATTTTATGTATCAGGCTTGACTTCACCAGATCAGAGCATGCCACACAGACACGTTTCAGGACAGGGTTAAAACCATCCACAGTCTGGAAACCAGCAAGAGTCCCCAGAGAGGGTGTTAAACCCAGGGAGTGCTGATCTGTTTCCTGCCTTTGTTATGATTTCTGCCATGTAACCCAATCTCGCCCACCAACCAGCCTGAGCGAGCCTGGCCAGCTGAGTCAGCAGGGCATGGACCGCAGCCGCTCACGTCACACCAGCACAGCGAGACTCCAAAATCCCGGCGGAGGGTTTACTGATTTTCAGGTTAATCCTGCCCCGAAATTGGTGGGTTCTTGCTGCTTTCACTCACAAGCATGGGAGAATAGAATAAAACAGAGAGGAGATGGATGGATGGTGAAGGGGGTGCTCGCTGGTCAGCTGCAACTGTGTGCCTGTCTAGGAGGGGTATAGGGGGCTATAAACTCAACTAATTGCTTTTTATATGGGTTCCAACATGACCTTTTAGAAAAATCCCATAGAAAATGAGTATGGCATTTAAGACTCTTGAGTGGGGACTCTTTTTTCATGTTGACCTCTAAAAAATTTTAAAAGGCTTCATGTTCTTAAAGAAAAAAGAGCATTATCAGCATACTTTCACACATTTTTAGCAGAGCTCAGTCTATGTAGTCTTGCAAATGCAAGCAAATAAAAATGGGACATAGTTCAACGAGAGCAGGGAGGGAGAGCCGTGCCATAACTGGGGCCATTGCTGGCACTTGGTGCAGACCCACAGTGTTTCACCTCCCACTCTTGGAGGCAGCCGGGCCCTATGTGTGCATCAGCTGCCTGTCTGTGAGCAGGGCTGACCTCACCCTGAACTCTGCTGCTGTTCAATAGTCATGTCAAACCAGTGCCCACTCTTCTTTCCCTTCCCTAGGAGTGGCAGCCCAGTGAGGAGGAGCACTGGGAGGAAAGCCTGGTGCTGCCAGAATAAATACTGATGAGTTCTTTTGGGGCAGAGGTGGACAGCATGATCCCACTTTCTTTGCAGGTCCAGGTTCCCTGGCAGAGGTGCTATGCTGTGCCCTGGTGCCCTTGCATGCAGGTTAGGGGCACGGGGTGATGCATGGCAAGAAAAACTCATCTTCTCACTTAGTTTTTTCCTCTTTCTTGTGAGACTGACGTGAGCTGGTGCTGCTATCTGATCTGCTTTTGATCTTTCTCTAGCACGGGCTGTGTGTTTTTTAAAGCGTTTCACTGCCAGAGCTGACCACTACTAAGAGAGAGAACAAGAAGTCAGCAAACATCCCCATTGAAAACTGTGGATTTGCAGATTACATTGTTTGTTTTTCAGCCAGCTCATAAGATGTGGCTTATGATTTCCAGTAAATTAGACATTTAAGTCAATGTGGCTTATTTGAAGTATTTGAACAGTGGCATGGGGAAAGCTTGGGTGAAAGACAGAGTTAGGAGGAGGACGATCTTCGATTTATCTGCAGCTCTGCCTGGTGCAGATGAGATACCCACAGCAGACCAACATTCTCGTCAGGTTATGGTTTGTTATGAGGGTTTGCGATTATCCATGCTGATTTCTCATGCCTTAAAATTCTAATCATGCATGTCAGCTGGGGTACTGTAGGTGAAAAATTGTGGAGTTTTTTCTGGGATTTCTTGCTCCAGGCTCTTTTTGAAATTCATGGAAGCTATCTGTAACATAACTTTCTCATAATAATTTTAAATATCTTTTAGAAATGTGATGAGAGTGGAGAATTTTCTTACTGTCTCTCATGAGTTACATTGTCAGGTCACAGACTATTCTGTTGCAAATAGGTACAGCTCTGCTGATTAAAACAGTGTTGTCCCTGATGGTGTTGAATTGAAAATGATTTGGGTAGGTTTGTGTCATCCCACTGTTGGAAGGCAGGGAGTTAAACAATACTTGTGCAGTCAGCTGAAAGGAGTAAGTCCATTAACACCTGTCAGAGGAGCTTGGAGTGCCTCTTGCAGAAAATAAGGCATAGAACTATGTTTAAAGAACCTAAATAACTTTGTGTACCTGGGCATTTTAAATGTGCACCCTTGTACTCAGTTCTATATATTGTAAAACTTAAGATAATTTACATTATTATAGTATCGTATCTAGTAAGTAACACAAGGTTCTCTCTCACCACGCCCCAATTCAAGAACATAGAATCGTAGAATGGTTTTGGGTTGGAAGGGGTCGGAAGGGTCATTAAAGATCATCTAGTTCCAACCTCTCTGCCATGGGCAGGGACACCTCCCACTAGACCAGGTTGCTCAAAGCCCCATCCAACCTGGCCTTGAACATTTCCAGGGATAAGGTATCCACAAACTCTCTGGGCAGCTTCTTCCAGTATCTCACCACCCTTACAGTAAAGAATTTCTTCCTAATATCTAATCTAAACCTACCTTCTACATGACATAAATGCATAAGCAAGAATTTGTTAAAACCTGGATAACATCAAAGAGTTATTGCATTTCACTGTGAATGTTATGAAGTTTTGGAGTAGTAAAGTTAATCCTGTCATGTAGTTTTGCATCAGATTGGTATGGGGTGTATAAAAATAAATAATGCTTTGTTCCGTACTGGATCTTCTCACTGATCAGTAGTATTAAGAGAGTCTGTTTCCCTTTATGTAACTAGTAAGTTGATATTTACTGCAAGCTGATTTGAGATGGACATTCCAACATTCTCATTGCTGTACTATTCATTTTTAATGAATAATAGAGATGTTGAATGTAGTTCTAGATGACTGGGTGACAAGAAATAGTTAAACTTGATTTTATGATATTTTGTGTTCTCAATATCCATCTCCTATATATATGATCATATATATTATCCAGTCTGTAAGTTTCTGGTATTTTCTTATCTTTTATTGGGAATAACCTTATAAGAAACCAGGCTTATAGATCAGAGTTTACCACGTTGCAGCTCTGTTTTCCAGCTATCTTTATGTGTCAAAGAACCCTGTTAGTTGTTTGTTGTTATGCCCCAACTGTCTTGCAGACATATGCCGAAGGAGAAATAGCAAGGACCAGGCTTATCCTACTTCCTCTGTTTCGCTCAAAAAGGCTTCAATATTCACTCAGCTCCCTGGAGGCAGTCCTCTGTCCTCATCTTAACTTTAGAAAAGTGTTTCTTGCTGCTTTCATGTAACTGGCCTGCTCGGCCACGCACGTGTCCCTGCTCTGTAGGCGATCTGCCGCAATTGCGTTCACCCTCCCATCCAAGCAGTAGCACCCCTCATGTTCTGCAAGAGTAGCCTGTGAGGTGTGGTTTCATTCGTAAGATTACTTGGAGTGCTACCCAAAACACATAGACAAAAAAAAAAGGATAGTTAAGCAAAACAGGAAGGCCAAAATTTGCTTCTGACATGAGTGTCAGCAGCCTCTGTGAATCGTGAGCTCATACACGTTGCCTCAATGGCATTTCCACTGCAAGAGGATGGAGTGCATCACGAAGAGGCAGAGCACCTGCTTTGTACCCTGTGCTGCTTGTTGCAGGATCACCGTGGCCTGAGCTAATTAGAATGGACAGCAATTAAGAGTAATTGAGGTAGTCTTTCTAGCTCAGTGATTTCCCTGTAGCTTTTAATAAGGAGAAATTGGAAGGAAAAACAAATGCTGTTGTTCACTAAGCTCTCACAAGTGATTCCTGATTGTCTCAGGATTCAACAACTCATTAGATGGAGAATTGGCAGCGCTTGGTTTGAGTAACACCAGTTTTCTGCATATCTGTGTGATGACGTTGTTTACATTCTTGAAACATGTGGAAGGTTAATTTTTCTATATTTTTTTTTTGTCTTGGTATGGGGTTCTTGGGTTGTTTTGAGCCTGAGCTTGTTTTCCTCTATTATGTAAGAAGTAAAGATAACAGGAAGTGTGATGCACTTTCCTCTACTGATAGTGCAATTAAAGAAACTACAAAGACAGGACTGGCCAAATGGGATCCTTGTTGCAGGCCTTTGGTCACAATAAATCACTGGTTTTGGAAAATACAGCAGTAATATGATTTTGTTAGTTTGTTTGCTTTATAATATTGCCTGTGCTTAGCATGATGAAGACAAACAAGTACCAAATAGATTGCAAAGGGGAAACATGTTGGTGATGGTGATGGTGATGGTGATGGCTGGAACAGCTGCTTCACCTGCAAGCCTGTGTGCTGGGCGGCCTCTGCTGGGACTGTGGCTGACATACCAAACCTATGAGCAGTGTCCAGGGCCTGCCAATGAAAATAAAAAATGTTTAGAGAATTTTTCTCCCTTATCCCCCAGTCCCAAATGTGGATTATTTTTTTTTCTCCCCATTTGTTTTGGCCTAAATTCAAGACCCCAGAGCAAGAATTGCAAATGGTTGGTGAGAGAGGGCAAAGAAGGTTCCATGTCAACTGCTCATCCTGCTGCCTACATAGCAGAGAGTGCCTCATGCCCACTGGTCTGTGGATCCCTTGCCACACCATACCTGTGGGAATACCTCCGTATTCCTGCATGCCTACAAACTTGGGTCCTCAATAGGCTCTATTCATAATGTGCAACTAAAATGGTGAATCCTCTACCAAGTTCTTCTCTTGAACACCACACATTTTTCTACAATCAAGCCACTCGAGCATAACTTGGGGTCAGTGAACTGTGTTAGAGAGTACTGTAACAAATGGGGAAATTGTACTAATAAATGCATAAGCTTTCAAGAGACAGCTGCTGATAAATTCTTTTAGTTTACCACAGTTTCTCATAGGAAATTTGCTTTTTTCACTTTCTTGACATTAGGGCTTCACAAATGAAGGCTGATGTCTTCATCAGATGCCCATCAGGCTGCCGATGGGTCCGTATACTCTCAATCTATCATCTGTAAACAAAACACACATATTTGTGACATGTTCTAGAGAAAGCAAACAGAATCAGAGGTCTTCATCTCTGATTAGCTAGTACTTTTCTCAAAATGCAGTTTTCACATTCAAATAATAAACTGTCATGTTCCTCCTTCTTTCTTGCCACCTGCCTCACACAAATGTTGATACGCATTAGTCCTGCTGTCTGTGCAGTAACCCTCATCTTTGTGTACATGCTCATTACATGCTTTGATCTTGTTTTTCCAAAGCCTCATTAAAGTAGTCTTGTGGCTCTCCGTAAAACTGGGAACATCAGAGATTCTTCTTGACTGACCTGTCAAATACTCGAGGAAATCTTTAACTGGACAGTAATTGATGGTTTAAAGTAAGTTTGCACTCAAAAGCTAAATCTGTAGCCATGATGGCACAGAACATCCAAGTAATGAAAACCTCACTGGATCCTCACTCTCTCAGTGCTTGGGTACATTTTTGGATATCTAGAATCATAGAAACCAAATCAAAGAATGGTTTGGGTTGGAAGGGACTTTAAAGATCATCTAGTTCAACCTCCATGTCATGGGCACATCTTTCGCTAGATCAGGTTGCTCAAAGTCCCATCCAACCTGACTTTGAACACTTCCAATAATGAAAAATGCACAAATTCTTTGAGCAACCTGTCCCCAGCCTCATCATAAAAGATGTCTTCCTTTTGTCCAATTCAAATCTGTCCTCTTTCAATTTAAAGCTCTTTCCCTTTGTTCTGTCACTATAGGCCCTGCTAAAAAGTCTCTCTCCGTCCTTCTTATAAACTCCCTTTCAGTACTGAAAGGATGCTATAAGGTGTCCCTGGAGTCTTCTCCTCTCCAGGCTGAACAGCCCTACCTCTCTCAGCCTGTCTTCACAGGAGAGGTGCTCCATCCCTCTGGTCATTTTTGTGGCCCTCCTCTGGACTTGCTTCAACAGGTCCATGTCTTTTCTGTACTGTGGACACTGGATGGACATACAGAACTGGATGGAGTATTCCAGGTAGAGTTTCACAAGAGCGAAGTAGATGGGAGAATTGACCTCCGCCTTCGCCTGTTGGTTATGCTTTTTTGACACAGCCCAGGATATTCATCCTGACTCATGTCCAATTTTTCATGTACCAGTATCCCCAAATCCTTCTCTATAGGGCTGTTCTCAAATCCGTTCATCCCCCAGTCTATTCTGATACTGGGAATTGCCCAGACCTACATACAGAACCTTTAACTTGGCCTTGCTGAACTTCATGAGGTTCACATGGGTTGACTCAGGCCTTGGATGGTCGCTCTGGATGGAATCCCTTCCTTCAAGTGAATCAACTGCATAACTCAACTTGGTGTTGTCTGCAAACTGGCCGAGGGTGCACTTAATCCCACTGTGTCACCAATGAAGAGTTTAAAAAGTGTTGGTCCCAACAGGGACCCTTGAGGGACAGCATCATTTATGCTTTCCACTTGAACAATGAGGTGTTGACTATAATTCTTTGAACATGGCCATCCGGCCAATTCCTTATTCATCTAACAGTCATTCCATGAAACACATATCTCTCCAATTCAGTGGCAAGAATGTTGTGGGGGACTGCATCAAAGATCTTATAGAAGTCGAAGTAGATGATATCAGTAGCTCTTCCCTTGTCCACCAGTGCAGTCACTCCAGTATAGAAGGCCACTAGATTTGCCCTTAGTGAAGACATACTGGCTGTCTCTAATCGCCTCCCTGTTTTCCATATGTTAAAACATAACTTCCAAGATGATCTGTTCCATGATGATCTGTCCAATAATCTTACTAGGCATGGAGGGGAGTCTGACTGGTTGGTAGTCACTTTTAACAGTGAATTCAGGGATTTAATAAAAGACTGGATAGAGAAGGTTTTGTGGTTTTTTTTCAGTCTATTTTCACCATGATTCATAGCCCATCTATTTGTGATATGGAAGTATCTAAGCATCAAATACTTCTCTCATTTAAATCTCTCATGTGGGATTACATACTGCAAATATGACTGCGTTGCAGAGGGCTGAATTTGGTCTTAAACTCCAAGTATATAAGTTTGGTTTTATAAGGAAATACCTCTGTTCAGAATTAATGCAGTGCTGATGTATTGCTCTAATATTAGAGCTTGTCAAAAACTTTTGAGTCTTCTGTCCCAGAGAAAACGCTGGCATTTAAATTTTTTGTTTTGTTGCTCTGAATAAAGGTACCGTGTATTTTGCCCCTCACTTCCTCCATGAATAAGAGGAAGTTGTAGAACGGATCATCTTGGAAAAGCCTAGACAGCTTTATTTTGAGGTCTTCTGTTAAAGTGCAGTTTCAGAATTCCTGAATGACTGAGCTATTCCACTTTATTCTGGTGTGATTTTAAATTTTGTTTCTTTGTTTCGTGGGAAAAACAGATTATGTCTCAGTTTTCACCAGGAGTCTGGGCTCTCTAGCTGGAGATGCATGGGGTATCACAGTGATTTATTTAGAAATACTGTCCAGTGTTTTCTTTTTGCTACCTCAAAATAAACACACTTCAGTTGAGTAATGCAATTTTTCAGTTTTAGAGAATGTTTTGATGCTTATTCATTACATTTTGTCTAGAAACTAAACATTATCCACAGATTATTTTAGCTTTCCTTAAAGAAAAATCTGAAAGTGTTTGTAAATACTAAATCTTTCAAAGGTAACTGCCTTATTCTATAGACACAATATTCTAGTAAAAATTTCCACTGGATTTAATTAAAAAAAAAAAGTGTCACATTATTCACTGTGGTTTCATCATCAGCACTCTGCTCAAAAATATATTGCAGACTGCCCCTCCATTTATAGAAACTGTATATTTCATATCTGCAGAAAATCTGAGAAGTGACTGAAATGCTTCATGCTTGCAGTAACAACTGTTCCTTTTCCAGTGTCTAAATGATGGGCTCCTGCTGTTACTCATGGTGCTTATTTAAGTAGCATCTGAAATTCATCAACCAAAAATTCATGCTATGAATCATGCAAGTACCAAAGAGCTTGTGGTCTCAGCAGGTGAGATAAGAAAAGAGTGGGTAATCACCTGCAAGCCAAGGGAAGGATATGACAGCAGCAATTAGTATGTCTGTTCTGCTGAATTCTAGGCTTGAGATCCAAAAGTAAAAATAATAGACAGTGGTAGCATTTCAGGAGGATCCATGATTCCAGGAAAGCCTCCCCACTGGATGACAAGGTCATCAAGTCTTTACGATGCATACATAAATTAGTTCATCTGTTAGCTGTCACATAAAAACATATTTTCATCTATATTGCTTTCCACAAAAATTACTGTAGGGAGTCAAGGGCTTCTAGCACTGTTTGTAAACAGCTAGCAAACATGAGGTTAAATTATTATCCAAGCAAATACATAAATACTTTAGTTACTTGACTTGTTTCACCTAACACCTCTATATCTTTTGGTACAGGCCAAGGAGGGTCTTTATGTGTTGATCATCTTCATCTCATTTAAACTTCATAATCTGAAACCAGCACAGGGACATTTTCCTAAGAGATTTCCAGTTACTTTTTTTTTCCCCACTTTGAGTATCAGAATACACTGTGAGTTTAATGAGCAGAGCCAAAAAATCACCAAGAGAATATGTATGGTTTATAGATGCATACAAATTATGCCTTGGAGAATAAAAACCTCTCCAAAACGTGCAGAATAGGGCACAGGGATGGAGGATGGGGAGGGGTGTAGTGTTCCCATTTCTTCCGTTCAGTTCAGCAGAGTTTTAGCATGAAGTGATGTGCTTGTGGCTATAAAACTGCTCAATGTCCCGCCCAGATCAGGGCTGTATTTGCCCATAGTGTTCTGTGCTGGAAAAGGACTTGTTGACAGACTTCTTGCTGCAGCAGCATCATGGAAGATATTACAGCTAATTCAACATGTCTCTGGCAGGAGTTAGGCAAGTTTGAGGCTTCTGTGGTATCACTCTGGTTCCACATCAGCATTTGTGAGAGTTACCTCGGCTCCTTATAAGCAAATATAAACAAACCAGTTCAGGTTGTACAAATTCCAGGGGTGGAACCAGTGCTCACAGCTGTGACAAATCAGGATCGTGACCTGTCCAGAACAGAGGGATACTGTTTTTTCCTGAAACACTCTAAAGGCAGGGTGCATGGAACCTGCTGAAAACACATTTTTGCTCTGATGAAAAACAACCATGAAGTTACTGTGTTTTCTGATATTTAACTTGTTCTATTTGTCATCTGAAATAATGGCACAGGCCACTTTTTATTACTGTAGTATATATTCACATCAAAGAACCAAGGATCATGTAATTAGACTGTTTTCAGCAGATATAAGCAAACTGAAGTTTATTATGAGTGAAGAGAGCAGCGAGTTCTTCCTGACAGAAATTCATGAAAATCAATTAGGTCTTTGTCTTGCCACTGTGGAGACAGGGAAAGTGCCCATTAACCTGATGAAAGTCTTCCCCTATATTATTCAGGCAGCTGAGTCTATCAGCTCTGCCTGGGTTTTTTGTTGGTTTTTTGTTGGTTTGGTTTGGTTTGGTTTTTTGGGGTTTTTTTGTTTTTTTAATTAGGTTGAATGTGATGTAGACAGGTGTAGTAAAGTACACTGGACAGATCATGCTTCTCTATGATGCATAATTTCTTTTATTCAACAGGATTTTTGAGACTTGCAGCCCATCCTGATGGGTGTTTGCAGTCGATGCTGATGGCTTTCATTTTCTCAGAGAGGCTGCTGTGAGAGCTTCGGCCCCTCAGGGGAAGCTCGGCACTGAGGGCTCCTGTGGCATATTACAAAATGGTCCAGGAATTGGCTGCAAATTGTCACTGAGCTGCATCCTTCTGTCTGAGGTGTTGTGTGCCGCAGCTCCCAAACAGGTAAAATGTGAACAGAATGAGTATTTTGCTTTTTCTGGTGAAGTCTGGAAGGAGTCTGACGGACCTGTTGTGTTCCTCTCCAAAAGCTTTTGGATGACTTAGAGGAGTTAGGGAATCACCAGGGGAATCAGGATTGAATTGTGAGGAAGGTTTGTAGAGTTGGTTTAGGGTGTGCTCGCCGCTGAGCACAAAGGAAGTGAAGCTATCCTTGGCTGTGCATGAAGAGGAGTAATACCAAGTTATGTAGCCCATGGGCCAATTCCAGGTAAATTAAACCCTTGCTTACTCCCTATGGCTTCAGATGCATTGGCAGGCACCATTTCCTTTTCTACTCTGAGCATTTTTGGGGTGGTCATAGCACTTCAGAGAGTTGCACAGCGTGTACCTCAGGCATCATGACTATGGTCCACCACCTTCAGCTCAGGACAGCATGCTGACAGGGTGGGTAGCGGAGTGACCACCTCCCATGCCTGTGTTCAGCAGCTTCTGGGGCTGCCCCCACATTTGATGCCAACCCTGTCAAACTGGGCAATTTTCACCTGATCCGTCTCACCAATCAAACTTGTCCAGTGTCATGCTTCTTATGCCTCTTGATGGCTTTTATCGTGGCTAACCGAACTAAGTAAGTATTGATGAGAGAGAATTTTGTGTCTTGGATCCACCATAAACTATTACTTAAGAATTACTGTGAGCTGCAGACTTCTTCCAGTCTTCCCCAGTTTTCACAAGGGTAAATCCATTATGAGATTAAATAACCTTCCTCAAGATGCAGGAAACGTGGTAAAGGAAACAGTCATTTGGAAGAAGGATAAAGCAGCCTGGAAAGATATGTTAGTCTGGGCACTAAAAGAAACTCTGGATTCATGAAAATCTTTTGCAGGGGCTATCCCAAAGTCCATGTAGATTCAGTAACCCAGTGATCTCTTCCAGCTGTTATCATGAACACCACAGCATAATAATCACCTCCGTGTGCATTACTCGTTCTCCATTTTATTATATGTCTCTGTACTTACTAGATAATTGCCAGGGGAACAAGCCATCCATTGAAGGAGACCTGGATGTAATTATGCATTATTATTATTCAACTGAGTCCCATTAGTGTTAAATAACAAAAGATGTTGCACGTAATCTGAATCAGTAAGATACACGGAGGAGTATGGCAGGGTCACGAAGACAAGAACTGATACTCAGCAGAGACTGCTGCTTTGGGAGATACAGTCCTGTTGACATATTAGCCATGATGCATATTAGCCATGTGTCACTAATTTTGGCTTAATGTTCTCTCCAGATATGAGAGAGAAACATTGAGATTACACAGGAGCTGACTAATGGCAAGTAAAACCCGACCTGGCACAGAACAGGAGATTTTTGTAGTCTATAGAGAGCAAAAGCCCAAAATAAGATAAGAGAGGAAATATTTCAGGCTGGTGCCTCTGCTTTGTCACAGGAATGGATGTGAAGTCCTGGGGAATCCTCAGACCCTCTCTAAAAAACACAACAGGAGCCATCCAGAACACTGTCAGCAGACCCCAAGAGGGACTCCTCATCATGCAGGTGGCTAGCTCTGCACTCGCAAGTCTGCTTGTGTAACTGTGGCTTGATGCAGGGGACACACAAACACATGGTAATTAGTACCATCAGCATGCAGGGTGGTGCTGCTCGGTTTCTGCAGTAAAGTTCAGTGCAGGCTGGGAAATCCTCAGCCCTACCAAGCACTGAGGCCATTTTCTGACTGACTTGTATCCTGTGTGTGATTTGCACTCAGGCTCCGATTGCTAATAAATTCAGTCCAGGAGGTGCTCTAATAAGGGATCACTTTTAGGCTCTGGCTGGGTGCAAGTCTTGACAGTGTAACTATACTCAAGCACTTAATTTTGGACAAATTTCCTCTTAGTACTTGGAGACCTGTAAATGTGTAAGTTGAAAGGTAAGGAGATAAAATCCCTCCTAAGTTAAGCACTTGGTTTGGCACCTAATGTTCTTGATATCAGTGCAATACTCTGAGCCAACTGTAGCAGTTTTATTCTGCCATAAAAATTATGAAAAGGATACAGTTTTCAGTCAATTGTGCAAGCTTTTCTTGTTGATATGGTTGTTAAAAGAAACTTCCTGATTTTTTAATAAGTGGTGTGGTTTAACCCCAGCTGGCAGCTAAACCCCACACAGCCACTCCCTCACTCCCCAACCAGCAGGATCAGGGATAGGAAGAGTAAATGTGAGAAAACTCGTGGGTTGAGATAAAGACAGTTTAACAGGGAAAGCAAAAGCCATGCACAAGCAAAGCAAAGCAAGGAATTCATTCACTACTTCCCATGGCCAGGCAGGTGTTCAGCCATCTCCATCACATGTAACAGTGACTAGGGAAGACAAACACCATCACTCTAAATGCCCTCATCTTCTCTCAGCTGTGTATGCTGAGCACCATATGGTGTGGAATATCCCTGTGGTCAGTTGGGGTCGGCTGTCCTGGCTGTGTCGCCTCTCAAGTCCTTGTAAACCCCAGACCTACTCACTGATGGGGTGGTGTAAGGAGCAGAAAAGGCCTTGACTCTGTGTAAGCCCTGCTCAGCAATAACATTCCTGTGTTATCAACACTGTTTTCAGCACAAATCCAAACCATAATCCCATACCAGCTACTATGAAGAAAATTAACTCTACCCAATCCAAAACCAGCACAATAAGCAAGAAATAGCTGTGGAGTTTAGTTTATACCTCATGTGTTCTGACACAGTGAAACATTGTAGGAATTAAGGCCAAGAGGCACAAGTACTGAATGCAATGATGATGAAAATAATACTAGTAGAATTAGCGAAATATACTGATTATTATTATTTTTGTTATTATTATTTCATCAGAGGCCATTATCCTACAATTTTTCTTTCAGAACCGGATTTCAAAACTGATTAAGGGATTTTCTTTACCCAACCATATTTCAGAAAATGGTATTCTCTCCACATATACATACAGAGGTAGATGCTCAGTTACATCTTGTACATCCATTTGACCTAATAAAGATATCTGAGACCAAAGAAAAATTTTGCTAGCCACTCCTCTTTTTTATCAGAAAAAGAGAAATAAATCACCTTGTCTTCAGCACAATTATGTTAGTTTCTTGAGCCTCATGTCATTGGTAAGCTGCATATTCATCAACAAGGTGAGGAGAGATGAAGAGTTCTTATGAAAATCTTTTCCTTAACAATGAGAATTCACTGGTCATCTCACAGTCTTCATCAACCTTTTCAACATGGGAAATGTGTGTCATCATCCTTTTGATACAGGAGATGAGACTTAAATCAAGGCAAGAACTTTGCTTGCAGTCATGGTGGATCAGCGTTTCTGAGGAACCTGTAGAGCAATTAGCAAATAATTTGTGCTCTGGAGGAGAGGAGGGAAGTCAGGATATCATGATGATCTTTTAGCTGTAGTGGGAATGCCTGTGTTGTGTTGGGAAATTCATGTAATCTCCATCTGAAAAGGTAAGGAGGAGAAAACACACTTTACAGAATGTGTGATTCTTTGAGAACAGCAGACCACAGACCTCTGGAGAAAGTGAGGGAGCTGGAGACAAAGCAGGACTGGTGGATAGCACCTAGGTAACTTTATCCAAATATATCTCAGATCCATGACCCCAGCATGGAAGTAAAAGACAAAGCACATTGAACAAGTGATTTATAGCCCAAGAGATAAGTGCCAGAAATTTTGGGAGTAAAGTTTAGTAACACTAAAAGTTTTGTATTACTGTGGCAAATTTTTAAATTGCAGTAATAGTAGGGAATGGCACTGTTAGATAAATTGGTAGACATTACTAAAGCACGTAACATTCCTGGATAAAAGTAGCATAGCAGTGCAAATTATCTTCCATGTACTCTGTCTTTCAAAGTGTATCTACAGGAGACAAGAGATATAAGATACGTGGCCAGATGGTGATGTGGCTAAGAATCTTCACAGACCTAAAGACATCATACGGGTCTTTCCAGTGCATGATCCTTAGTAAAACTCCCTGAAAGATTCTATGCACCAGAGCAGAGTTACTTGGTTTTACTAATTTTATCATGCACAACAATGTATTTCAGTTAAATATTTAAAAGCCTCTCTGGAATACATCTTTTAGGAATTTTTCCCTCTTCACCATGTTGTATTTGATACATAAGCTCAGCTGCATGTCTCAGCTGATGCCAGTTGTATCAGTGCTAAAGATGAGTTGCATCCAGCCAGAACCAGTAGGAATCCAAGCTCCACTGTGTTTCAGGAAAGAAAGATGAGAACTCAATTTTAGATCAAATTTGACTTTGTGATCTTGCTTCTTAAGTGGTTTAATATCTGGGAGAAATCTATAGTTTATAAAAAGTTAACACCTTAAAATGCTAATGCTTAAAATGCTCGAGAGGTTTCTGCCATTCAAAGTAAGCGATAATATTTTCTTGAATGCCAATAAGAACCTAATTTATTTGTCAAGGTATCAACTTCTCCAGTTATCTCTGATAGCTCTGTCTCTCTGAGCTGAAGGGAGTTTTGTTTTGCTGGTGTGTGTTTGTTTTAGTGAATCTGCAGAACAACTAACTACACCTGCTGTACCAAGAAGTCTGTGAAGAAATCACCTAAGAGGTGTTTGCTGTTGTTTTCAGAAAATCCATAATACTGTTTTCAGATAAGAAGCTAGACTACAAGAAACAAACACAAACCACACAAGCCCTGTGTTTGAAAGCTATCATCCACACTGTAGGCCATCCTGTAAGAGGACAATTAGGTCTACCATGTAGGCCCACAGACTTCATCCTGTATCTGTGTGTTACTGTACTTGTGGGTTTAGACAACTGATGGTTCATATACAGCTCCTGGGTTTTTTTTCAAAACAATATTGTAGTACACAGGTGTTTGTGCAAACTGGGTTAGGAGCAGCTTTCAGCTGGTATTAGTACCTAGCTGCTGACAGGCAGAAAATTACTTTTGCAAATGTTTTATCAACAATATTTTATGCAGAACATTTCGTAATGAAAACAGTAATATATCTTCTTGTTTACTGCAATGATGAGTTTTTGAAACATCAGTCCCTCTCCTAACCATTTCATGATGCAGGGATTTGGAGAGGTTGATGAGTTCAGCTGGGTCAGGAAGGCTATTCTGAACCATACACTTACCACAGCCATTGATGAGGCAGAAATAATGTCTGGTAGTCCACCTCTCATATTGCTAGTTTGTGCTGATCAGCAGTCCCTTTCTGGGATCACTGGGGCTGCCGTATCTGTGGGATGGGAGTAGACTAGCTCATGGTCTCCAGGTCAGTGAAACCACGCCCCAGACAGGTATATTCTAGGATAGAAAAGCCATAGCTTGAGGCAGCAAGGAAAGTGCAACTCCTCTGCTCTTGGTTGCTGAGAGAATAAAGAGTAAAATCTGTCTTCAGACTGGCAAAGATGAGATCCAAGCTCTTTGACTTCTCTTTGAACCAGAGTACTAACCCTGTTCATTAGCGTTCATGCCTTTCCTTAACCCTGAAGAAGTGAAGAGAAACTTTAGAGGAGTGTTTCATCTGATGAAATGCTCACTTGCTGAGCTGGCTGAGGAACATTTCTTGCTGGTGAGCCCAAGATACATCTTAACACTTAGTAAACTGTTGAAAAAAATCCCTTACTGATGCTCAGCCAAGGTGGCCATAGAAAAGCAGCATGGCTTGAAGGGCTGTTGTAATTCCTAAAATTGCTTTAAATGCTCTGTGCTACTGTGGGAGAAGTAACTTTTGAAACAATGTGAACCCGTAGTGGTCGTGTAACCTAGGGAGTCTGTGCTGCAAGATGCTCCGGGGGCTGGACTTGTGCTGGAGAGGACCCTGTGGTCTGCCAAGGCTTGGCACTGCTGTTAGCTGAACGGGAATTTCACTGCTTGTGATGCCAACAGAGAGCCAAAGGGCTCGTTTTCCTCTTTGAACTGAGGATGCCAAAACAGAGTTTCTTGGTTACACAATGAAATAATAAAAATGCTAGTTTAAATTTTGAATTAGTAAAGAACTATTTTTGGCTTTCTCAGAGACAGCATCTGTAAATAATCAGGCAGAAGCCTTTCCATAAAACAACACAGAAAAACCTCAAAGAACATTTAGATTCTGCAACATTTAAACAAGATTTTTAACTCATGGGGAAGCCAACATCAACACAATACTTCCTGCACATAAAAGCATGGAATTTCTTAGCAGTGTGGGGGCAATAAATGACTATCACATTTCCCTCCTTTCTAAAACCTAAATATTTTTCAGTGGAAATAGTAATATTGATGGAAAAAGAAAAGAGGATTGTGAGTTATGTAAGAATTTATTTAAGCTCTGAACCTCCATACACTGCAGACTGGAGACTAATTAAAGAAAAACTTAAACTGTTCAGTTTTGCTCTAATTGTCCTCCAAGCTCAGGAAATCAAATATGGTAGCTGAGATATTTCTTGTAATCATCCACATTCATGACCCAAGTTTTGAGTTCATTCCTGCTGCTCTCAGCCAGGTCCATCCATAATGCAAGCAAAAGCGGCGAATGATGTGCTCTTAATTATGTCCTCCACAAAGGCAGGAGGACGTGATGACTAACAGCTATACACATATATGCTCCTAGCAACCTCTGCCCATGGTGTTCGCCCACAGTGTGTGTGAAATCAGAAATTCATCCATAACCAAGTACATATGGATGGGTTATTAGCTAAGAAAAATGTAAACATTTTCCAGTGTAAGAGAAAATTTATACTTTATTCAAGATGCTGTTACCTTGATTATTTGGCTCTCGTAGGGGTGCTATTGGCTGAAGGGGCTGCCTAGTCAGGCTGTTGTGCTTTAGAGTGGAAAATTGTTTATGAGAAACTGGCTACATTTCTGGTCATTAAGTTGACCTAACTGAAACTCATGGATGTCCAAGCTGTGGATGAATGAACCAGTAAATACCAAGTTTGCAGGGGGGATGACTAGTGCAGGCAAACAGAACTGAGAAATGTTACAATTTAATATGCCTCTACAAGCAAGCTGTGTGGTTTCACAAACCACCCCTGCTTTGTGAACCGCTGCTAGAGAAGGGCTGAATTAAGCATTTATTTCATGTGTGAAACTCTGTGTAAAGAAGCAAAAATCAGTCTTGTGCTTCCTGTTTACCAGTCTGGTTAGCTTTTAGCTATAGTTTGTAAGTTGTCATTTACAGTGTCTAATTATCTAGCTTCCCACAAACAGCAGATTTGTGACTTTTTCCAGATGAGGCACAGTTATGAAAAGTTATATAGTAAAAGAGTCAAGATGTCAAACTGTGCCTAAATCTGTTTTTCTCTGCTAAGTGATTTACTCATTTTGATATTCTGACAAATGCCAAAGCAATTTTCCAAAAACCTAGTGTTTGCTTCATCAGCAGCTTTCAGAGAAAACAAAATGTCGTGATTCAGAGGTGGGAAAAGATGGTCACAGAGATACAGAGCTTACCAAAGTGAATCCATTATGAATTCTCAGAACCCTCAGAAGGGGATCAGTCAGTGTTGGTGGGACCTGGGAGCCTCGCACAGCTGTAGCTCTTGGCTGAACTGTGTCTCCTGGCCACTTCTGCTTTCTGGCTACCCCAGAAAGGTAGCACTGGAGCACAGGCACATAGAGCAGTGCCCAGACTGTGCATAGTCTCTCTGGAGCTCAACACTGACTTTTCCAGAGAAAAAAAGGACATCTAAGCAGGTTTGCAGCTTTGAAAATCCTGGTTGGGTCCACCACATGAAAATGCTTTGATGAAAGTAAAATAGAAACGAAGAGAGACTGCAGCTTCTAGACCGGAAAGATTTTATACTCTGTCCCACAGTAAGAATTTATTTCTTCTTTTTTTTTTTTTTTTTTTTTTAAACCGTCAAGCTTGGGAACAGCAGAGATTGGCGCTTTGATTATGGAACCATGAGGAAACCAGAAGTTTGTGCTGTAATTACCTTTTCAGTATAGCTTTCTTTTCACAGAATCACAGGGTGGGTCATTTGGAAGGGACAACGGTGGGTCATAGAATCATGGAATCATACAATCAAGCATGTTGGAAAAAACCTCTGAGATCATCAAGTCCAATCCTTGATCCAACATTGCCGTGGTTACTAGACCATGGCACTAAGTGATACATCCAGTGTCATCTAAAAACCTCCAGGGATGGTGAATCCACCACTTCCCTGGGCAGCCCATTCCAAGGTCTGATTACTCTCTCTGTAAAAAATTTCTTCTAATTATCTAACCTAAACCTCCCCTGGCACAGTTTAAAACCATGCCCTCTTGTCCTGTTGCTGGTTGCCTGGGAGAAGAGACCGACACCCACCTGGCTACAACCTCCTTTGAGGGAGTTGTAGAGTCGTGTGGTCCAAGCTCCCTGCTTACACAAGGTCATCCTAGAGCACATGGCACAGGATTGCATCCAGAAGGTTCGTGAATATCTCCAGTAAGGGAAACTCCACATCCTCTCTGGGCAACCTGTACCAGTGCATGGTCACTCCAAAGCCAATCTAAGCTGCTGCTGGGAGAACAAAAAAAAAAAAAAAAAAAAAGCTGGAATTTCTTACCAGGAGACTGACAGACCCACACTGATGAAACTGTGTGTCAACCCCTATGTGTTGTCTGCAAATTACCTTATTTACTTGTTAATATGACACACTGCTTTTGCATTTTAATTTGACTACAGCACTTATAATTAAGGAACGATACACTGTAAGTTTCTCCTAAGAAAAATACCCTTAAAAAAGGTTTCCCTGTAAGCAGAAAGGATGCTGAGCAGAGGAACTTACAGAAGAGATAATTGTCGAAGTATGGTAACCCTCCACTCTTCAAAGCAGAGCAAAAAAGTGTCACTCCGTTGCAATTTGGGTGACAGAAAGGTTCGTTAATTTGGTTAACATGTGTATCTTCAGTATACAGTTTTTCAGGTAGTGTAAGCTGGTGATGAGAGATTTTTAGTACTTAAATTGAAGACATAAAAAGCAGGAGTATTTCCCTAACTTACTTGACTGTACCTGTCTTCATAAAGGTACTCCAGCTTTTCACATTAGACATAGTGTCCATGCAAGTCATGACTTCTCATGGTACTTTTCAGGAGTAAAGAAAGCTGAAGTATGAACAGGGTTGGCGTAGTCTCATAGATTAAAAAAAGCAGTGAACAAGACCATGCTGTACAGGTATTATGAAACATTTTACATATCTTAGTTCAATAGGTAACAAACACAGCATGATCAACACAGAATTACTAGTATACAGCATGTTTTTGCATTTTTTGTTCCTGTCTTAGCCATTCACTCTTTTCATGACGTGTGGGTAGCAAACAGATGTATTACATTATACTTCATTAAATCCTGTGGAGGCAATAGTCTTAAGTGCTGCGTCAAATATTTATAATGTGGAATTATTTTAGGACAGGAGCCAAGTGCAATTGACATCCCTCATAGTGTCTCTCTTGTTTTTGCAAGAAGCAGAAGCTCAGCTACTGCCTTACAATTATAGGTCTTCTCTAACCTTCAACATCACTTTTTATTTGCCACTATTTGAATATGTTTTAATTATTATTGTATATTAGAGTCTCCATTGCTGTCTTCATTAGCTTTCTTGTTTAAGCTGGGAAGGATCAAGTTCTTAAGAGTCCCTGTCTAGCCCTATTGCTCATCTGGGTGAGTAAGGTGCCCCTTTCTTGGGCCTGTGAGGCACAGAACGCATGTACTGACTCTGTGCCCTCCAGCAAGGCCACAACTATGGACCAGGTGCTGAGAGCAGCTGGCATGTAAGTCATCAGTACGGGCTGGGTATGAGGTAATGCTGTGATGGGCATGCCAGGACTCAGCTTATCGGTGCTTCTGTCCCATGGGTGAGGGCTTGGGGTCCAGGAACCCAGGGGAGATGGGTCAGGGCAAATAAGCCTGGCACACCCTCCCAGCTGTTTTACACTTTTTGCACTACAGGGAGATTATGCTTTTTGAGCCTATATTATCTTTGGTGAGCAAGATACTAATAGTTTCAATAGCAAGAGGAATTTCCGCTCTTAGATCTGCTTTTTCTGCGTAATGCTGTGTTTCTAGACAATGTCTTGCTTTTCTTTTACTTTGCAAAAATGAAGACCCTAACCCTGGCAGCCTGTCCTGAAAACATCTAAAATATTTGAAGCTATTTTCTCTTTAGAAAATCAGCACTTTAAGGGAGTTTGTTGTTCATCTAAGGCCATGTGTCTTTCCTTTATGAGTCTGTTTAAATGACAAACTTTTGCGTGTGTCTTTTACTTCCTTTGACTTCCTGGCTTTTCCAAGTCACTTTTTGAATTGAATTAATTTACAGGTCAAGTTAGTCATTAGAGATTCTTTACTCAGAAATATTGGCAATAATTTTACTCTTTATTCAGAAATATTTCTCTCTGAGCATGCTTGTTACTCAACCAGCTGTATGACTGACTGCATAATTGAATTGTTCAGTTCTTTTGTTTGTTTTAATAATTTACCCACACATGCAGTCCCAACTTCGCAGTTTGATACTGAAGAATAGAATGACCTTTTGTTTGTAGATGGTTTTCTAAGGATTTCAAATGGGGTTTTTTCCTGTAGATCAAAGTTTTGAAGCATCACCCTTCAGTGTTACCTACAGTAATTCACAGGGTTTTAGTTTGGTTGAGGCCAGAGGCTGTTTCATCAGTGCCTCAATTTGTGAAGTCAGCTAGAAGCTGACCAACACCCTCCATCACACTCTTCACGTAGAGCCTACAGCAATACACTCAGTGCCCATATGGGGACAAGTTCAGCTTGCCTTATTCATGCCCATTTTAATTTGCCCTAAAGATGCAGCCTTGAATAACTTAATTGTGTTTTGTCTTCCTCTAAACTCCTCTTTGTAGTTACACATTTCAGTCTTTAACTTGTTGGCAGATACGTGGGAGCTCTTCGGTCAGAACTTCCAGAATAAGAACATTGCTCTTCATAGTGTGGTGCACTGAGACTGATGGAGAGATTGATCCTTCCCTGTGGGCCTGGCTAATGTAGCATGGAGAATGCCCAGACATTTCCACTGGTTTGTAGGGAAAGTGTAGTATAGTCAGTGTTAGCTATCACTCTGCCCCTTGAAGTGAGACTTTACATGGATCAGCATTGGTATGGCTGTAGCTGAAATACAAGGACATGAGGTGAGGTGAGGTGAGGTGAGATGAGATGAGATGAGATGAGATGAGATGATGAGATGGAGAGAATGCAGAGCTGAGTGATGAGATATGTCTTTATTTTGTACAACAAATGTGTGTTCTTTGCCAGACGTTTTCTGAGCAGTGCTAATCCTTACCTCTGCAGAAGTGGCATGCATTCATTTTGGTGCTATCATTCTATTAGAAATTTTTCTCCACATTTAGGAATTTGGAGAATATATTCAACTACATCTTGGTAGTTTATCAATATTTTCTTGACTTAGAGCTGATTTCCAAACTAAACCCAACAGCTTCTCTATTCTAATCATTATTGTAATATGAAGGGGGGCAGCTATGAACAATGTGCAACAGGGAAAATGAGGATAACCTCCAAGTTTCTCTTTAAGGGCCTTCTTTTAATATTTCCAATCTCAAATCCTGCTGTGGAAGTACTATAATTTTTATCACAGTATCTTGACAACTTTAATCTTCTCTGCTGGCACAGGCTATAACTCATTCTTCAGACCCCTTCTCCTGTTTGAAAATTACTTCAAGGAAAATGGAAACTACTGTCTGCTGTTCCTTTAAACAGGCAATTGAAACATAAATATCTTGGCACAGAAGTCCAAATCAATCTTAGTTTCTCAATTCAGTGCAGCATTTTCGCATTCCATAAGAAGGGAACACTGTCTGTTTCCAGCTACTCTGGGTGGGCTCATGAGCCAGCAAAATGAAGGGGTGGTTTCTACCAAACGTGGCTCAGGTCTTGTGTAGCAGCTCATAAACACTGTAATTTGCATAACCTCTCCAGCATCTGAGTAAAAGAGACTGTCAGTCAACACTTCTGGCATGTCAGGGTCATTCTTAACACATTTGATGTGAAGGGGCACCAACAGGGCGAACTTAATATCCTTCCACTGATGTGACCGACATACCGTGAAAGACAGGGAAGGATGTTTTCAGTCAGGTCAAAATGAAGATGACTGCAAGTTGGGACCATTCAGTCTCTGAGCTGTTTATTGATCAGACTTCATATGTGATGTTCATGAAACTATCTGCATTTTCAGGTATCTTTGAGACATAAAACAGCCAGACTGTCAGTCTGGTTTTCATTTGTACTACTTCCAGCTCGGGTGTAATTGAGATCAGCCTCATGCACTCCATCTATAGCTTCCATATACCTCTTTTAGGCCTGTGGGCTTCTGGCTTTCACACAGGGTCCATTGGAGTAGCAGGGAGAGAGAACTTTGGGAAAAAAAATAGAAAATGTACAGAATATATTTTGCTGTGACAGACTATTTGACTAGAGGATCCTGAAGAAATATTGCGTTTTTAAGTAATGCTTGTTTTCAGTGTCACAGGGTGATGTCTTTGTTTGTCCTTTAATCCTTCTTTTGTTTCAGCAAAATTTAGTTGCTAAGGCACTTTTTAAAGCCACAGGAGGTTTTCATCTCCATCTTCAGATGATATAGTGCCTTTAATACCCTGTGCCTGCATGACTTGCTCTGTGCCCCAGTAAAAGTCAGTGAAGGGACATTGTCCATTCCAAGCAACATCCTTGCTCCTGGGCTGTTTTTCTTTGGCTGTGTCAAGAGGTACAAGAGGGCAAAGGGAAAAATATAAATTAAACTTTTTATGAAAAAAATTAATGAGGCAAATGACTTTGTGAAAATTGTCAAACCTGAGTCTGAATCCTTCCTTAAACCATGCAGCATTTTCTAGGGCACGTAAGATTCATTGCAGTCTCTAAGTAACTGGAACTCCTGCTTTCATGCTGAGCATGTTCTTCAGTGCAATCCCCTTCTTTCAGTAGACTTCAAAGAGGGAATTCCTTCAATCAAGTGTTCTAAGGGTTTAACCACTGCCCTATTCAATGCCTGTTATAGCCAAAAAAAATCAGCTTCTTTCTTTATGTATTTCCTCACTATTTACCTGTCATTGTTCATTAGAGTGTTTTTCTACTTAAGTTTAGACATAACCAGTTGTTGGATGCTCTGGTACGTCTTGTTATATATTATCCCTGAAATCCATTAAGTGTCTACTATTTTTTGAAAGCATTTATTTACAAAAGCATTCACACTCTGCCTGTTTTTGATAGATTTACATCTTTCACATTCACATATGATAACAAAAGCAACGTCTGAGTTGGAGATTTGTACTTTGGTCTTTTAGTAATAGATATTTGCTTACCAAACATTGTTTAAGATGGTAAATGTGACTTTTGCCCTGCCAAAGGAGATGGCCTTGTCTCCTTTTCTCCATCTCCAGGTATGGAAATTATTTATTATCTGGTATTCATTCTTATTATTGTACTAAGATGTTACCAAGGATCTCATTAATTTGGATTGGGTTTTTTTATACAGGCTATGGATGCTTTGTTTATGTGACGCTGAATGCTACTTAGATATTTGTATGTTGGCTGGGCTGTCAGTTAGAACAGCAGGACTATCAACAAAGCTGAGCTTACTGTTGATAAATTTTGTGATAACTGTAGGATAGACTGACACACTTTTCTTTCCTCAAGAGTGAAGTGGAAGTCAACAAATGGAGATAAGTACGGGGATATTGCTCTGGAAAGACCCAAGGTGCTGGGCTTGGGAAGGCTAGGGAATGTGTGCACCTTCAACAGAGTGCTCCCTGTTCCTCACAACTTTGTCATGGATTTTTGGGGGATACACTGTTGCCCCAAAACATTTAGTATGATAAACACTGGATAGGATGTAAGAAAAATGTGCTTGTAAAATTGAAGTCAGGTCCAGCTTTCAGTCAGTCTATGATAACGCCTACCTTTTGGAGCCCTGATTGTGTTAATCAGCTTTAAAAGAGACTGAAACGCCATGATGAAGAACATCATTTAGAGAAAAACAGTGAAAGCAGAAGGGAGTTCAAATGCACATACTTCCTCTTCTTCATTTTAAAGAACTTTTTCTGAATAAGGTCCAAATGACACAATCAGAATAGTTTGCTGGCGCTTTTTGTCAGTTGATTTTGCCTCTTTTGACAGCTGTATCCCTGTGCAAATGTAAAATCTGAGCTCCCCACTGAGCCCTGAGTTTGGAATAATTCAAACCTCATCTAAAACTTTCTCCAAGCTTCACACCTGCCATTCTTTGTATATATACATATATATACATATATATATATGTAGTGCAAGTCTTTTTCTTGCACGATAATGATTGAAAGAAAATTTTTTTTCACTGAAGACTGGTTGAGTAATGTTTAGTGTATTTAATTTCAAACAATCAGTTCCATGTGTAATTATAAAATGCTTTGCTTTGTAAAATAATGTGGGCATCTCTTTATTACAGTTTTATAGTGCTAGTACATCTTTCTCTCTCCTAAGTCTTGAAGAGTATATGGAGCCAGTAAGAGAACTAAAAAAGGTCTGTTTTTACAATGTGTGCATATGTTTGTGTGTACATACACATAAAACACGCATGAGCGTTACACATGCCTATGTTAAGTAGTATCCTTTGGAGTTCTAGGTACATCATTTACCACAAGTATGTTGTTTAAGGTGATGGTAGGTTTCCAATCTTAGTCTGCATATGTCACACTGAGAAACAATGAGAGCTTTCCAAAATAGTTTAGATGCCATATAATTATTTTAGCAGCTGTGGTTTCAGTTACCTTTAATTAGTTCCCCCTGCAGCTCTAAATAAAGAGAGGCTTCTGTTAAATGCAGTTATTTTCTTCTGCAGATGGCATGATGAAGTTTAGCTACTCATAAAAGGAGACTACTGAACACCACATGGCAAACTGGAGGCTCTAAAGAAATGTGATTATGAGTTAAGGACAAGGATTTCTCCGTGGATTATTCATGATTTCCAGTCACTATGTTTTTATATCAGAATGGTCAGCTCTAAATTTTATGTCAGCTGACGATGCCAAAATAGTTGACTTAAATGCTTGAGAGTTGGTGAGATAGCACTCCACCATGGAAGCAAATGGTGTTTTGATATTGTCCTGTATTTTCCCTGCATCGTTTACTTGGTTGAGTGGCCCCAGCACTCCTGGAAAGCGTGGCTTGATCTCTATGAACATGTGTTAAGCAGATGGAAAACTACTTCTTTGCAATTAAGATTTCATATTATAAGTTCTTACATAATTCTTCAGATATTTCAAGTTCATCAACTTTGTGACTCTTCGGTCGTATCAACAAAAGCCACATGAAGCAAAGTAAGGGTTCACAACAGCATGAGTTTTAAGGAGCAATTTAATTTTTTAAAGGTAAAATTAAATATACATTAATAAAGATGTTTGACTTGTATAGCTGCTGACTGACAAGGAGGGATGGTGTTTGAGTCATGACTTCATTCCCTGAGAGTGAGCTTCAGCTTGGAAGGCCACTGTAAGAGGTCGTGCAGTAGGTCCCAGCAGGCAGGAGAGCCATGCTGGCTTCCTTCTGCAACTTCTGGATCATTTAATTAATTAAAGAATTGTTTCTGTTGCAACCACAAATGTTCCAGTTTGCACAGTTACTCAAGGTCAGAGCTTGCCTGACCTCCCTGGCAGAGGAAGAGAAGGGTAAGGAAATTGGGAAAAAAAGAGACTAAGCAAATCATTCTAAGGAAGCCTTGTTTCCTTTACTCCAAACCCAGCAGAGCAGAAAAGGCTGAATTGAAAGGGAAAGGGGCTGAGACTGAGACTGATTAAGAGAGGTCCAGCCTGAGGAAAAGGCAAAGAATGAAACAAGTAAGATGCAAAAATAAACTACATTAAGGGTGAGCTTGGATGAGGGAGTCGGCCGCTGGCCAGGAGGGAGCAGCTGCGGCAGGAAGGCTCGGATCCCACTGAAACAGAAAAGGGGCCATCTATCTGCTGGAATGAAAGGGAAACAAAAAAATAATTCACCTTTGAAGGCACAGAAGTGGGATTCAAGGCTAGGGGAAGGGCAGAGAGGAATAAGAATTTGTGAATGAGTTATTTTTTTTTCTGCGAGCAAGGCAATGGCTGTTAAATCCTCCCAGAGGGTTGTGTGATGGCGCAGATAGATCAGACCAGCCAGAGCAGGTAGGCCACTCTGAGCAGCTTCATGTTGTATTCGGACTCTTGAATGAATGCTGAGCATCAAGCAAATTTTCTCATTTTTACCAGGGGAGATGAGGCAGATGACATACCATACTCATGACATCATGCCTCATTCCAGATGTGAACGGAGGAAAGAAAGTGTAAGATGGATATTTCACCACAAGTCAGTGTAATCCTCAATACTGAGGGGAACACATGGTTGCAAATCTCAGTACACTGAGCTTCCACAAAATAAAGAGCAAAAGGAGGCAAGGCAAAACCCTGGGCAATTCTAAGCTAAAATTTCAGGTTCAGGCAACAGAGAACAGATATCTTGAGTTAAATATTCATGCCTTGTAGAAAATACACTGTGCACAGTAAGTTAATGTCATCAGTACCACAGCAAAAAGTTATATGGAACTGTGTAAATCTAGAATTAAGGTGTAGGCTGGAGGAGAAGCAAAGGGTATGGAGAGAGTATTTCATCCAAAAGAGTCCACAGGGAGGTTAGTTAGAAAGCTTCTGTGGTTTTGGATGTATCAGAACACTTAACTGCTGTTAAAAGGAAGATGTCCCACTTCAAGAACTGTGGCAGTCTCATGGTACCAGAATTGTAGTTTTGGGGCCCTGCACTGGAAGGCAAGGAAAATTTTCAGGTGAATGTATCTAATGAATGTAGAAGCAAAATACCCTCTTTAAATTCTACTGGTCTGCAGCTCCTAAATGTCATAGAGCTCCTCACTGTCATAGAGCTCCTCAAACTCCCAGTTCCTAAACTGTCCCATTGATTCCTGCTAAATAAGATGCCAGACCTTTGCTTCTTCAGGTGAACAGTTTTAGCTCCAGCCAGACTATGAGAAGGTTGAGATTCTTTGGTTTGATGTATTGGTAAGTCTGACAAGTCCTGGGAAAAGGGACACTTTTGGAATATATGTATTATAGAAGGATATATAGCATACAAACTCAGCGCAGGACATCTTCAGAAAACCCATTTGTGTCTGGGAAAAAAGGTAATAAGTAATGTTGCTGTAAATCCTTTATCGATGCAAACACTACGTGGGGATATAATAGGAGGGTGGTGCCACCTTCTTTTCTTTTTCTTGATCTCAGTACTGCTTACACAGGTTTTTCACAATGCTAGATATTAATTAATTGTGAACTTGTTTCCATCATCTTTGAATACATGATATATCTTGTGTGCCTGATACTGCAGAAACTTACAGCCGTGCCAGAAATAACTGTTTCTCACCACTGCATAAATTGTCCCCAGATTTATACTGACAAACTGTGCAAAGACATTCTGTGGTTTTGCAATATTGTAATGCATGTTGAAGCCCTCCTATAACCTATAAACATTAGGTTAAAGAATGACTGCCATTTTTGCTATTTGAAGCTTTTGCAACATTTTCCCAAACTTTGGAGTACTGTTGTAAACAAACAAACAAAGCCACAGGAATGACTACAATTAGACAGTATAAACAGGCTGTGTCCAGATCAAAACAAGGCGTAGCTAAATTCAAACAATTATGGTCGCATTCTTATGCAAAAGAGGTTGGTTTGTAGTCTGAATGACCCTATCCCTGCGTTGTTATGCCAGGCTTCCCGTTATGGTGTTTACTGTTAGGAGTTGCAGCTGGGTGAACTAGAGGTTAGAGTACAGCCCTGAGAAGCTGTGACTCAGCTTTTACTCTCTGGTTGCAGCACTGACACCTCCCAGATAACCACATCCCACCTTTTGAGGTGGTAACTTAATACCTGTAACCCTGTTCATCCTGGTGCCTTCTCAGAGTCGTATCCTGATTTCTCAAGGTGAGCAACGCATGCACAGATTGCCAGTCCCTGCATAGTCGAACAAGGCATAGCAGCAAGGAGAGTGCAGCACAGAGAGGGGCACCAGTGAGGTCTGTGCAGGAGGTGACACCAGGACGATCCTGAAATTAAAGAACCAGCAAAGGACAGGACAGAAGCAGTGAGCCTCTAAAAGGCTTGGAAATACGCTGTACCCAAAAGTGAGATGCTGCCTAAGCTTTGTGTGAATCAAGCCCTTGGGTTTCCAGCCTCAGCAAGCCAGCGCAGTGATGCCAGCTTCCCCACGTCTCAGCTAATCTAGATGAATGCAACTTTGAACATGAGCAGTGCAAATCTGTGCAGTGTGTTGAAAGAGTTGTTGTGACATGTCGCCTGTGGTGAGCAATTCCTAGCAAGTGGGAAGCCACAGTGTGTGGCAGCTGTTGCTTCTGACTGATCTTCAAGGGTAGCTCCAAGCCTGAGTGCATTGCAGTAATTACATTGTGAAGAAAAATTAAATGGAAATAGAAAGCTTTGCTCAACTATGCCAGGACCTGGGCCTGAAGAAAAGGTTGTAAAGCCTTCAATTAAGCAAATCACCCAGAAGGGTAGTGTACTTCAAAATCATGAGCTCCTTGCATGAGAAGAGAATGGCAGTCTTCAACAACAGCAGAAACAACCCTTTCCAGTGCACCACTCTCTTTCCCTCCTTCATATCAGTGATGTACATCTCTGGCATTTAATCCCAAGTCAAGGTGAGCTTTACCAAAAAGACTCAGTCCAGTCCAAGTCCCTGTATAAGCCAGAAACTGGAGAAATAGAGAAAACTGCACTGTGCTGCTTAAATGAAATACACATTTCGCCTCTTAGTAGTGTGGCAGTCCCCCAGCAGTTACTAAACCAGAGCAGCGACACTAGGATGTGCAAAATAAATAGCATACACATTTTTCATTTCCAGTTTGATTTCTCGAAGTCTGTTCTGTCAAACCACTGTGGAATGTTAACTAAACTTTTAATATCTATTGACATGACAGAACAGATATTTTGTATATACTTACTGCCTCTGGACTTTTTTCCAGTGTCACACTGCACTCCAGTTGAAACATTTATTTTTTTCAATCCAACCCCAAGTTTCCATGGTTTTCTCAAGATAAAGCTAGAAATGTTAACTTTAGTAAAATTTTACTATAGTTTGGTAACAGGAACATGAAAAGTGAGGCTTAGGTTAGACGTAGCTTTCGTTTTGACCTAGCTGTAGCCAAGTGCTTTCTCTTTAAATTTTCCAAGTTCTGTGTATTATGTTATTAAAGACCATAATGCATGTGAGTGGGTATATAAACATCCCTCCCACAGCGTGAAACAAGGCAGCCTGCAGAATTGAAGCTGTCAGCTACAGACACTTCTCCACATGCAGAAATGGAAATCCTGGTGACATTCAGCTGTTCTTGGTCTGCTGAATTATTTTGGTTTGGGGGATTTTTATTATTTTGGGGTTTTTAATTAAGAAGATGACAGACAGCTTATAACTTCTGTAGAGAATTTACAGTAGATGTCTGTCTTTAATTGGCACATCGCACAGATATGCTACAGCAAGTAGCTTCAGATGAGTTTTCACATGTGTGCTGCAAGACTTGGAGTCTGGCATTGTAGGTCACCTCTCTGTGTGTCCCCTCACAGAGACATTCTCTTAAAGCAGCAAAAGCTGCAACATCCCTGTCTAAAGCTGTTACCTTTTCAAACTATTCTTCAGCAAAATGCAATGAGGAGGCAGTCTCGGGATTCTTGCTATTTCTTGAAGTCTTGCTAAGACTTTTAAAAGAACTTTTTTAACTTGTTGAAACACTTCTAGGTAAAAAAAAATAGATATGGATCACTGCTGAAACTATTCAATGGAAAGCAAAAAGCATAGAGCTCTGTTTTGATTCAAAATCATGAAAAATTATATGTGAGGCTGTACAGATTTTCAGGAGGGTTAAGAAGAATTGTATGAAGAGATTTCTGCGCTTTGCATGAGGAGAAACCAATATCCTTAGCCTTTTGCTCCAGAATGTCAAAGGGCTGGATTTGATGCAGTGAATTTTCTCTGTGATGAGGTAAGGGGCATTTGAAAGCTGGATACAGGCTGTAAGATCAGTTCTTTAAATGGTCTTCCTGAATATCAAAAATACTCAGCAAAATTGGTGACTCCCTATAGTCAGTGGAAGCGCAAAACTGTGCTGAAACTTAGTGTCCCACAAAAAAAAGTAGGCTTATTTTGAACATCTTGTAGTGATGTACTTATTTATCCTTATGTTAAGAGGAATGTAGGGTTTGCCTGGCCATCTAAGCAGAAAGGCTCTGAAGGGGTTTGTGTGCACAGTGTTTTGTGAGAAGCAGATTTGGTCTCTGAAGGACATATTCCACATTACTATGCGGTCAGTGTTTTCATTTTTGGATATGAATGTGTTTGCCCAAGACATCTGACATCTCTTCGTAGCCCCTCATTGCCTTTAACTACACACTACAATTGTAAAATGGTGCAGCTTTGAAGTTGTCTATGCAGGAAAGTGAAAGCCTTTTTTTTCTCCTGAATAAGAATAACCACGTGAGGACTTAACATGCTCTAAGTCACATGCAACATGCTTCATATGTCTAATTGATTTATCTTAGCTTTCCCACATGTCCTCACACAGGCATGCCTCAATGCAGCTTGAAAGGAGGGAGTGCAGCCTTCTGGCTGAAAAGCTGATGGTAAGTAATTAAATCTAGCAGCAGTGAGAACCCTTGAGACAAAATCTTTGGCAGTTTTCTACACCATGTAGTGAGCTTGGGTCACCAAGGGCCTGTAAATAGCATCATAATGACTGGTTCCTCAGCAGGGATAAACATGTGCTTTGAGTTTTCTAAATGATTCAGGGGCATGCTGTGAGATAACTACTGATAACAAGCAGATGTGAAGTTTGCTTCTCAAGACAGGGAGGCTGAGGGGGAAAGTCAAGTAGACTTTGGCTTATGGTCCTCTCAGAAAGCCTGATATTTGAAGATCATTAAAGTTTTGGGTTTTTTTTTTTCAGGAGAGGAAGTCAATTGTATCTGATGAAGGTAATGCTGTTTTAAATTAGTTCTTGTCAGGGCTAGTGAGATAACCATAGACAAAGCTTTCTGTGAGTTTAAACCTAAAGACAAAAGTGAAACCTTACTTTGTAGGATTAGGAATGTTTTATAATTTAAAAGTCCATTTTACATTATGCCAGTGTCTTCCCAAAAGCTTTCTCAACAGTTGCAGATGCATAAGTCCTTTTTTTTTCTATTTATTTAAATGGTCTCTAAGTGTTGAAGAGTATGTTGCATCATACCAAGTAGAAGGACACCAAACAAAGGTGCTTAGCTGATGTGCCCATACTGGTGCAGCAGTGGTGCTCAGCAGTATAGGTGCAGTAATGCTTTGCTGCTGGGAGTCCAGGGACAGGATCAGTGGTGTTAACCTGGGGTTCACAGTACTGTGTTTCAGATTTTCAGGGGTGATGCGAGTGGTCCTGTAGGATGGTGCATTTGCGAGGTATCAAAGGAAATTTGCTGGTCTCCCAAGTCAGGTCATCCATTCTTACTCAGGGAGCTTTGCTAATACTGCTCTAGTGGAATAAAATAAAGAAACCACAACTTTTGGCATTATTTAAAAGGCAAAGACCATGACAATATCGTTTTCTTAATTACAATGGGAATGGAATGCTTTTTAAAAAACAGTTTCTCTATATGTTGTTTAGGAATTCACTTTTAAATAGCTCACCCCACTGCCTCACAGAACTTCAAAAACCCTTTTTTTTCTAAAACAGCAAAGAAAGAGGAAAAGTTTCTTTCCACCCTTCCTCGAGGCGCCAGAGAGGGAGAGAAATTAAAAGAAATCACCAAATTTTACAGTGGCTCATCAGTTGCCTTATGCTTCTGGTGCCTCTCAAGTTTCTGCTTTGTCCCAGATTTCCCAACAGAAATGCACTGATATCTCCTGAGCAATGCCTCTGGCCTCTGCTATGATGTTGCCTCCCTAGTTGAAGGCTGAATCCCACTCCATCAGCCTGGTGATGCACACTGCCTGTGTGGGAGCTTGCCCCTCATTTGAAGGTGGAAGGAGCCAGGTCTTCAGGCACAGTTGAACCTGGTAACATTCAAGTCCTACATGCCCAGCCACTTTGAACATGACCAGCCTGACCCACCTAGCTTTGCAAACATGAGTCCTGACTGAAGAAGAGGTACTCAGAAGCAAGAGACGTAGCTGAGGTGACTTCTGGTGCCACAGGAAGATTGAATTCAAATAAACATCTCTTCAAATACATTAATGGAACAAGCATGACATACTATCGCTATTTTCCTTTTCTGATCTTCCACCCAAAGAAGATCCCAGCATGGCTCAGGCAACCTCTGTGCCCTCAGAAAGTCACCTCTGGGGCATCTATATGTTTGCAGTTGAATCTGTTTCTCTAAGAACAGCAGCTGGTTACTAGCTGTTGTGAGATACCTCTTCAGCCTCACCATCAAAACTCACTTTTATAATCACTTAATTTGATGTAATTAATGGTTTTCAAGAGCATAGAATGCTTTAGAAATGCATATGCTCAAAACATTACAACTAGAGGGGACCACTGTGAACATGAAACCTGACTTTTTACATAGTACAAGACAGTGGAATTGCTTAATGATGCCCATAATTTTGGGGGTGAGGGGTTGTAGCTAATGCATATCTTATTAAAAAACATTGTCTTAATTTTGAAACTTTATGCAACAGAAAATCTGTTAAATGTCTTTTCCACAATTTCCCATTGTTAATCATCCTCTCTGATAAAAATCATCAGTTTGTGTCTACTAGGAATATGTTTAACTTGACTGCCCACTACATTGGCTCTTATTGCCAGTGTTTTCTAGAAAGGCATATATTGTCAAAAAGGGTTTCATTTATGAACAAAACATGAATAAGGCATCTTAGCCTCATTTTTTATAAACTCAGTAAAATTAAGTTCTTCAGCCCCTCATTTTAGGGCAGATTTTCATCATCCTTTTGTCTGTACTGTCCAATCCATTATTGAATTTCAGATTTTCAATGAGTAGATGCAGAAACTACATAAACTATTCCAGTACTATCACCAGACACAGTTACACCACATCTCTAATTTTGCTTACAGACCTAGCCATTGCATTTACTCTCTCCTCAGTTACAGGGTTTCCTACTGTCAGGCTCTGGTGGTTACTCACACTGCCTTCACCGCTTGCTGAAACACAGTCACCTATCCCTCCTATGTGACTGGGCTCTTGTTTTTTTACATTTAGTTGGCAATATTTGAAAAGAAGACAATATTGGGTGAGCAAAGCCAATTACCTCACAACCAAGCTGCTTTGTAGCTCCTCTGTATTTTCCAAAGTTTGTGCCCTCCGGTGGGGTTTTCAGCCATGACCCATAGGCGGTGGTGAATCCTGCTAAGTACCCAGTGCAGTTGCTGGATATTTTATGCTGTACAGACATACTCACCATATCCTCACACATCTTGTTGGAGATTATATTGCCATTTGCAAGGAGGTGGTGCTGAATATGGGCTTTGTGTCAGTCTGTTTCTGGCTTGGCATCTCTTTGCTGTGTCCTCTTTCAACAGCCAGGTAGGTGGGCTTGAGGTCTGTACAAAAGCCCTCCTGACAACTGCAGCCTTCGGATAACAAGTCTATCAGTGTGGTCGTAACTGTCTTTTGATAGACAGTCAGCATCTGTTTCTGTCACAGCCTCCTTACATGACAGGATGTTACATGGGGAAGGCAGATATTCCTCTGAGCCTTTGTTGAAGTGGTGTTGCCATGAAAATGGGTGTATTACTGCGTCTCCTGCTTTTTCAGGGACTGAGAGAGTGGGATGCTAGAGGGGTGGGGTTTTTTCACAAACTCTGTTCTGTAGTGTTTCAAAAGCCCTCACTGCCAGACTCCAGGGGGAGTAGCTATAATACTATACTCACCAAGTCATTTATAATACACTTTAGGTTGCACTATTCAATCCTTAATGAATACAGCACATTCCTTATCCAGAGTTGCTTCCAGGTTAAGGACGGGTGTGTACAAGACATGAGCAAACCCAGAAGGTGACCAGGTGGCAGACTCATGTGCAATGCAGCCACTGAATCTTGAGGGCACCGGGAACTTCTACAGGGGAGTTGGAGGGATGGAAATGTGATGGAGCAGATCCAGGGCTCTGTGCAAAAGGACCAGGTGCTTGGCTTATGAGAGATGGAGAGATTCCCTTGTGCCTCAGAAGTTTTACAAGTGAGAGGAGGGAGAGGAAAGACAGGGAGGAGATACATTAGGAGTGGGGGGATGGCTCCTGAGGACCTCTGGAGCAACTGACAGACCGATGTTTGTGTTGTGGAAATGGGGAAGCAGGACTTAGCAGATGGAGGCAGGAAATATAATGGAGTCAGATGGGGGAAAGGGAGGTAGCAGCTGCTTTGGAGCTCTTCTAGAGGAGGTTAGAAAGAAATGTGAGGAATCCAGTGGCAAGGGGGTTTTAATAATTGAGTCTAGTGGTGGCCAACCTAGGGTCCAACATTTCAGCAGAAAAAATGTGGAGAATGCTTATTGTAGAAACTTTTAAAGAAAGAACCCGTATGACTTAATGACGGCTTCATCCTGAGTTACAAATCTGAGACGTGTTTATAAACCAGCAAGGAATGAACTGTTGATATGCAACATGGAAAATTAACGCTTTGTTGTAAGTACCTATAAGAAGGCTGTCTGGAAGCTTTAATCTCACATTGCACAAGGCTTTAGCTATCACAGGGAGAGCTGGAATTGCTGAGCAGGTGAGAAACATCCTGCACAGGCAGGTGGGATACCAGCAGAAATGGCGTGTAATATCTGGCTGTGTATATGTCCATACAGGGGAACTTAGCTGTGTGATAGGCACAGCAGCTAAAGTGTCAGGGGCATGCAAAGTTCTCAGGGTGTTTTTGAGGGGAGGGATAGGGACAACTGGAGAAGACTGAAGATAACAGAATGGTGAGTTGTTGCACAACACAAGTCACATTTTTACCTCAGCTGGCTAAAATTCCAAGTCTGGTTTCAGAGGGCCAATTTATTCCAGCCTGTTTCCTATGTCTCTGTATCTACTGAACTGACTAGTTAAATTAGAAGAGAGGCCTGGGACAGGAGTAGCAGGGAAGCTAGGCCAGGTTGGAGGCATGTGAGCTGGGATCACATTATTCTTCAACCTCACTTTGGTAAATGATGTGCTGCTAATTATGAGGTGTTCTGAATGCAGATCACTTGCTAAAACTGTACAGTGAGCCTTTAGACTTTTCTCATGTACCACTTTCATAAAGTAGGAATTTTCGGTACAGGAGACATTACAATTGTGCATGGTGATCTTGCAAAAACACAATTTCTTTTATTCCCTGCAGCCCAGGATTTCTATCACATATTTTCAGAGTCACTCAGGGTGTTCCTGAAAGCATTGCCTTGACAGGGAACAAGGAAAGACTACAGAAAGATTTGATCCTGGGAAGATATAAGTTGATTTTTCACACAATTCTTGTTCTGAATTGCTAGCCTCTCTTTTGAAGTACTTTTGAATATCCCACAAAATATATTAAAACAATAAAACCAGAGCTTTTGGACATGGCTTCTACAGTCTATTTCAACAAGTAAAACTTTAATTATATTATTATTATATTCTAGTGCTGTTCTGTTTTCATTTGTAGCAATTTAGAGCTAGAGTTACTACACTGAAGTTATCCTTGATTTGCACTGATGTAAGAATTGCAAATTTGGTTCAGAAGAAAAAGCTCAGGAAGGCAGCAAATTCCATGGAAAACATCCAATTATGGCTATGCTCAGTGTATGTCAGCAGTAGAGGGACTATATATTTTAAACTACTATCTGCTGGGAGTAAAATTTTATTTCTGTTGTACTTAAGGTGGACAGCATGACTGCCAGTCTGTATTTAAAGGACAAAAGTGTAAATAGAAAAAATGTTGTCAAAATTTCACCAGGAAGTGCAACAGAATACTGTAGAACTGGTCAGTGTGGTGTATTTTAGGGCTGAAAATTCAGTTATGCTAAAAATCTAAAATTGAGGCAAAATTATTGTGAATAAAGAATTTTTTTGTTGGAAAAAATTGTCATAATTGTGTGGGGGGGGGGGAATTCTGTTTTCTGTGAATCACAGATTTTTTTTTTCCCTATGAATTCAATGTTTGTCCCAAACACGTAAGTTTCTTTTTCTAGAGCTTTTAATTTCACTCTGCCTGCTCAGCCAAAACCAAGAACTCTAGACACCTTTTGACTGACAAAACTAAGTAAGTGGGATAAGTCCAGAGTCTTTAAAACAGGGACCTTGGCTATATATTAATAATAGACCAAATATCAAAGGAGCTGAACCACCAGCAACTTCAGTTAACCTCCTACTCATGTATTTAATGTTAAACTGTTTCTTTGATGAATGGTCCCAATTTCAACAGGAGTTCCCAGGTAAGTTTGAAATGTAGGCTGTTTATTTAGTAACTCCCCTGAATCTGGAAGTGCTTTACATTCCTGTGGGGCAAAAGCAACTCCTTTTCGTATTTGACATAGAGCCGAATGGTGTGTAAATCGTGCAGAAATGCTTGTCCTGCTGACCAGCAGGAGTAACATATATTTGAAAAACTGAGGGCAGAACTACAAAAACCCTTCCATTTCCACTTTCTCCTCATTTTTACCAGCAGTGGTGTTTTTGCATGAGCTTATCCTGAAACTCTGTACGAGAAAACATCTTTCAGTAATCTGAAAGTCATAATACGTTAATTTTGTCATCAAACAATTGCAGATTTAGGGACAAATTCTGCTGATTTCTGAGTGCCTACAGCTGCAAGTGAGCTGGCACATCTGCACTGCCATTAGAATACCAGACTTGATTTATGAGGTGAATTTCCACCACAGAAAATTATCTTAATTCATGGTAATAATCTTTTAGAGCTGAGTTTCAGTCTGTAATAGCTGCTAAGAAAATTCAGTCTGTTTAAATAAATGTAAATTCACCAAACAGTTTTGATCAAGCAAAGTAAAAATATAAATTTTATAACAGTCTTTGGTGGTTTTCACACATGGCTGAAGGATGGGCTGTCCTCTTTCTTTTGAAAAAGAGCTGAAAAGCAGGGAATGAGCAGCAATCAGCACACCAAATTTTGGTCTGAGTTTTATCTGTGTGATGACATTAACTATGTGAGGCTCCACTGGAGCAAGTACAAAGGTAATTTGGCCTCATTACTGTAAGAAAGTAAAACAGATTAATCTGCGACTTATCTTGAAGACGGAGTGAGCCAATGGGAACTGGCACTGAATCCAAACACTGAGCTGTAATGAAAATTCAAGGCAATGCTTTTTTTTTCACTTTGTAAGATTGCCAGATACTGTTCAGATGAATTAAGAAGACACAGGCCCTCAGTCTTTCTTTTTGAAACACATAAAATATCCCTGTTAAAATGCAACAGTGTTCATTTAAGAAGCACCCTCAGTATTACCGTGGCATTTTATCTGTCACACTGGAGTCTATAGTATGTCTGGGTCCTCAGCATTCCAGTTTGCTCCCTACTGGAAGAAAAAGGTGCTGAAACAGTAACAGACCTACAGGCTGCAGAAGAACTCAGTATAAATGTGAACATTCCTTGAGCACTGCCCTGAAGTGAAGGTGGCCCCACATTCTCTGCAGTGACTGTCCCCTTTCCATGCCAGAGTCACTGCCATGCTGCAGATTCCCAAAAGCACCCTTACTCCTTCCCCTAGTGTGCCAGTCATGGTTGGAAGCACAGCACAAGCCACCCCCGGCTGTGACTAACACAGTGAATTATTCAAGTTACAGCCCACAGGGAGGCAGGTTTCTTGGCTGTAAAAGGCTGATGTGTTGATCACCCATTATGTCATGAAAAGCTGACAAAAAAACCTGTTTCTGTCTCTGCTCTCTTGCAAGTTCCGGGAACCTTCGCAGCAGATGTGGATAAAGTTTGCAAGAGAACATTTCTAATGCTTAAGCTTTCATGCATGGTTGTCCAGTACTTCTAGCTGTCTTCAAGTATTTTGTTTATTATATCATTTATTATTCTGTTTTGTTTGTAACCAAATTGTCCTGAAATGCAGCATTTAATTTATTGCTCTAAGTAAGGGGTGCAAATACAACAGAAACCATGCTCAGCATAGGGACTGCAGGGACTGGTTGGATCTCAGAAATTTTCTCTGAATGTCAAGTGAGCTCCATCTTAAGTAGTACTTGGGTAAATAGCTTCTGTAAGCCTGTCAAAGTTAGCCCTTTTCAGTTTCGCATCCTGGTCCTATATCCTTACTTTCCATACTGTGTCTTTTTAGTAGTCACTAGCATTATCAGCAAATTTTCATTGACTTACAGGGTAGAGTGTTTTAGTATAATTATCTCTTCCTAATTTGTATTAATGGACTGAAACATTGTTCCTCCTTCATACTTTTCTATATGCTCTGTATAATTTTCAAGGAAAAAGTTGCACTTTGGCTAAAAGAGCTTCCCTCCAGAAACTGGCTGACAGCTCTGAAGAAGATCCTGCAGACTGGAAGAACTAGCTTTTAGGAAAAAAAAAGGGAGGAAAAAAAAAAAAAGAAGGATGAAGATGAGAAATGTGTTCTTTCACCCCTATATAAGAGACATATACTTGCCTTGGTTGTTGCCTCCCCAGGTGGATACCTGTGCCCACTCGGGAAAAGCAGCAACACAATTTCTCAGCAGTTGTGTTTAACAAACTGGATCAAGGATAACTCACCAAAGCTCTTAGTATTTTCTGGCAGTGTTATAGGGCCATGATTCAACATAATGGACTATCCCTGAGCAGTGCCTCCCCTTGTATTAATAGAAATAGGCTTTTAATTAGCCTCCAGCTTTTATTCCTTTTGATTCACTCTATTTTCTTTCTTGAACAGACTTATTATATGCTTTATAAGAAAAAAAAACCCTCTTATGTTCCAGCATACACTAACCCTTATCATCCGCTGTCTCCATCCAGTGCCATAAAACATCTGGGAGGGTTCTGCTCGCTCCCTGATTTAATTCTGAGCTCAGCTGGATCTGAAGACACATCCCCCTCGGGGCAGTGAGGCATCTTGTCATCACCATTAATTTCCCCTAGAGATATATATTTTCTGTGCAGCAGGACAGAGCAGAGACACACGTATTTCCATTTGTAGGAATTAGAGCCAAAGCACTAAACTACTCTGACCTCTTGTGTGTGATAGGCTATGCAATTCTATCTATTTACTCTTGTACGAAGTCCAATGACTTTGTTTTTTGGCTAAAGCATATTTTTTAAATGAGGATTCGGGCTTGATCTGAAGACATTAAAGTACAGGGAATCCCCTGTGATGGTAATTTGCTCCAGTTATAATCACTCCCACGGCTTCAGTTTTTGCTTTTTTTTCCAAGAAGAGTCTCTACATCCAACTTGTAGCCAGGGGTGTATGTTACTCCTTCTTCCTCTTCTTAAAAGTGCCCTTTAGTGCCGGTGCTCCATTAAAGCACCCAGATCTGCAGCCAAGTTTTCTGGAGTTTTTTGTTTGTTTGTTTTTTACTGCTTTCTTCCAAGTATAAAAAGCATTTAGTTCAGTTTCAGCCTCTCACTGTAAATCCCAGACCCCTGGTAAGATTCATAGTGGTGGAAACACCTGGTAGGACTTGCAGCCTCCCCGCTACAGACATGAGAATTGTGAGCTCAATAGCAGCTCCTACTGTACGTGCTACTTTGGAGCCAGTGGCCCTCGAGCATCCTGACCCCATCAGGAGCTGCCCTTGGTCACCAGCCCCAGGAGACCTTTTCTCTTGGTCTTTGAAGGACTGGCCTGGCTCTGAGCTGTTGAGCTTGCCCAGGGCTGTCCAGCCTCCAAGTCCTGTCTCCAGCATGAGAAGGCTGGAAGCTGCAGCGACGGGTTGGGCTTTTGCGGTCCTTGTGTCGAGCTGAGTAGTCATCAGTGCTGCGATGCCCGAGACCCATCGAACTGCCAGCTGACTGCAGCAAGCCAGGAAGCTGGCTCTGCCTGTTTGTCCCTAACATCATGATGGAGGTGCTTTGGTAGCCTTCTTGTCACTCACCCCTGTTAACCATTTTGGAGCCACTGCTCTCCAAGCACAGGACACCAGGTTTATGATTTTGTTTCCTCCATTCCCTGATGTTCGCTTTCCTATATGTGGTCCCAGTTTATCCCATGATTCATCTTGCCTGAATGGCTGCCCTGTACTCAACATTACGCTTAGTTATGCACTAAGTGTTCCTTTGAAAAACCTATCAGGTTTTTGTCCATGTCTGGGAGAGGCTGAAGAAGGATTTTTCACAAAGCTGTATGCCGTTTTCAGACAATCCAAAAGATTATGGAGCAGCTAAGCATTTCAGTGACTAATGAAATAATGATTAAAAATTAAGTGCTCTTCTGTCCCCTGGCTTCTGTCCATGTACAGCAAAATTTTGACCTGAGTTTGCTCATGCACCTTGGCAGAACACTTGGAGAAAATTTCTGTAGGTGCATCTAAATTTCTTCAACAAACCTCTCAGCAAATCAAGGAGTGGAAGAGAGAAGAACCTGCATAACATATTGTACGACCCTTACAATTTTTACAGGAGTCTAACACTTTTTGCTGTGCATATCCTCTTTCATATTTTGGCACAGGAAATAACAGGACATTTATCAAGCAGTTTAATCTATTCTAGAGTCATGTGCACAACTGCGCAACACAGTTCATCCAAAAATTTACAGACATTGATCTCACCGGTAAAAAATACTATTCATATAGGATATCAGGGAGCTGAATCCATTAATTTACATTAAAAATATTTTTTTAAACTCTTTGTTTTCTCAGCATTAAAGTCTTGCCTAAGCTATTTAAATACAGTAATGCATCATTCAAATGAGGAAACAGGACCCCATCTTTCCTTGAGGATCCAGAAAGCAGAACAAAAAGAACATGGAAAATAGTGAAAACTGTTAGTCTCTTACATGAAAAGGCTACAGCTTATGTGTTCAAACATTTCTTCCTTGTGGAGGCTGGAGTAAGATTCAGAGTATGAGGAGATGTGAAGCATGCTTAATGAACAAAGTACATCTTTCATTAAAAAAGAAGGTTCAACTCACTGAAAAATCTGCTTTTAGTGATCCTGTTAGTGATGTGTGCCTTTAGCTATAGTTTGTGGGTTTCAACATTTCCAGCTCTGCTTTTCAGGAGTATATAGCTCTGCCATGGAAAAAACTCGCACTGAACTGAAACTCAGCATACAAGGAACTAGCCAAGAAATAAATGTTCTAAGTCAAATAAAACTGCTGAGAAACAGACATTTGTAGAGAAAATTTTAATCTTAATTCGTGAAGATTATTTTTCAGCCTATTAGTTATAAACCTTAGAGCACGAACTAAGGAACTAAGGAACCTGTGGATTCTGAAGACACAAAGAAGAGGTTTTTTGTATTTTATTGGATTTTTCCTTAAATAGATTATGGTGCTATGTGTTAATTTTTTTAATACAAAGTTTCCACTGAGCTGCAAGTTTGGCTTCTTCACCTGCTCTTCTGTTTTTTGCTTTTAGCTTGACATGGAATAAAAAACATTTTCCAGCTCCCTGGCTGAGTGATACCACTGCACTTATATAAATATCATGTAAATCTGTGGAAGCCAGAGAGGTTGCACTTGTGTAACTGAAATTGTGATAAGGAACGAGAGTGTTTAGGGCATTTTAGTGCTAAAAACATTTGACACTTGCATTGAGCAAATAAATTACAGTGTCTCCACGGTTAGGTTGAAAGGCTGTGGGTCAAGAGTGTGATGTATTTCTCTGCTGGAGTTCAAAAGAGCAGCTGCAGAGTATGACATAAATAACAGCAGATATTGGCTTCTTTGAGAGTGAAAAGGCGAGATCTATTGACCCTGAAGTTAAATATTGACCCCAGATTTCTTTCAGTCTTTGTTTTTTTTGCCTTTTTGTGTGTGTTTTTACTTCAAGGACCAATAAATCTTGGAATTTGGCAAAAAATAAGAACGTAAAAGCGAATTCAGATTTGACACAAATGGGGTCAATTGTATTAGCTTGCCACCTTTTACAGAAAGTACAGAAGGAGGCCATTTTCCTTGTATTTTCAGTGGTATATCGTACCAAAACAGGAAAAGTGATTATTACAGCCATTATTTGAGGACTTCAACGTTCTTCAAAAAATTAAAGGCATGTTGAAGTTGCAAGTGTAGAAGAACACTGGAAACCAGAAAAAAAGTTCTGAGGCAGATATTTAGGTTTGCAGTCCGAAAGTCTTTGACATTAACTTCAGGCAGAATAACTTTTCAAATTAAGTGTACACATCTGAATTGTTTGAGTTCACTCAAACATTCTTCTTTCTTCTTCCCTGGATGGCTGCCCTCCAAATTTTTAGTTACCTTGAGATTGCTTTTACTGAAACACAAGCTAGTATTTGGGTTTGGGTTTTGGTTTTTGGGTTTTGGTGGATTTGGTTGGTTGGTTGGTTTGGTTTTTGGGGTTTTTTTTACATAGGATTGTACCTTTCTAAAGAACTTTTAATAATATATTTACATTTCAACTAGGGAAAAAAACTAACAAGGCCTCCCTTACAACTTCTTGTCTAAATTAAAATTTACAAATTCCCACTTGTAACTATAGATTCATATTATGTCTTGTGTCTCTTAATTAAAATGGCTTGGGATTTTCACGCCATTAAAGCACATATATTTTATAGAGAAAAGTTCTAATTTTTTTATTTAGTCTTCTGTGTAAGAAAAGTATTTTGTTTGATGTAAGCCTTTCACTGTCAACCTCAATCCTCTGAAAAAGCTTGAAAAAGCTTGTAGCAATGAGCCTGAAATGCCTGGTAAAACTTGAGTCTTACCAGACTTAAAACTGGTCATTCTTAGGTCTTGACTTTCAGTCAGACTGAGAGACCTGTGGGTGTTTAGCCTGGAGAAGAAGAGGCTCAGAGGTGACCTTATCACCCTCTACGACCACGAGAAAGGAGGTTGTAGCCAGGAGGAGGTTGGTCTCTTCTCCCAGGCAACCAGCAGTAGGACAAGAGGACATAACCTCAAGCTGTGCCAGGGGAAGTTCAGTTTGGACATCAGGAAGAATTTCTTCACAGAAGGGGTTGACAAGCATTGGAATGAACTGTCCAGGGAAGCGGTGGAGTCACCATCTCTGGAGGTCTTCAAGAAACAACTGGATGTGGCACTTGGTGACGTGGTCTACTTGACATGGTGGAGATGGGTTATAGGTTGAACTCAATGATCTTGGATGTCTTTTCCAACCAAAATGATTCTGTGATTCTGTGTCCTCCATCTGCAGATGTGGAATTACAGTACACCCTGGCCTCATGGCAACTGTGTTCCCTTTGTGCTGCTCTGGAGGCGGAGACCCTAAAACTCCCTGGCTCCATTAAAACGTATTTTGCAAATGTGTGGTTTTCCATGATTTCATAAGCTATCAAGAAATGGATTATAGCAAGGAGTATGTGCTTCAGGAGGATAATTATTACTGCGGGTGGTATTGTTGTTGTTGTTGCTGTAACTGTAGCAAACATTTCATGCTTTGTTCAGTAGTAGTCTATTTTATTTCCCAAGACAGAAAAAAGGCATACAGACACCTTACAGATTTAGTAGGTTATTTCTTTAAATGGATTTCTCAACTTCTGTATTTTCATGATTGCAGTAGAGTTTTCACCTACTTAATACTGTGATTGCGTTGGCATTAGGGAGGCAGCGGGGTAGGTGCTATGTAGGCAGGTAGTACTTTGTTGTACTTCTGGCTAATTGCTTATCTCTGTGACTGCAGTGCTCTGGATGTCCTTCTGCATGCCTTTTCCTCACTTGTAGCAAGCAGATTTAATTCAGCACTTTTCATTTTTTGTCAAGACAGTGCAATTTTGCTTATTGCTTTATTAGGAGGGAAAACATGAGTTCCATTCACACTCCTACATCTGTACAAGAAACTTCTTTTAGCAATTTACAGAATAAAAATTTCAACACTAGATAAGGGTGAATATTAAGCATGGAAAAATCACAGAGATTGTGATGGTATTAGCAGGGGAAAAATACATTTATCAGGGCTGTTTGCTTCTTACATTGCACAGTCATTACACATTGGCACAAGTGTTTGAAAAAAATGTTCTAGTTGCCAGAGGAATTCATTCTAAGTCTGCTTTTTATCCAGGCAATTGGGTCCTAGTGAGGTGTGTATGAGCTAGGGTTAGGGAAAGCTCAGGAGTCAGAGGAGATGAGGACAGGACACAAGGAGACAGGAGAGTGGGAAAAGGGGAGAATAGAATGAGGAAACTGAGAGATGGGAGCTGCACTGGATCTCAGTCCTTCCTCTTAATGTAGAGATCAAGCTTCACGGGGAAAACTTCCACTTTGAAAAGATATGATTTGGGAAAATTAGGCAGAGACCAAGGTGGGTTGGGGGAGGTTGGTTAGGTTGGAGGATGGAAACAGGATTTATTGTCTCTGCCATGAAGCCTGCAGTATTTCTGTGGAAAAAGCCCTACCTTTAGAAAGGTTTTAGAAGGTCAGTAAGGTGAAAAATAAATCCTAGCCCTGCCAGCCTCTCTCCTTTGGAGGTGATTTAATGCCAAGTCTCAATTCAGCTGAGGGGAGTAAGGGAGCATACTTCCAGAGGAGCAGTGTTTATACCTAGACATAATTTCTCTCCTGTAGTTGAACATGTAGCCCCAGGAGGTTAGGAATGAATTTACAGCCAGTGGATTTGTGACCATGAGTAACGTTCAATGCAGTGCCTGTGGGGATTCTTTCTTCTTGGTTCGGTGTTGGTATCTCAGCTAGGCAGTCTTGATATTGCATGAAAAAGGCTAAGCAGAAGTGGCAATCTGCATTCACAGCCATAATTAAAAGAGTAGAGCGGGCTTCTTTATACCTACTGTGTTTTCTGCATCCACTTTCTTGTTGAGGTCCTATTGAATTCTTCCTTCTGGTTCTTTTAATTTTTGGGGTCATCTTCCAAATAAGGGATCTATGTAACTGCTAAGTACCCAGCATAAACAGAAACACTTTCACTTTTTCTTCTTAGGCAACAGAAGCCTAAACACTAAATCCAGCAAAGGCTGTATAAAGGTCTATATGTTAATTCAAGGCATCAAATATTTATTAAATTTTTTCAATTCTGTTAATACCAGCATTTCATTGCAGCATTCCAGCTGGAACGTGTAACAAAAGCTGTAGATACAGATACATATGCAGGTTTGCTTTTCCACATGAAGTTGGGCATACTTATTCATAGTCAGCAGGCAATTATTTTTTTCGCGCTGAAAGCCTCATCAAAAGTATCTCTGTATTTTTTCCTAACAGAAAAAGATAAATATAGCTTTTATGCCATCAAATGTAGTTGAAACTTTATTTTGTTCTGCTTCACTAGGTAGTAGATGAGAGAAAAAAACCTGATGAGAAGGGCATGCAGTGTTCTTCTGACTACTGAGTGAAAATTGGTTTAGATTCATATGAGTTACAAGAGTTTAAAAGCACACTTTGCTGTGACACATGGGATTTTATAATGCTCTTGAATGAATAACCTGCTTCGACCGTGTCAGAGGTGCATGTGTGCACAGAAACTTAGGTGAACCATATGGCTGCCAAATATTCCCATTTAACTTGTGAAGGCACATTAAAAAAATTGATTTCTGTAGGTAAATGGAATAGCATTTATGGCAACATTGGTGAATACAGAAATGTTGCCTCATTGTGCATGGCTGGAGTCTTCACGTGACAAGTGAGAGATTTTCTTGTCCTTTAAAACAGTGATCCAATATTTTTAGCATTGCTCTTCATGTGTAGAGTTGCAGAAGTCAGTAAAACATGAGGTGAAAGCTTCCTGTGAAGAGAATGGTTTTTCCACCTGTTCTCTGAATGACTTCATCATGTCCTCCGTGAGTTGCCCCGCAGTACAGGTGTCACTGCCGTGGGTATCGGCACCTACCACACTCACAGCCCTGGACAAGATCATGTTGTCCTCTTAAAGAAATGTATCTCAAAAGCCACAACACATGGAATTACTATTTTTTCTGCCTACCAGCTAACACCATTACTAGGTTCACTAACACCTGAATACTCTGTTACAAGATTAGAGAATGTTAGGGAAAATAACACAGTCTGAGTGTATATTTTTTTCCTTTTTTTCCTCCTTTCAGTTGAATGTAGTTTGAATTAAGACTAAAAATCATATACATTAGCCATCAAATTATATCATTTTAATTAGGAGATATATTTCATTAGGAAGCATGTTTATTTCAGAATGGAAGGCCCAGACTTAGACAGAAATGGCATTACTTTGCCATCTGGCACAACTCTGAAGGGCAGATCCCCTCTGTGTCTTTGCTAATGCTTTGTTACCTCTGGTTTTATTTATTTGATTGAATGGAATATCTTCTGATTGTCTTAGGAAGTTGTTTCACAAACCAAAGATCTGGTTTTCATCTCCCTATAGATCCGGCTATATTTTTTGCTAGTCAGTCTAAATTCTTCTCTACTGAGATAGAGCTTGAGAGAGGCTCTTTGCTGTGATGTATTGTCACTGTCTTTCCTGTCGTTGAACAGGTCTTTAATTCATACATAATTTCTATCTTCTTTTGAGTGTTTTATTTTTTCCCTCATCTTCTGAACAGGCTAATTAGATTTTGGGTTTAGTTCCAGAGACATGCTCTGAGTGATCCCTTGTTTGATTTTGAGTAACTGAGGACAGACACATCTCTCTTGTTCCAGACAGTTATTTAAAAGCACCAGCACTTCCTGAGTTTTGTTCTGGTTTGAGTTTGTCTAGTAGCCTATGGGATGCTGGACCCTTTGGTGGTGTGCTTTTCTTACCACATTGCTATGGCTGGACCTTAAGCTGTTGCAAATTCATGATTTTTCATAAAATTTACCACACTGATCCTTCACTTCTGTTCATAATATTCGCCTAGCATACAGTTCAGATTTTCAGCCGCCTTTACTTGGCCTGTGTTGTGGTTGAGCTTTCTGTATCCTTTCAATTAAAATATTTAGTGTTTAATCACAGTAGGACATTGTTTGGTAATACTATATAATTAAATGGTGATGGTTGCTGAAGTGTGTAATTAGGATTTCTGACAATTCATTGTGAATCTCTGGTCTGCTGCAAAGAAGAACAAAGCCAAAGAGAAAATGCTGGCTGGGTTATATAAATAAGTGAGAGATGATGGTCAGGCTGAAAATGAGGGTTCTCCCCTCCTTTAATGAAAGGGTTTGTATACATTACATAGAATAAAGTATTTCTTAGGCTGAAAGCTTTCCAGAGATAATAGTGTTAGCCCTCTGAGTCTCTTTATTATATCAGATGTGGGATTTGGATTTATGGGAAGTGGCCGCTGCCTCCAACACACTCAGTCTGGTGGAGCAGAATTTGCCTGACCTCCCCTGCATTCAGAGCTTTGGGATGCAACATGCAGATCATCAAGGGTTGAGTTTTTCCACCGTGTCCCAGAGAAGAAAAGCCCTCGTGTTTACTGAGTACCCTGGGCTCTTGGGACAAAGTGCCCCCCTTCAGCTTCAGGGGATGAGGGACACAGTGAACCCTGCCAGGCCCAGCCCAGCACTGCCCCCTCAGTGTTGAGAGTTGCTCTGTAGAGGCAGGATTATGAAAAGTCCTGTAAATGGTGAATTCTTCTATTGTCTTAAGCTTTAAGGAACAACTCCTTCCCCACTTTTATTTTTTTAACAGGAATATGCTGTTTCCCTAAAATGCAAGCTGAAAGTCTCCCATAACTACATAGCTGCAAGGATCATAGAATTATAGAACAGTTTGGGTCCAAAGGGACCTTTAAAGTTAGTCATGTAGTCCAACTCCCCTGCAGTGGGCAGGGACATCTTCATCTAAATCAGGGTACTTAGAACCCTGTACAGCCTGACCTTGAACTTTTCCAGGGATGGGACACCTACCACCTGTTTAGACAAGCCAGTTACAGTGTTTCACCACCCTCATTGCAAAAAACCTTCTTCTTTGTATCTAATCTGAATCTACCTTCTTTTAGTTTAAAACCATTACCATTGTCCTATCACAACAGGCCCTGCTAGGAAGTTTGTCACTGTCTTTCTTAAAAGGCCCCTTTAAGTACTGAAATACTGCAGTAAGGTCTCCCTGGAGCCTTTTCTTCTCCGGGCTGAACAGTCCCAACTCTTTCAGCCTGTCCTCAACATGCAGCCACACTTCTTCTGATGCTTCCGAGGATACAGTTGATCTTCTAGGCTCCAAGTTCACATTTCTGGCTCATGTCCAGCCTCTCATCCACCAGCATCCCCAAGTCCTTCTTGGCAGGGCTGCTCTCAATCTGTTCATTCCCCATCCTGTTTGATACCTGGGATTGTCCCTAACCTTGCACTTGAAAAGAAAGGGGTACCAGGGTGAATAAGAAATCCCACAGTGTGAAATTCAGGATAAAAGCACAAGAACTGGCACCATTGGCCACAGGAGGGGTTGCACAGCATTGTGAGGCACAAATTCTCAGACTGGGCTTTTGAGGTGTGTTCTCTCCTCTCTAGAGGTTATTTGTACAAGCCACCAGCTATATAGCAGGACAATCAGATTATGCAGAACACTGTAGAAACCTCTGAAGATGGAGTGGTTGGGTTTGGTCCAGTTATTTATTTATGAAGAAAGAAGCTGTGTGTCTTGCAGTGTTTACTTGAAATATAGAGTGGCTGTTTCAGCCTCTGTCTTGCTGCCATGCTTCATGATTCACGATTTTCCACCTGGCATAGGAAAACTGGCACAAGTTAGGTGAGTACGTACCCACTTGCTTAGATTTCAAGTTTAGCTGCTCTAATTACTTCCTAATAAATAACCAGAAACCTTTTCAAAACAAGCATAGCTTGCATTTATGCCTATTTGATTACAAAACCAGAAGCAAAACTAGCAAATTCCGGAACAAATGACAGCATGTTTGTGCTAAATATTTTTTCCAGTGGCATTGTAAAAATCTGACAGTGAAGTTAAGACGGCTGTTGCAATCCACCTGCCCACAAGCCAGCACTGCACTACTTGGGTGAGCAGGACCATTGCCGTTGTTGAGACAGGGCTTGCCAAGACTGTGGAATGAAAGGAAGGCTGACACTCACATTCTCCTATGGCCAAATGGGAAGGAAATCACGGCAAGAGACTAAGCAAGGAATGAAGAAGAAGGGCAGCAGACAGAATTTGGTAGTATCACCCCTGTTTTTTCACGTACAATGAAGGGCCTTGGTTTGCTCAGTCAAGAGCTCCTCCACACAAAGCCCAGGGGATGGACATGTACACATGAGGGCGATGTGATGTGAGCAATGGCTCAGTTTGGATGAAGACTTTCGCAAACCAGGCACTTCATAAGCGCAACCTAAGGGCTCTGCACTCCCGTGCAGACTGGTCGTGCAATAACCATGATGTTAGCTCTTTTTTTGCACTTACACTCAGGAGGGGTCGTCCGGCAGCATTTAGGTCACAAAGCCAGAGAGGTGCAGGGCACCATGCAGCACCTAGAGGGGCAGCTGCTCAGAGAAACCCCAGTACATGCCATGCTTCCCATGGCTGCAGTCTCATGTAAAGTCCATCCAATAACTCGGGGAGGGGCATGGATATTTACACATTAGCTTGGAAAAATGTAGGGGATCTATTTACACTTAGTTCAAGGTATAGTTTTAACAGTGTAAGAATAGACTCTAAACTGAAGAAAGGAGTTTAATCTCAAAATAGTAATTAAAAAAGGCATGGACCAGTCTCAATTTTTTGCTTATAGTAAACATTATAAAGAATGATTGCTTTCTGAAATATGTTAGTCACATAGCGCCATCGAATAATCAGTTTTGCTGAATGCAACAAAACTGTTCATGGAGGATCACAGGGGTTGTTTTCATGAAGGGTGGATTAATAACCTGTAACACCACACAGAAGAGAAGACAAAAATCTCACTTTGAAATTTGTGGTTGTCTGAATCCAGTAATCTCAAAGCTATACGAAGTTTATTGTATTCAAAGATGCATCTGCTTTTGATTTGAGTGTGCTAATGTAATCTGCTGGGATTTTGTCATTGTTTGCAGCTCTGCATGATTAAGTACCTCTCAGTATTTAACTCCTACATGTTGAATCACCAAATGGTTTGGGTTGGAAAGGAACTTAAAGACACTTTCCCATGGCAGGACAGTTGGAAATAGATGCATGTAGTTATCATAGGATTATCACAGAAGCAACTGGGTTGAAAAATTTCTCTGAGATCATCGAGTCTATGTGATGACCCAACACCACTTTGTCAACTAGATCATGGCACTAAGTGCCACATTCAGTCTTTTTTTAAACACCTCCAGGAGCAGTCATTCCACTACCTCCCTGGGCAGCCCATTTCAATGCCCAATCACTCTTTCTGTGAAGAACTTCTTTCTGATGTCCAGCTTAAACCTTCCTTGGTGCAGCTTAAGTCTGTGTCCTCTTGTTCTGTCACTGATTGACTGGGAGAACAGGCTGACCCCCACCTGGCTACAACCTCCTTTCAGGCAGTTGTAGAGAGTGATGAGGTCTCCCTTGAGCCTCCTTCTCTCCAGGCTAAACACCCCGAGCTCCTTCAGCCGCTCCTCATAGGAGTTGTGCTCCAGACTCTTCACCAGCCTCATTACCATTTTCTGGACTTAGTCCAGCACCTCAACAATCTTCCTAACCTGAGGGCCCAGAATTAGACAAGTATATTCTGATGCAGGCCAGGATGCCATTGGCCTTCTTGGCCACCTGGGCACACTGCAGGCTCAGTGACTAGCCTGCTGCTAGTCAGAACCCCCATGTCCCTTTCTCCCTGGTCACTCTCCAGCCACTCTGTGCCCAGCCTGTAGCACTGCACGAGGTTGTTGCATCCAAAGTGCAGGACCCAGCAGTAGGTCTTGCTGAACCCCATGCTATTAGATTCAGCCCATCTATCAAGCCTGTCCAGGTCCCTCTGCAGAGCCCTCCTGCCCTCCAACAGATTGACACTCCCCCCCAACCTTGGTGTCATCTGCAAATTTTCTAATGTTGGACTCAATCCCCTCGTCCAGATCATCAGTAAAGATGTTAAACAGAACTGGGCCCAGCACTGATCCCTGGGGGACACCACTGGTGACCGGCCACCAGCTGGATCAGCCCCGTTCACCAGCACTCTCTGGGCCCGGCCCTCCAGCCAGTTCCTGACCCAGCACAGAGTGCCCCTGTCCAATCCGTGAGCTGCCAGCTTTTCCAGGAGTATCCTGTGGGAGACAGTGTCAAAGGCTTTGCTGAAGTTCAGGTAGAAAACACTCCCAGCCTTCTCCTCATCCACTAGATGAGTCATCTGGTCATAAAAGGAGGTCAGATTGGTCAGGCAGGACCTGCCACTCCTAAACCTGTGTTAGCTGGGTCTGATCCCTTGTCTGTCCTTTGGTGCCGTGTGACCACACTACTTTGATCTGTTCCATAATCTTGCCGGGCACTGAGATCAGGTTGACAGGCCTGTAGTTCCTCAGATCCTCCTTCTGGCCCTTCTTATGGGCATCATATTGGACAACTTCCAGTCATCCGGGACCTCCTCAGTTAGCCAGGACTGATGATAAATGATGGAGAACAGCTCGGAAATCTCTTCCTCCAGCTCCCCCATTACCTTAGCATGGATCCCATCTGGTCTGATAGACTTGTTAGCGTGTAAGTGGGTCAGCAGGTCACTAACTGCTTCCTCCTGGATTACAGGGTGTGCTCCCCATCCCTGTCTACCAGCTCAGGAGGCCAGTTGTCCTGAAGATGACCTGTCTTACTCTTGAAAACTGAGGCAAAGGTGTTAAGTATCTCAACCTTTTCCTCATCTTTGGTAACTATATTCCCCCTGCATTCAACAAAGAATGGAGGTTTTCCGTGTCCCTCCTTTTGCTATTAGTGTATTTATAAAAACACTTTTTATTATCCTAGTTTGCTCAGGCCCCTTTAAATACAGGTATTAGATCTACCACTCATCATCTTTGCAAACCTTAACTTTGAGAAATTTATCATCTGAAAGCTGCCAACTAGGCTTGCAGTCTTCCTTCCGAAATTCAAGGGATGTTATCTCTTTTCAGTGAATCACCCTGGGGAAAACCTCTCTGAACTAATGCATTTTCGTTTCCTGCACTACATTTCTTCATCTTATCAGTACATATTTTGTCAGGGTTACGAAGGGGATCTTGCATCTATGACAAAACTGATTTACTAGCAGAAATATTATGAGGCCACCTATGATCCTGCAGCAAGAGCCAAGAAAAGAACACAGAGGCAAATACTCCTAAGAGAATCGTTCAGGAATAAAAGTGTGTGTGTATGTCATATTCCAGTGTTCAAAGATGTACTTCCGAAGCATAACATAGCTGAGGAGTCAGGCATTTTGTGAGGTGGTCAAAGAGCAAAGATACTTAGTCTCCCATTAAAAACCATGGAGCAACAACAAAACAAACAAAAAACCCCACAAACAAACAAACAAAAACCAAAAAGCCCAGCTCCTCCTTCAGCAAAAACTCTTCTTGGAGCCCAAAAGGAATCTGCAGATGTATACCCCCTGCGTGAGAACAAAGTCTTCAGTCCCTGGAATGCAATGCTATAAAAACAAACACTACAAAGCCTGGTAACAGGGGGATGTCTCACTTGCATATTATTTTGTGACTATCTTGGTTTGCAGAGAAGGGGGTCCCCAAAGCATGTGAGCCAGCAGGATCTCTTTGTACTAGGTTGCTGTATGTTTGGCCAGATGTCTTCCCAACAGTGAGACAGAAAAACCAGAGCTCTTATTAAAATAATTTGGGGAAAAGAATGGAAAAAAGCATGTGTCCAGTGAAACAAGGCACATTGTGTCCCATCTTATACTTATTAAATTTCACATTGGTGAAATCGGCAGTGAGAAATGCGTGTTATGCAGAAGTGACCCTGGCTCCCTGGGTTTGGAAGTCAGTGACAAATGTCTGGGAGCAGACCAACCTTTGAAAACTCGTGTACAGGTCACAGAGAGGAGTGTGCTGCACTAGGAGCATCACTACCCAATGGAGAAGAGCTGACTTCAGTCAAGAACTCCCTTTTGAGAGTTTTACGTATCTTCTGTCAATGGGATGTGTCCATTTACTCTACAGCTTTCTAGATGAGATGTGGTACATCTCCTGGAAGAACACTGCATTTTTTTAAGCCATGACAGCAAGCAGTTGAGTGGATAAAACTGGGGAAGTTCTGTCAAATTAAAGCCCAAGCACGGGCTCCTTCAAGGCTTGATTTTCAGCTTTTGTGGTAAAAATGCAAGATTTTGTGCCAACATGTTGGGTTTTGTGTAATCACAGTAAGCATTTTTAATTGTCTCCCATTTTTTGTTGCTTAATGTTTTGGCTATCAGATCTTTTCAGAATAACCTTTCAGTTAAAATGTGTCTTCACAGCATGGACTAAATGCATCTTCTGCATCAGAACAACCTTATCTGAGCATGATGCTTAGGTAGTGGGGAAGAGCAATAGGGCAAGTTGAAGTCAGGCGCTGTGCTGAGGAGGTTGTGGAGCCCTGATTATATTGTAATTCATCGCTACACAGAGGCTTTTGTCTTTGCTTATTGCCTGAATTATTTAACTGCACAGAAAGACATCATAATGAGCCTTCCAAATTTTTTCTTCAAGGTACCACCATCTTTGGTATTTTTATAGTAATTTTTGTATGTTCAGGAAACTAGAACATCAGTTGTTACTAGCAGCAGAGTTAAGAACTACATATTTGCAATAAAGAGCAAATTTAATAGCTCTGAAAGACTTTGCTATGTCCATCTCTAGGTAAAGGAAAAGAAAGGATCTTGTTAGAGCTCCCTGTTTTTTCACTTCAGCCCTAGACCCAGGGCATGTTAAACGAGGGTAGTGGGGGTTCAGTGGCAGTCAGATGCACTTTTAAGCTGACAGGCAATAAGTCCCGGCAGGCAATGCTGTACACAGTTCCAGCCCAGCTCAGTTAATGGAATCGCTCTAACCTGTATGATCACTTTAGTATACTGGGCTTGTGTTATTGATACCAACAGTGCTGGACTGTTAAAGGATGGAAAGGTCTGGCTTTTGTTGGGGTGCTGTTGGGATGTCAGTTTGAAATATGCTGAAAGTAAAAGTTCTGCAAAGCCAAAGTGCTGTTTTATTGAACCAGGGATAGAGGAGGCTGAGACAAGTGAAACTGGATCCTTATGAAGCACTGGAATGTACATGATGCTTGATGTGAACTGCAATATATCCAGTGACATCAGTGAAGTTTCAGCTCATTACCCTACCCAGGAAGCCAGAGTATGGTGACAGAAAGCAGGTCATGTCATAAAATGAGTAATCTTAATGTGAGACAGTTACCAAGTGAAACTTTTCTATGTGCAATTGCTGTCAAAGGCTTTGTTTTTATTTCTGACTTTCTCTGTGTTTTGTACTTCTGCAGTCTATCAGTCTTCCTCGATAAGGATCTAGGTCTGCTTCAATTACAGTAAAATAAGGAGGATCAAGCTTTTTGTTATCTGTGTATTTAGAAGATGAATGTGATGTGATTTTTGCCCCAAGCTTCTTACGGTTTTTGATATGTGGGATTTTCAAAGACTTACCAAAATGTAATCCAAATTTTAAACCCTTCAGGGAAGGAACCTTGCATTCAGTGCACAGGGGCTCAATGTGACCCATTACTAACAGCTAAGAGCAGCAAAATGGTGCTCCAAACACCACAAGTTCCCACTGTGAAATAATTTCAGTCACTGAATACCTATTGCAAACCTTTAGAAAACTACACTTTCTGGCTTTTTCAGCAATTAGAGCTTCCTCAGTAGCAAAATCTGTGAGAATCTCAGCCAAACAAAGACAGCCAGCCCACACATCAGGAGCCATAAGACTGGCTGCTGAATTATGGACCCTTCACCTTTTCTTTTCTGATGCAGGAATTACCAGCCTTCCAAATCCAACTCACCGATAAATGGGCTATACAACTGCCTGTCTCTGTGCCAGCTCCCACCTTTCTCACCTCACAGGCAGGAGAGAAGCCTTTCCCCTCTGGAGTTTCTGTTCTTAGGTTTATGCTTACAAGTCTTTGTCTCATTTTTCCCTGAACATTCCCGTTCCTGAAAAAGAACCAGATGTTCCTAATTGATCCCAATTGAACCCCAAGGAAAACATCGTTATCATCACATGGCAGCAGAATGTGATGTCAGAGCTGAAAAGTTTACTAAAAAATATGTGATGACGTAATGAGGCAAGTGGACTGACCTACGAGGGATACATTTCTGCCTTAGCCACAGCTCATGTATGTGCGGGGAGTATTGAGGAAAATGCCTTGTCAAATAAACTCTGTATAAATCCTCTTCCTGAATTGCAACAATGTGGTAATCCCTTCTCCTTCAAGTACCATGGGCTTAAGGAAGTCACTGGAAAATGCTTTTCTTTGAGAGAGAAATATAGTTGACTTAATTTGGTATGTTGGTCACCCATTTTCTATGAACCCAGGGGAAGTGGCCCATGCTTTTCTCTTAAAAAATGAAAAACAATAAAACCACTCTGCAGAAGGTCATGAGTTTCAAAAAGTAAAATCAGCTGCGGGTTAGGCCTCAGGGGAAATATAAGTTACTCATAGAAAGCTACAGAGCAAGTTTTGATTAGTTAAGTAATCTAGTACATAGAATTTGTTAGAGCTTAAAGCTTTCCTGTGGGACTCCCCTAATAGTACACAAATAGAGTGAAATATCAAAGAAATGCATTTTCTGACAGACACAGAAAGTTACATTAGTCCTGGCCTACTTAATGCACCTTGGAAAGAGGGATAAATCCCGCCCATTTGTTCCAGCACAGTGGTCCAGTTTTCAGGATTTTACACATTTGTGTTTCTGATTAATATTCGATGGTTCTCAAGCTGTTCCTGAGGAGCACATGGACAAAAGAGGAAAATTGCTTCCCTAATAGACTCAAAGATATCAAGCCATCCTTCAAAACAGCTCAAATATAAAACAGTAAAGGTCTGTTTTCTTTCAGCGGCTTGAGGCCCTTTTTCCTAAGCTTGTCCACAAGGGGAAATTCACTATAATTTTTTCTGTGAATGTACCAATGGCTTTATTAGTAAAGCACCCCTTCTTTTATGTGGTAATACTATTTTCCAAACCCCCAAAAATAAGAAAAAAAAAAAGTAATTCTTGTTAAGGAAAGAAAGTGTTCTCATGGTAGATGTCTGTGGCAATGGTTACAAGGCAGGACCAGTACTCCTACCCAGGTTTTCAGAATTCTGTTTTATTTCTATGTTTTCCTCCTGCCAGAGCATTTACTGTCTCCTATTGCCCCTGTAGGGAGACCGAATGCTAAGAAAGAGCTGCTGACACAGGAGATGCTAATCAACATCTGACTTCCAAAGCTCACCATAATCTTCCTAGCCCAGAAAAAAGCCCTGTCTCTCAGGAAAGCCACGGGGTTTCCAGTGAAGCAGAACCTACTTCTCTTCCTCATAATAAAGATGTTTGATAAACATCACTATTTCACCAAACTGAAAATATAACCACTCTGCAGGCTATCTAGGCAGCATAGGCAAAAAGGCACCCATGTATCATCTGCTTACATAAATAATTTGTTCTTTAGGAAACAAAAGAAAACATATGGGGAGACAAAACCAGAAATGTGTTCTTTGCTTTTTTTTTAAATATTTTAAATTTTCTTTTGCAGGTATTCAAGAGGGGAGTCAATGTACCAAGTGTAAAAATAACTGGGCACTGAAGTTTTCCATCATCTTATTATATATTTTATGTGCCCTGTTAACAATCACAGTAGCCATTCTGGGATACAAAGGTATGTATGCATTGCGCTCTACATTTCACTTTCAGACAAGTGTCGGAGAACATTGTCATATGAACTAGCCACGCAATTTACCACATTTCAACTGAAATATCAGTACTTGGGCAATGTTGGCTTTCTGTACACACATAATAACAAACTGCAACCTTAGATTTTCACTTTCAAACAATTATGAAGTTTTGAAACTCTGATTAGACATTTGAAAGAAAAGTTAAAATAAAATGACCGTTTCTCCACCATGAAGGAGTACTGACTGGAAGGCTCGAAGATGTGTAACGTGACGTACTTTGATTTCACTGAGTTATTTTACATATATCACACCTTTCTAGGATAAATGTTCTTTTTGATGTGAATATCTTCAGGATAATGTGAATGGCCAGGAACAAAGTGTAGTATCAATATTACTTTGAAATATCTGGAAGAAGAAAAATTGTCTGAGGAGATTCCAATGTATTGACTTACCCACAATAACTGTGATGAGCAAAGATGCTTAGATGCTTTTAATAAGAATTTCAAAGTTTCTGGTAGTTGGGCAACCAGTAATGGAGAAAATTTCATTTGTGCAAGTCATTGGTTGGGCACACTGGAAAACATGGCTTAAAATTCCCAATCCTCATCACTCATTAACTGTAGCCACTTAGGTATCCCTAGGAATGTTTTGATGTAAATATCTGCTTGTTGGGCAGTCACAGCTATATAAATAAGGTGTGAGTTTCTGGTAAGAAAAAAAAGGTGAACAACATCATTGTGAGTATTGTAACAGAACATCACAGCATGTTGCAGAGAAAACCAAGCTGGCTTTAAACTAGCTGTCTGAGTATGGCCCTGAGAGTAGCTTCAAAACCCCTCCAAGGAGCTGGGTAAATATTCATGTGATTAGCATGCAATGCGTCCTGTGCCGCCAACAGCTGCGCTCATAGCAGAGCTGACATCACCTCTGGTCCTCTGCCAGGGAAAGAAAAGGAAATTGTAGAAATAGAAAGGGATAAATAATTAAGAGGATTTGGTACAGTTTTGGTGGAAAATTAAAACTATTTGGTTTAGATGGAAGATTTATCCAGGGAGAAGAGAGAATGTGAGGGACAGATAGAGAGACATAGGTTTCGTGAGACAGCAGACAGAATGTGGCAAATTAACGTCAAATGTAAAAAAGTGCAGTACATGTATAGTTGATTAGACACTCTCGTGAAGTATGTGTAACTGGTCTCTGGAAGTCAGATTTTGGGTGAAAAAATACTTTCCAGGATTAAAAAACTTGCTCTTGATCCATAAAGATAATTTGGTCCTATGGATCAGGGAAGGCCTTTTGCAGATATAAATCTGCAGAGATCTGCTTGCAGCAGATGTGGATGGGATCCTTCTGCACTGTAATCCAGCCACTAGGCAACTACAATTTAGCAGAATTTCACTTAAGAGTTTTACCTAAGGCTGTCAGTTCTCAGATTTACTAGAAGACTCAGACCTTACTCAGCATCAGAAACAGCATATCAAGTTGAAGGGACCATTGCTCTATATCTTGCTTTGTCACATGTTTGTGTGGGTGTAGGAAGCAATAGCAATAAGGAAACTGTACAAAAGTTTCTCTTCCTCATTTCAATCCAGTTTTCAAGCTTCTTTGTCCATGGGAGTTTCTAGCACTATCTTTTCCCCAGGCTTTGCTCTCTTCTTGAGGCCCCTTCTTTGCTACACTCATTTCTAAACCTCCTTCTTTGAGCAGTAATCAGTGCCCACCAGGGAGGAGTCTTTCTGTCATAGCAGTACGAAGTCACAGCTATCCAGGGCAAGGACAAAAGAATTTCCTCTCCCCCCCAGAAATGTGGGAAAAAAATAAAGGAAGGTGGGTAGTGCACATCTTGCTCACAGGCCTTAAGATATCTTGGTGGCCATTGCTCCACTGCTCACCAGCTCAGTGACTGCTCTGTTGGAATGTCAAGGGGAAGATGCAGAGAAATAGAAGTACTGTTTCATCCAAGATATCCCTTCTGTAACACCAAGCAACAAATGGCACTGTGTCAAGCATTCATTTTGTTCTTTGTACCTGCAATTTAAGAGCTTTGTCTTCATGGTGCCTACGTGCTAATTTGCAGAGAAAACATAAGTTTCTCTGCTGACACTCCATATTCAAACGAATTACTGCAATATTCTCAACTGATCACTGAGAAGAAATCAGGCCTTAAAGGAAGAACAAAACTCAAAGTAAAATTTTGTAGAGCCCTTGAACTCTCCTCTCTGTATCAGAGTTTGGCTTGTCTTTTTTATTGCAATATAACACTGAAAGAAGGAATTCTGCTGGCATCAGGGTTTCTTTCAGTCTCTTAGCTAAGTTTCCATTAAATTTGCCTCCCACACTTCTGTTTATAAAGCCCAAAACTACTTTTAAAACTTTCATTTCCTACGTCGTATTTAGGTATCCTTTGTGATTTAAAACTACTAATCAGTGGATTAAATATGGCAGGCAAAAAAGTAACTCAATGGGAGGCAAAGTCAACACAGAACAAACCTCCAAATTGGTGGTAAAAATTACATAGTATGTTGGAGAAACCTGAAACCAAAACATGAATCAAACATCAAGGTCATGAAGGAATAACAAGCTGGTTTTACTATTATTTTGCTTTGAGAAGACACTAAATTATTGTGTAAAACACTAATAAAACAATCTGTACTTTTTTTACACATACTATCTTAAATTAAATGCAAAATACGAAGTTATAATTTTCCTGGCATTAGCCAATGTCAGATTAGCCTATTGAAGGTGAATGATCTTCCCGTGACTTGCTCCAGTGAGGGAAGCTAGCAAGCTTTCAGCTTGAATTTCTGGTAGTTCTCATTCTCTAGTCAGTCCTTGTTTTTTAAGTTTCTTGACTAATGCCCACCATGACTTTCATCTGCTTTTCTTATCTGTCTCCCAGACACAGTTTGCCTGCCATTTTGTAAGGCCAACATATCCTGGTGAAATGGCATGTTTTGTTATAGTGGGTTAGGTGCAGACAGTCCTCACTGTTCTCGTCAGCAACTACTTAAAAATTTGGTTTCCTTTAGAGGATATTCACCACATTTTCCACTTAAACCTTGTCAGAAAGTGAGATGACAATGCAGCTAGATCTGACCAAGCTGAGAATTAGGGTGAAGCTAACCAAAAGCAAGTTTAGGGCATAGACAACTTCTCATTTTTTGAGAGCAGCAGACTGTTGGGAGCAGCGGAGTGGCCTTTATAAGGGATGTTACAGCTAGTCGGTCTGCCTGTTTTACCTTTTTCTGGAGAAGGTGGGAAGTGGCTGTTCAAGCCTGGGGGACTCCCAAGAGGTTGCCTTTCACTTCTGAGAGTACTCTAGATGCTCACCTACCACTGAAGGCTCCATTCAGTGATGGTCATGGGAGCTACTACCGGGGAAAGAAAGACATTTCCAGTAATAGGATATCAGTCCATATGACCTCTTTTGACATCAAGAGCAACAAAACCAACATTGGCCCTGTCTCTCCAGTCATTCTCCTTAGAGTTCATCTTTTCCGCTTGCAGGGCAGTAGCAAGAAAGTAAGCAAGATACAACTTGCTCAGGGAATGACTTTGTGCAAGGATCAAGTTTTGTTTGAACATGGAGGGTAAGATCCCACCCCTGCTTAAAGCAAATACATGCATTGGTTTGTCTATGAGATAGCAGCTTTGTCCTTGACCTGACCCTGCAGTTTACATTTGCAGAGTCTTCTGTTTCTGCTGCTGGAGCTGGGTGGTTTGAACTTGGCTCTGGATTGCCCTCTGAGGGGAAATGGGTTTAAAACAAGGGAAATGGTTTGCCTAATATAGCTAATTCTGCACTTCACATCAGTTAATCTGGGTAACTCATGGCCAGTTTAGTATCAAATAGACAGAAATCAATACCTTGGGTATTCAAAAGCAGCCTTCTCTTTCCAGCCTCTCTAAATGAGCATCTTCCAGCTAAGCTGAGTCTGCCTTCCCTGTCACTGCTGTCTGGCATTTGCTTACACATTAGAATTAAAAGCTACTACTTTCTGTGGAAGAGAAGCTGCTGGGAACCGAAAGACCTTTTAACGGTGCTCATTAGTGATCTTTCAGATACACAGTCTGGGCATGGAATTCCCCACGTATCATGTCCAATCAATATTACCAGTAAGACTTCTGATTAAAACCCTGTCTTCATCAAATTTTTGGAATGTTCCCCACAAAGACTGTTTATAGCTAGAGCTACTTCTCTTTAGTGTGGTTTTTCTTATTTTCTTTTCCTTTGGGCAACGAAAATACTGCTGTTGCATATATCATTCTCTTCAGTCTCATCTAACTGCCAGACAACTACTTATTGATAGGATTTCTACTATTTTCATTTGCTTTGGACTCTTCAGGGTAATGTCTTAACCCAAGTTTCCAGTGCTAGATTTGATTCAACCATGAAAACATACCTGTTATAGGACAGTATAAAGTCTTAGTTTTACAAACTTCGGATCTGAAGAACAAACTGGCATTCATTTGAACAGTAAAAGGAAGAAACTACATTTTCCTTTAATTACTGATAATATACATTCACTTGCCAACTCCAAGTGTGTTGCATAACTGGAGAAAACAGTTGAATGTTACACTAAAGCTGAATTACCAGATCCATAGGTGATGTGACACTGCTAGTCAAGGCACAGGTTCAACAGAAATACTTGAACTAGGCCTGCTTTTTAAATCCAGATGATTTCATGAGGTCCCTTCTAAGTACCCAGAGTGAGCCATATCCTTCATGGTGACTATCTGTATACAAAGAAAAACATGACAGACTGAACAATGATCTGCCTAGAGCCAAAAGGAAAAGCCAAGTATGTCCTCATGCTCAGTGCATGCAATGCATAGGTGTACACATGCATCAGTGGAGTGTCAGAAGTAACTGAAGGACCTTTGCTGATCTGGGCTCCAGCCTGGAAGACAGCTGGGCAGGACAAAGAAAGAATCAACCCTGGATTCATTTAGGGAAAATGGCATACAGAATTTTGACAACTTTAATGGGCAAAAAAACCAATGAAAAATTGGTGCTATAATGCTTTCTGAAGCAGAAGGTATTGAGCAACTGAAAAAGCAAAGCCATTATTGAAGCCTGGGTCTGGTGTTTAGCAAGCAATCTGTCATCATCTCAAATACAGAAAGCCGCACTCTGACTGACTTTGCCCACATGGTACAGTCTCTGTTTCACTGGCTTGTTAGCAATCTAAAAAGAAGCAGACAGGTAATTCACTAAAGGGTATCTGGTCTCTCTGAAAATCCTGAGACTTTTTCTCTGTTGTAACTCCATTCACCTCAGTGCCGTTGCATCATAGATAGTCTTGGTCTGTTTTTCCTCCTGTTGGTTTTGGGGAAGCAGTAAAAGCCTGCTGTGAAACTGTGGTATCCAGAATCAGAAAAAAAAAAAAAAAAGGGCAAAAGTTAGTAATGGAGGAGGACTTGGTGGACTACACGTTAAAGGTCTGGGATTCATGTGGTTGCTCATGAACAGCAAAAGATCCTTAAATTTCACTCCTAGTAAAAACCCAAATCTTTACATAGCAGTAACTTCTCTGAGACTACTTCCTAGCTGCAGATCATCCACAGACAGAAAGAGTTAGTGGTACCTGCTACCCCATACAGGTTTACAGAACCTAAAGACATGGGACACACCTTACTTCTGCTGTTTGAAACAGGGAGCTGGCACAATAACTGATGTAGCCTCTCCCAGGTTGTTTCAGGCCCATTCTGCTCCCAGTGTTGCAAAAGGGCTAAATAATCTCATGATGAGAAGCAAATTCTGCCCCTGGTTGTGTCTTGAATCCAAAAGGATATTAGACAAGGTTTGGTGTGAATGTTGTAGGCTACCTCTAACCTTAAAAGGATTTCGCATTTTTGCCACTGGAAGCCACCCCAGGCTCTTTATTTGTTGTTCTGCTTTTTCCATTCTCATATCAATCCCATCAAATAATTGAATGTCTCAGTGACAAGAAAATTACCCAGACATTACAAAATAAGGAGCACATCAGCCATAAATCTGCACTTGCTGAATGGTCATCCTTTCAATCTTAATGAGGCAGAATGGTTTCACGATCATTTTGAGTGATCTGTACCATTATCAAGGTGTTTAAAATCCCCAAAACTGCCATCTTAGTCCTAAGTTTACTATCCAGATGGCAACTTCTGGCACAAGAAAAAAAGGTTATTTTTAAGGAGAAATGGCTCATAGCAAAATAAAAGCAAGTCTTCTTTCACACATCTGAGCTTTTAGCAATCAGTCTGCTTTTGCCACACAGCACTGTGCTTGAAGCATGGAAATATTGTTAAAAGAACAGGACTTCATTTGTGAGGAAAACCCACAAAGAGGGATTTCCTCATTCAGGAGAGAGATTGCTCATGAGCAAAAAAAATGTTTAGGGACCATTGGCAGACTGAAAAGCTGGAAGAATTCTGGGTCTCACCAACAAATAGGAGCTCAGCCTTCCGAATTTCACAGAGGAACAGCAAAAAGTGTAATGGCAGTCAAGGAAATTCTAAGGTGTTTTCTTTTTGGGGGTTTGGTGGTGGGATTTTGGTTTTCTATTTGTTTATTTGTGTTTGTTTTGGGTTTGGGGGGGGTTGCTGTTTTGTTGTTGTTGGGTTTTTGGGGGGGGTGGGTGTTGGTAATGGCGGAGTTTTTTACTTGCTTTATTGTTTAGTAGACTTTTTCCATTATTTCACTTCTCTTCTTTCCATAACATACTGTTCTCTTTCCCCTAGTTGTAGAAAAAATGGACAATGTGACAGGTGGCCTGGAAACATCCCACAGAAGATATACAGAAAAGCTCACAGAGGTGGAGAGCGATCTGAAGAAATTAGGTAATCTACACACAAGCAAAGCTCCTTTGTATTATGGCTCTGGGGTGTTCTCCTGTCAGATAGTGGCAGGAAATTTGCCTGAAAAATTTCTGCCTGTGACAAGATACAGCACTTCCATTCCAGTTTCTCAAGTACTTGTGAAAGCACTTAAAAATGGTTCAGATCAGCTCTACCTAGGACAGCATTTTAAGAATACTTCAAAATTTACAGTTTCCACTGAAGTTTCTTTGAAGCATTTCTACTTATATAAACAGACACCTAAAAGCTATGTTTAGGAGAGAATCTTCTCTGAGGTAGGGATGTAAAATATAGTAGAAGCTGTTCCACATCAGAAGAGATTCTACATGAAATGAAAACCTGTCACCCAGTCATCTTGATGCTGTTTTAACAATTAAGATTCAAAACTAAAGGCCATTTTAAGAGGTGTACAAATAATCAGCTGTTCAAAATTCTTATGTCTGAGGCAAGTTGATTACTTCCTTAAAATGTTTCTTGATCATCTCAGTGAATACAGGACACAAGGTTATTATGAGTTCAGATCTTCCAAGTGCTATCAAAGTTCTCAGTTTGCAGGAAGATGGGAAAAAAAAAATCATGGATAAAGATTCTAGTCTCTAAGTGTACATTTTTACCTTTCTTCCTATACATAGACATATATTATTATATAAATTATTATATAGATATAAATATACACATACGTGCATGTGCTTCTTGAAATACATTTTGTTTAGCTTCTTAAACTATATATTGAGATGTGTATTTCTATGAAAAATTACTTGCAGCTTGATTATAAATTTTTACAACTTTTTCCCTTCAAAAAAGAGCTGGCTTCTAAAGTATTTACACACCGCATTTAGTTCAAAGACATGGGATGATTCAGTGACACGTTCTTTTACTGACACATATACAGAAGTAAATGTTACACCTTAAAGCACATGCAGCCTTTTGTGTTATATTTTGGTTATTATATTGCGCTGATTAAATTTGCACAACTTGTAGCACCTTTGATTCATTCATGCCACATTTTTACATGCTGCTGGGTGGATGGCCAGTGAGATGCTCGGGACCATCATTTCCCATTTAAGTGGATTTGCCATGGAGGAAGTTAGGAAAGTTCTGTAGCAACTTTTGTAGGGAACATAGAGGTAAGAGTACTGCTGTAGGGTCAGAAGCATAACAGTGTGTGGTGAATGGAAGACAAGCCTTCAGAGATTAGCTTTATGTAGACCTGGCAGTTGTCAGAGCTTGCGTGGAACATAATATAATTTGAGCTGTAGCCAAGAGATAAACATAAAGTCAAGAGCTGAGAAGATCCTGGAGTGACACAAGTGGAAGGGAGAGGAACTGTGCTCAGGAAGATGTCCATCCACAAAAGACTCCATAAATACTTCAGGCTGAGGTCTCACAAGCCACCATTTGATGTTTGCCATCACAGCTCATTCAAACACACCAGACAAAATCTCCATACACATTTTTATTCACTGTACTTTATGAAAACCATACTGCTCTCTCTTGGAGTCATCTGAAATTATGGACTCTATACTGCATAATTCATAAATATAGCTACACTTAGATGAGGACAAAAATATATGGACTGTGAGTAGGATAGTGAAGTGATTCAGGTCAAGAAAGGGAATCTTCCCTGAAAGCAAGTGTTGACTGCTTATTTCCTTGTTTTCTACATCCTGGCTGAGAGGCTCTGCAGCTTTATCACACGGTTTTATCATACTCAGACAGGGCTTTATCATACTCAGACAGGCTTCCAGAAGTACTCTGAAGGGCCATGTAAGCAAGAGCAGAGATGTTCCTCAAAGATTAAAGTTTTTGCCTTTCTCAAACTCAGACCAGGAGGAAACAATAA
>JAYRBT010000082.1:104036473-104057435 GCA_036023395.1 Myiotriccus ornatus
TGTAAGCAAGAGCAGAGATGTTCCTCAAAGATTAAAGTTTTTGCCTTTCTCAAACTCAGACCAGGAGGAAACAATAATGGCAAAATAAATGTCATTAAAAGCAATAGTAATGTATTAGAGAGAAAACCAGAAATACATCATATCCTGACATATCTGAAGTAGCCTGCCAGCAAAGCTTTTGTCTCTAAACCAGATTGTTTTAAAATAAGTGTTAGAACTTTTTTAAAACTAAACCCAAGATTTTAAAAAAATGGAACTATATGTACTAAATCACAGTAAAGATTTTCCACTTGCCAAGAAAAAGTGGAAGAAATCATGAACAACTAGAATAAACTCCTGAGCTTTCAGCAAAATCCAGTTGAAACTTCAAAACAGACACTTACTGATACCTGTTTAATGTTTTGAATTCTGTTTACCATTCAGTTTCCAGTCAGAATACAGTGTTATTTGAGTCCATATACTCATCAGTTTCTAACAGTAGTTTTTCCCATACATGAATACAGAATCATTGTTTTGTTGTCCTCAGCAACACACAGTTCCTCTTTGCTTTTTGTCTCTGTCTAATGGCAGAACTTTGCTTAGTGATTTCTCTTTTCTGGAAAAGATAGAAGTGCTACTGAACAGTTTATCAATCTGACTGTACTTAAGATACACTGTGCTGTTTTATACTGTGTTTTAAAAAAAAAATTTATCCTAAAGACTTTCAATTTTTTTCCTGTACAACAGATGACCAGGCTGGACAAAAAGCCTTGAATACTAACACTGAACTGTCCAGCTTTAGATCTGACATTCTAGCTCTTCGTCAGCAGCTTCATGACATTGCAGAAAAAACTACCAGAAACAAAGATACACTGGAGAAGCTCCAAGAGTCTGGAAATGCATTAGATGATAGACAGAGCCAAATGAAAAGTGCCTTAGACAGTAACTCTTTCATGATCATCAGTGTTAATAAGACTCTTCAGTCATATACTGGCTATATCAACAATCTTCAGCAAGACACAAGTAATATCCAAACAAACCTGCAAAACCAAGTGCATTCTCATAATGTGGTCGTCATGAACCTGAACAACTTAAACCTGACTCAAATACAGCAAAGAAATCTTATCAGTGTCCTGCAGAAGTCAATGGAAGATACAAGCCTGGCTATTCTAAAAATCAGGAATGACTTTCAAAATCTGCAGCAGGTTGTCCTTCAAGCCCGGAAGGACACCGACTGGCTTAAGGAGAAAGTACAAAATTTACAGACTTTGGCCGCCAACAATTCGGCATTGGCAAAAGCTAACAATGATACACTTGAAGATATGAACAATCAGCTCAGCTCCCTCAGTGGGCAAATAGAGAACATCACCACAATTGCCCAAGCCAATGAACAAAATCTAAAGGATCTCCAGGAACAGCATAAAGGATATGAAAACAGAACTGCTGCCAAATTCAGCCATCTAGAAGAAAGGTTCCAGGCCTTTGAAACTGATATAGTCAATATCATCAGCAACATCAGCTACACTGCTCATAATCTACGGACGCTGACTAACAGTCTCAATGAGATCGGGACAACTTGTACAGACACCTTAAATAAACATTCAGATGAGCTCATTTTTTTGAACAGCACACTAGCCAATATTCGCATAGACTCTGCATCTCTCAAGGTGCAACAGGATTTGATGAGGTCAAGGTTAGATGTTGAAGTTGCCAATTTGTCAGTAATCATGGAAGAAATGAAGTTGGTAGATTCCAAACATGGCCAGCTCATCAAGAACTTCACTATCCTACAAGGTATGCAGCTTCCCTAATGATGTCTATGCTGAATTCCTGCTTGCATTAATTCTTTACTTCTGTGGAAGTTATTGCGTGCTGGTACAGAGTCCTGGGCTTTTCCATTATCTAATCCTAAACTTTGGAAATGTACACGTAGCTTGAATTTTCCTTACTAATTTTTCTGTGTCTTCTTTACGTAGCTAAAATGGAGATGTTATGAAAGAAGGTTCTGACTTAGCAAAATTTTATTCTGTCTGACTAACTGACTGGATCTGCTTTTGATTTAGTTTCTAAAATAAGCGAGTGAAGGTGTGGAACCTCAAGAAACCAATCCCTGCTAAGGAGGAAATGGCTAAAAAATATATATTGGACTATTCCCAGAAAGGTCCACCCTTGCTGAAAAACAAGTTACTATTTCACTTTAAGCCAGTTGTTAGTCTGCCAGAAAACATCCTACTTTAGTTAGTTTTTAATCTTGGGATATTTTATTTTCTCCAGAAATAAATGGCATCAGGTTTAGGAGATTTCTCCCAGCCAAGTATTACCCCAAATGAAAAGAATACTCATATTTCCAACCTGATGTGAACCAGTCAGGCCTAAAACTCTAATCATAAATATAAATCCAGTGCTCCAAATAAGCTAAGGCTGAATTAGAGCCAAGATTACATGTCAGTGACCCTAACCATTCTCATTTCAACCAGAACTAAATAATTCCAGTTTGGGAATTTATCTCTGGAGGAGTTTAAATTGTGTAGATAGGTGGTGGGGGGTGGGAAGACGTTGATAAGGGATTTGCTCAGCCATGATCAGAATCAAAAATTGTTTTGTTGTTTGTTGCTGTCACAGTATTGCCATTTCCTGTTGTGGGTTATTGTTCCCTGTCCTGTTATACCTGGACAGTAAGCAACTTCTGGTCTTTCCCACAGTTGGCCTATTGCTCCCTAGCCATCGTTTCATCTCTCTTTGACATCCCATTATTGACAGAGCAGCAAACGGGGTCAGGAGAAAAAGTCCTGAGGTCTAAGAGCAGAGAGGTGAGACTAGAAGGAAAAGGGAGGGTGGCAGAGTGAGGAAGCAGGACCATCAGCACACAGGACCATGTGCATCAAGATCACGGAGTGTGTCCTGCAGGGAGCGGCACCTTGGCTGGTCACCTGGGGCGCAGTATCCTGTATGTCATGGAGGCTGAGGAAAGAGCAACAATATATAGAACCTGGGAAGCAGATGTACGGTTAAAAGCACGGGTGGAAGCAGCTCTTAGCCTGGTTTGTGCATTGTTAAATATCCAGTGTTGCTGGTCTGACATGTATTGGAAAAGGACCCCATGTGGGCTTCCTGTTTTGTTTTCTATGCATACCCCTACTTTGCATGTTTACATTGTTTCAGGTCCTCCTGGTCCCAGGGGACCTAAAGGTGACAGAGGCCCTCCAGGTCCTCTTGGCCCCGCTGGCCTAAAAGGACAAAAAGGAGAGAAAGGAGAGACTGGACCACCGGGACCTGCAGGTGAGAAGGGCCCACCTGGGCCAGCCGGGCCACCAGGAGAAAAAGGAGGGAAAGGCTCAAGAGGATCACCTGGCTCCAAAGGTCAGAGAGGTTCTCCTGGGAAGACCGGTCTGCCTGGACCAAGTGGAGACCCAGGGCCACCAGGTCCACAAGGCAAGGATGGTCCACCTGGGCCCCAAGGCCCACCAGGATTTCAAGGCCTGCAAGGAACTGTGGGAGAACCAGGGGTACCAGGACCTCGAGGACTACCTGGGCTACCTGGAGTCCCAGGGCTGCCTGGTCCAAAGGGGCCACCTGGCCCACCGGGGCCACCAGGTCCGGGGATGCCAATGGCACTGCAGAGTGAACCCACGTCAGTACCCGAGGCTAATGGTAAGATATCATCAACACATTGCATCCACCTTCCTCTGGCATGCAGGTACACGTAGCAGACAGTGCTCACCGCTTACTTGCTGCTTCAAATAACTTTGCCTGCCTTTGACTAAATCTCTGGGATTTCAGAGAATCATCAGAGAATCACAGAATGGTTTGAGTTGGAGGGAACCTGAAAAGCTATCTAGTTCCAACCCCGCTGCCATGTACAGGGACACCTTCCACTAGATCAGGTTGCTCAGAGCCCCATTCAAACCTGGCCTTCAACATTTTCAGGGACAGGGCATCCTCTGGGCACAAAGAGTCCTGTTAAGTGAAGCCACATTTGTTGGTCTTCCTTCTGATGACCAGAAACTGATATAAGTTAAAGTCTATGGCAAAAGAAAAGGTGGCACTATTGTGAGTAATAAATAATTCCCTTGGCCACACAGTTTAGACTTGATTTTACCCAATCAGGATCCTAACAAGTAAATTCCCAAACTGTTTGTAAGTACTTTAGGTAGCAGCATGCTGTAGATGGGTATGTGTTCTTCCATTTATTATTGGCCCTATTATTAGCCTGTCTACTTACCAATGACAGGCTTAACACAAAAAAATTCACATCACAGGTTGTTCTCCTCATTGGAAAAACTATACAGAAAAGTGCTACTACTTTTCAATTGAAAGAGAAATTTTTGAAGAGGCAAAGTTATTCTGTGAAGAGAAAGCATCACACTTGGTTATCATCAACAACAAAGAGGAGCAGGTAAGTACCTTCTCTTTCTGTTTTTCAAGGAGGGAGTTTGAAGTTATTTAACATGTGGAAACCACAAGGTAAATGTGAAGCCAAGAGCATCATGAATTCATGTAGTGAAGTAGACACAGTGATTGACTCATTAGCATTTTGTCCACCCTCTTTCTGATCAGCAGCTTCTCCTTCTGCAGTGTGAGCAGAGCTGGTGCTGACCCTGAATGTGGTGGGCACAGAAAGGTTGCTGAGAATTGTAGTTTTGAACCCTTAAAGATGGAATCCATTGTGCCTTGCATATTATCAAAAATGCATTTTTTACAACAGTGAATGTAATTTAATTTTAAATTGTCTTATTTAATGCATGCAGCATAAGACTACTGTGACCCAAGAATATTTTTAATCTGACTATAAATCTAACTTTACTTTTAATACTATTCAACATAGCAGTGGGGATATCAAGATGCAACTGCTTGCTCTTTGTGGGTTTCTTTTTTCAGTTTGTATCTATAAGATGTTAGATGTGACTTTATGTCAACCTAACTTTCATGTTTAGCTCTCTCTATCTCATATGCAAACACTGCAGTGGATTCTAGTTTGGGCAGGGGGTCACAAGACCAACTCCTGACACGTATCTTCGGTTTAAAAAAATTTCTCTGGCCCTTCCTATTCTGATAACAAGACATTCATGAAACCAGTGTAACTTGTTGGCTCCAAAGCCAGTTGTCCTTGTTACGGACTAAGATCTTTCTTTCACAGCAATGGATAAAAAGGCAGATTTTTGGGAAAGGCAGCTTCTGGATTGGACTAACGGATTCAGAGAAGGAAAATGAATGGAGATGGCTGGATGGATCCTTACCAGTTTACACGTATGTAAATAAAAAACTGCTACCACTCTTGCTGACACTTCTAAAAGCAGCATCTAGAAATTGTCCAATGGATCCAGATGGCTGTAGATGCCAGTGATTTAATTTGTTACTGAGGATGCTATTGAATGTTTTTTTTTTCTCTCTCCCTTCTCCCTGCACAAGGCTTTCTTTCCTTGCCAGAAAGAAAACTGAATGTTGAATGAAAGAATCCCATAACTAAACAGTGCACTGTTTCTTGCCAAAACGTTTGCTCCTGACTTTTATTACGAAGTTGAGATGGAAAGCACAGACAGTTTAGCTGTCTTGGTTTGAATTTTCCTTATTTGCATTACAACTGGCTATAAATAGAGTGCTCATTCTGATAAAAAATGACCAGTCTTTAGATAAAGCCCAAATTCGAGTGGAAAGCATTAAACATAAGGAAAATGCATGAAATGAGGGTGTCTATGCTTTGGCCAGCTGAGAACTGAATTGGCAGCTCTCCAGGAATCCTAGAGCTACACCTAATTTGTCCTAAATGGAACAGATTGCAACCACACAAATTTTTAATACTGACGAGTAGACTAAAGAGTTTATAGAGCTGAGCATGCTGTGCTTCAGAAAAACAGACTGCAGTCAGTCACATGTTACGAAATGATTAGCTGTGATCTCATTGATGTTCATTTAGATGAAAAACATGGAAAAAGTCAGATGCATTTCAAATGAGCCGTAATATTTTCCTTTTTTCTCCCTCTCTATTTTCATCTTTCTTTCTCTTTATGGCAGCACTGTGACTGATTCCCACTTCAGGCACTGCTTTTAATCAGTTTTCACTACAGCATGGTTTTAGGTGCTCTGTTGTAACCTCAGAGCTGTTGGTTACTGATTTTCAGAGTATTTCCTTACTTCTGGAAAGCTGTGTGTCCTCCCAGGTGCCTGGTTGGATGCCCTGTGTCAGGCAGGCATGTTTTTTAGCTGAGCATGGAGTGTGTCAGCCAGCAACCACAAGCTCCCTTCAACAACCTGTTTCTTCAGGAAAATGGAGTTTTAAGTCCTGAGGTTGGAAGTATTTCCCATTCATTAAACAAAAACAGAATGAGGAAACACTGCAAGATTTTTTACAAGGGCTGTGTTCAGTTTCACCATCAAAGCTAAGGATCTCAAAAGATGTGTGTATATATACTATGTACTTTCCTCAGAAGCCAAAAAAATTCCCTTCCCATCTGAGCATGTGTCCCTCAAACATGTGCATCTTTGCTATTCCTCCCAAGGTGCCCACCTTGGTTCAGTCAGAGGGCTGAGCACCTTTTCAGTGAGCAAGGGCAGGGTGTTGCTATCTTGGCGGTACCTGTGAGCTTGTGGGCCCTTCTCAGTCCCAGCTTCCGACAGGAATGCACTGTGCAGGTTTTGCAGGCTTGGAGCAACGCACATGGAGCATGGAGCACTCCCACTGTGTGTGCATGTACATTCAGAAACTAAAATAAAGTTTATCGGTCTAAATTTAGGTCTCTGAGTTTTGGCAGCCCAAGGCCGAATAGATTCCCTTGTTTGTAATACATCTGTTTTCCATTTTCAGCAAGAGTCATGTATTGTTTGTTTCAGTGTGTATTTCCCGTTCAGAACAGATCTCATGATGTTTTCGTTAATTTCTTGTGGTGAAAAACTGCCATGTGTGCTGTGTTGTGCAATCGTATCTCTTGCTTTTTGGTTGAAAGAAACTGGAAAGCTGGGCAGCCTGATAACTGGAGTCATGGGCATGGACCAGGGGAAGACTGTGCCGGGTTGATCCATGCTGGGCTCTGGAATGACTTCTACTGTGCAGATGTTAACAATTTCATTTGTGAAAAAGACATGGACAAAGGTAAGCAGGGCACACTTGGTTTGATTATTTCACCATACCCGTAGTAACTGTCCCATAGCTAGAGGTGAGAAGATCTGGGCTAAATGCAATGGCAGTGCCTTGTTGAGGAAGAGGGGGAATGACATGTGGAGCACTTCTACTCTGACCCAGCCCAAGGTGCGCTTTCCTAATACTCTGAGTGATGTAGGTACTGGATTTATTGCGCTGCAGTCTCAAAGCTAGCCATAGCCATGGCATACTCAGCATCTTGACCATCTCCTGTGGACTTTAAACGTGCCTAAAATTTTAGACGTGATTTGGCGCGTGCTCAAGACCCTAGCCACATTAGAAGATGTTTTTATAGGCTCAATGGCCACACAACAGGACAAGCTGAACTTGGGATGACTCAGGCGCCAGCCTTGAAACACCAGAAAGGCTTTGTTTTGAGAGTTTGTGCAACAGGAGGCACTTGGTGACTGCTAAGAACTTCCTAAAATTCCCATCACTACTGGGAGATGTCCCATAGGACTGATAAGCTGGGTCCACAGACCATAAACAATTAATCTCTTGCAGCTGGAGTGAAGGACTCATAAACTGCCTGTGTGGCCCAGCAGTAGCCCAGGTGATTGCCACAGGGTATCTCTTTTTGTTGATACCGTCATTTCTGCAAGAGCAGAGGACAGGTGGTTCACAGCGTTTGCTTAGAGCCTGGCCACATCACCACAGAACTAGGTGGTGTTTGTGTTCATGGTGGGGCTCTGCCTGAAACGTTATCTCCTCCATACAACCTGTTTAAACATTGCTTTGCCAAGGGTGCCTGGCTGCTCCAGTTGGAAGCTTGTCGGCTGAATTTCAGTGAAGGCAGACATAAATGTCAGCTAGAGCCAAAATTACATCCCATCCATAGAAATGCCCCCTGAACCAAAACAAAACAAAGTGCTGAACAAGCTCTGTGTGCATGTAACTCTGTTTGGATGTCCAGAATGAAGGACCACATGTAAGTAATAATGTAATTTGCTCTAGTTTTCCTACATACATTTGTTATTTTAAGAAAACTTCATGGTTTACAAATATTTATCCTCCAGGACATACAAGATCTGAATATGAGTCTTCCTAAATTTTTTACATACCTTGATCTCTGTAAGTTTTCTTTTTGTGAATTTGGTTAACCTTCACAGGTTTTTTACAAGTTTTTTTTTCTCTTTGTTTTTCTTTTTTCTCTCATACTCTAGGGCAAATATTTGGAGTGTAATAGGCCGTGACTTTACAGATACCTACATATTATGAAAATCTACGTAAAGAAGAAAATCCTGGGAGAGAGCAGCAGCAACTTCCAAAATTAAATATTAAAAAGAAAAGAAAAAAGCAAGCACTGAAAACTGGTTTAAAAGCATAAAGGAATTTACCAGCAACTCTTCTCCAGCATCCTGCAATTATTCAAGGCCTTTCAACCCACAGCATCAAGAAATACCGTTGGACTAATTCTGTTATAGATTTTCTTCCCAACCAGTAACCACATACATAAGCAACTTATGTCTTCTGAGAAAAGACATTCCATCAAACTGAGTAAGACTGTTGGTCACTCATATAGAAAAACATATAAAGCAACTGTGTAAACAGTTGTTTCATTTGCTAAAATCCCAAATGTAGGAAAATTATACAGATACACGAATATATAGATTTTATATAAATATATATATATAGTCCAACTCTTATCAATAATATGGAATATACTTTTAAGAGCTTTTAAAACTTTGTATTTTTGTACAAAATATTTGCTTTTTACAATTGTTCTCTTTTTTACTGACTTTTTTTACAAATATAGTGCACAGGGGCCAAAGAAAACAATAAAGGTACTAATAATTCATTAAGATTTGCTGTCAGGCCTAGCTCAGCAGTAGAGAAATATTTTTCCATTTAGAAGTATTTGTACTTTCCCAGATGATTTGTTCTGCTTAAATAACTTTTAAAGCAGATTTTAGATAGTATTTGCCTTACTATATGCAGTCTAGTCTGTGTGTGTAGCAATTAAGTTGACTAAGGACTAGATACTCAATAGCTCTGATCACAGACAGTGTTCCACTGACCATGTTAATAGAAACTTTTCCTTCCTTTCTTTCTTCCTTCCTTCCTTCCTGCTTGCCTGCCTTTCTACCTTGGTGCCTTTTCTGTCTGCCTGCCTGCCTTCTATCCAGTCTGTCTGCTTTCCTGCCCGCCTGCCATCCTACATTCCTTCCACTCATGAGAAAATGCCACAGAAGTAAATCACCAGCTTTTAAGAATGATTTTGAAATGCTTTCATTCCTTCTCCCTTCCTGTAAGGAACTCTGCCCCAGTAGGTGCTACACATACTACAGGTCACGCACAGATGAGAGACTTTATGAAAAGAGAAAGAAAGAAGCTGCACACATTGAAATATGTTTGTTTTTAAGACAGATTTCAAGATCTGGTAAGAAGGACATGCCATACTCAGAAAAGCCTAATAAACTTGCACTTCACCAAAGTGCTTTGTAAATCAATCTCTCTGTTTTCTTGGACCAAAACAAAGTAGAAAATCTCTCCCAAACAAAGTAGAAAATAAAATATGCTGCAAAACAGAAAGAGATGATATCATTACCCAGCCAGTTTCCTCCACAGTCCCATGAGCCATTGTCTAGGCAGCAGCGTTGCTTATCAGGAATTAAAAAAATTAGCCGTTAAATTCATTAGCAGAAACTCTTATATTTGTTCCCAGTTTTTATACTCTTTGCATGTCCACATGCTATATGATGAAGGAAATTGTTTTGGCTTCTTGGAAAGGAGAGCTGTTTTTCCATTGCCTCCTGACCTGCCGTTTACCTTGGCTGAATGCAGATAAATTTGTTGAAATACTCCAGCTCTGTTGGAAACAGACAAGATTTTGTACTTCAGATTTTTAAATATTGCTCTTAAGACCAACCAATTAAAGGCTGCTGCTTCCCTACATCTCACACTGTCTCCAGTGTTTTAAATTTTAATTATGATTTTCTTTAAAAATACACAAAATACTAGATTTGGGAATGTGTCCTGCGGGTACAAATTAGATATGAGACAGGAACAACATGAAAATTGCAGATGCTTTAATTAAAAGTGAAAGGTCTGTGCACTTCAGCTGCAGAAACCATGCTATCTTGGAGGCAGAGCTTTTCTTCAGGCAGTCTGGATTTCCTGGGACTTTTCTTTTGGCTTTTCATCAGGTTTTGAATACAAGTTGATTCTACCATACACTCTTGTCATGTGTACCTAGGAGTCGCATGTATATACATTCTGTACTGTTTACATATATATTTACACAGTGTCTGTGGAGATAATGTTAAACTGCTATTTTTGGATAATGAGTTACAAAACTATTATTTTGCATGCCCAGAGAGTCTCACAAACCCTGGTGAGTGGAGCCTTGCAGAGCCACACTGAAATAGAAGCACTGCTACCTTAGTTTTGAATGTTGGCTTATTTAGGTGAAATAACCCCCTTTGGAGCATCTGCCACATTAAATTACATTCTTCCTGCTTTTTACTGATATCATAAACTTCTCTCACCAAAAGAAGCTAATGAGAAACCCTGTTTAAGCCCAAGCTATACTGCTTCCTTGCCCCGATTTCATCCTTCTCTTCAACAAGAGCAGTGATGGTACGTATCAAAATCAGATAGTCCAAGAGTCACCTAATGTCTTCCAGTCAGAGAAGTGACATGGTAAGGACATTGAGAAATGAAACGTGACTGGGTTCACACCTTCTGTTCACACACTTGAATCAAAGACTGCAGCTGTGAGGCAAAATGGGTGGAGAGGGGTGCTGCAGTTGCGTGCCTAGCGTGTCCAGTCATCCTTACAATATCTCCTGAGCACCCAGGTGGACTGAGACAGACCACACTTTTGACCCAGGATTCCTGCAGGAGGGAAACAGAGGTGTCGAATGGCAATAAAGATTGAAATCACTGAGAGGATCGAGAGAGTGTTAAGACAGCTCAGGAACCTGTCACAGAACGGACAGATTGGCAGGAATGCGAGCAGGACACCAGAACGGGCCAAGAAATTGTCATGAAAGCCAGAGCAACCACTCTTTACTGGGAAAACATCCCCATTTAAATCTGTCTTTTGTATGATTTGAGTGATAATGCAGGTTGTATGGAAGTTTTAAGTGACGGGAAATTATTCTGTCGCAGCTCAAGTTTTGGATTTCCTTCTGATGCATAAATACTGTAACCTGTGATACTGAGCACACATTCCCATCATCCTTTTTCTTGTTTTACATCAAATTAAATGCAAGTTCATATACCCTGGCAAGCACTGAGACTTTTGGAAGAAAAGGAGGAAAAGGCAGAGAGGGTGCAAAGTCATTGTGATATACATTCAGTGCTGGATTTCTTAATGTGATTTCTGACTCATTTCATTAATTTATTTGGAAACACCTTCAGCTGATTGGAGCTTATAAATCTCAAATTCTCATTCTCTTTGACGTCTATAAATAATACCTGCAAATGTTCCAATAAAGGAATGACTAAGTGGAGACACAGAAGTGAATGTTTTTACTCTGTGCATGCATGTGTAACCAAGAGAGATGTGGATATCAGAGAGATGTGGTGCCAGAAGCACTCATAGGTATTAAAAATCAAACTGATGAAAATTATTTCCATTAAAGCCTTCCTTCTCACACCATCCTAGTTCTAAACATGACTGTGGCTATCTTATCCCAAAAAAAGGGCATTTTTTGTGCCTTTTTCTTGAAGCACCTCCATGCTGGGAACATGGGTTCAAAGGTAAGAGCTGAAAAAGACCTTTAGGAAATGCTGACGAAGCAAGATCTCCCTTTGCTGTTTACTGTCCTTGCAGACAAAGCATTTCAGATGGGCCCCCAGGTGAAGGATATCTTGAGTAGAGCAGGATCAGTCCCTACATTAGCCATTACATTAAATTAGCTGTTTATAATGGCTACTCTGATCTCGCTATTCCTCTCTCACTCAGATGGCTGGCCTCCTCTTTTAATTTTCTGTTCCGGGCAAGTAGCTCCTCTGTTCTTAGCAAGGCAGGAAGTGGTGTCTGGTCACTGGCAAGGCAAGGAGCTGCTCAGAGGGCAGTCACTGGCTGTCAGAGGAAACTGCTCTGCAGGGAATAGGGGAAAGGTGGCCGAGTGGACTCAGGTGTGAGAAAACAAAACCACTTTGCCCCAGTGAAGCTTCCTTGATTAAAAGCGCAGCAGCTAACACAGCTGTGGCATTCAAAGGGCACAAAATGTCTCCAGCCCCAGCCTCCAGACTTGTTTTGTTTTCCCCCCCTCACTTCTGCGGGTGTCTCTGTGCCCCCTGGAGATGTTTGCTGCTCCGTGAACGCCCAGCTACCCCTGGAGCAGGCTCTGTGCTGCCACGTGCAGGTATCAGGGATCACACAGGTGAGAGGCTGGCAGTGGGACAGCTGCCCATGCCTGGCACTTCCCTCCATTGGGACACCCAGGGCTTGGGCAGGAGCGGGAGGAGGAGGTTCCCAGTGCTTACCCACACACTCAGAGGTACTTTGGGCATCTATAGATGGAAAAGCACAATGCGTTATGTACAAAACCCTTGCTCCTCAGAAACCAGGCCTTTCTGAAACCAGAGCCTATTTGTTCATTCACCATCTCCATCTCATTTTTTCCATGATGTTTAGTGGAAAGGAAAAAAAAAAAAAAAAACTTGGCGAAAAAAATTTTTGAAAGTTCTCATGTGTTTTCTTTCATAGGGTGGAATACGTTTGGTTTTTTCTGTCATCTGGCTCAGAGATGAAAAAAACATTCTTTGATTTCTATTTCAAAATAAACTCAGTGTAACACTCCAAACTTTGTGTGGAGGGTTTTGGGTTTTTTTTAGACCAGAACAATAAAAACAAATTACTAGGCAAATAATGCTCTTTTCAGAGATCTTTCAGGCCATGAGGATTTTCTTACCCAGAGAGCTTCCCAGAGGCATGTAAGTATTGCCAACCCCATTTTGAGACTGGAGGAAAAAGGAGATTTTCAAGAATATGATTCATTGTAATGTCTCAGTTTTAGGGATTTTAGTTTTGTATACTGGGGATATGATTTTTAGAAGTGACTTTTGCCAATGAAAATAACATTGTCACAGAGCAGATTACTTTTCATACACCTCAGTGAGGGGAGTAGACTTTTCAATACTAAATTAAGCAGAACCATATCTTTCCCACATCATCATGCATATGGAAGTTGGCCGTTTCTGCTGCTGTTTTTGAGACCAGACTTCAGTGTGATCACAGCAGAACAACATCAGTGCAGTTGTCCTGTGTGGGTAAGAGTTAAAGATGACACTAAATTACCAAAGGCCCCTTGATCAGAAGAAGGAAGGTTAAAGGACTGCTGAGACCATTGACTCCTCTGCAGCCCAACTTCAACAAATCTTTCAAGAAGCATACCAAGTTATACTTCAACAATAATTTGGGGTTGCTTTGCCCCTTTAGTCATTGCTCTTCAAAAACTTTATTAGGAGTCTTCTTTTAATAACCAGTGTGAATACAATTATGTCCAGTTTAGACACATTTGTTATGGTTCCAGTGCCATACTGTAGCTTAAATAGCATCTCTCTTGGGACTGTCAAGTAATTGTAGTGGGCAGTGTGGAGCCATTCATCTTGAGGCACAGTAAGGGATGGTTGGGAACAAGCACATCCCTTTGACCAGCCAGGGAGCCCTGATGACAGACCCTGGCTCTCATCCCACCATCCAGCTTCACAAGGGATTGTCTGAGGACACTCTGGCCATCTTGCTGAATAGTGGAAGTTTCCATACTCTTTTCTTCTTAGTATTTCCAGAGGACAGAGTGCAAAAAAATGGGTGTAGAGGATGGTTTCCTGCTGAATTAGAGTAGGTTACAAGTGCTTGGCTTCTTGTAAGGCATTGCCACATTTTAGAAGGCATTTGAAAAATTAGTCTTTAGGTCTGAGCTTAAGCACACTTATTCTGGGTTTACACCAGAGCAGAATCTAAGTTCAGGTTATAGTTTAAAATCTCCAATTCAGATACTATCATATGACTTTTACTTTTTCAATCTCTCCTGCCAAGGCACAAATCCACAGCTCAGGCATCAGTGTGATTCAGGCTCTGAGGGTTGCTTCCAAACTCCCTGCATTCATAATCATGCTCCTGCCAGTCCTGCCAGAGGTCCCGCTGATGGAAGCTGCAAGTCTGAAATGTGACTTTGGAAGAATTTTATTTGGGAATCCCTCTCATTCAGAAGTCTGGGTATATTGCAAAGATGACATTTCCTTAATTCCAGTTCTATTACCCTCACTCATACAAAACAGATGATGAATTATTTTTCTGAATGGCAACAATGTATTTTTGACCACTTTTTTTTTAATGTCAAAATAAAAGCCTGGAAGTAGAAATCAGATAAACCATCCCTTGGCATTGCAGTATCCCACTGTAGCAGGCAAATACTGTTCCTGGATTAATGCCTGTGAGAACAGCACGAACTAATATTTGAACAAGAGAGCATAGCGCTATCTGCTTGTGGAACAAACTTAACTACAGGTACAGCTTTGTCACTGGTCCATCTTCTTTCAGACTGAGACAACCCTGCATGCCTGCTGTATTTCAGGGAAACTGTGGGAGATAAGAGGGAAAAAAGGCAAAGAAAGAAGAGTTGAGGACAGAAGGGGAACAGAGATAAAAAGAAAGGAACAGCTAGTGAGTAGAAGAGAAAAATACGAAGAATGACTGAGGAGGAAAGTGAATCCTGATGTTCTCATCGTGGTTTCTAGTAAGATCAACCACAGAGGACCTCTCTTCTCAGAAACGATATAACAGGGCACTGTCGTGGTTCTCGTAATTCCCTTTCTTGATTCTGAAAAGGACACATCCTTGCCTTCCAAGAGAATCATGTAATTCAGTTGGTGCCTGAAGTCATGTAATACTTCCCCAGCACAAACAAAAATTCCTCATGGCTCCAGGTCTTCTGGGAGCCAGGCTGGGGCTTTTGTTTTGGTGGCTGGTTGGCTGGTTTTTCCAACATGTCCTTTTCCTCCTACACAAGTTTTGAAACACTGAACATTTTCTAGTTTTCCATCTGTATTAGATGTACAGAGCTCAACTTTGGAAGAAAGATTAAAAACAAGAACATACAGTATGTCTCCAAGCAACAAAACACTGTCTGCAGTGGAAAATACGTCCACAGCAGTATTTGGACTTGCAGCTCCTGTTTCCATACTAAACTCTCATTGGTATCTACATTTGAACAGGTGCATTTTATGAAAAGTCAAACATGCATCTTTAATAAACAAACAGCTGCAGAAATGTACAGATGCTGAAAAAGAGGGATCGGTGATATAAAAAGGAGGTATTTTACTTTTAAAAACCAGACAATTGTTGAATTTGAACACCAGAGACACTGCAATTTCAAATACCATTGAATTTGTTTAAAAGGTGGCATTTTTAAATGACCAGGCATTGGCTTTCCCTGATTTTTAACTTTAAGGTACAAAACTTCAGGACTCTCAACAGTCATCAGCTGGTGATTTCAAGGGAAAAACTACTTTCAAAGGCAAACTGGATCTCAGCATCCCATTTTATCCAGATTAGCCATGTTAGGATTGGGAAGGTGGTCAAAAGTCCAGGTCAGGGCTCTTTACTAGCTAAATCAACTCTCTCCTTCTGTGGAGAAAGAGAGCACTTTATTTATTTCAGATATCACCACAAGATCTCCCGTCTGTGTCCATCTTGTGGCATTTTATATATGAGAAAATTCTAAAAATAAAATAAAATAAAAACAAGAGAAACCACAGGCAGAACAGCTGTTGTTCTACCCAGACAAAGCTTTGAATGAAAGCCATTATGATGGACCAGACTCTGCAATTGAAAAGCCATTTACATTTTCAAGTCTGATTCCAACTGTAAATCTTCAGTTATATATATGACAGATTAAAAGACTCTGGCCCCACTGCACTTCTCCCTGGCAATAGAAAAACCATCTGCACAGCATCACTTGTGGTTGCTTCAACTCTGTAGGTACAAATTTTTAAAGGACATGGTGATAGATTTTTTTCATTTCCCTTCCCTTAATTTTAACATGCAGCGAAATCACATGCATGGCATTTTTCCCAACTCTATGGTACTTGGGACTCTGGCTAAAAAGACTGATATGTGTTTTGATTTGCTCTTTCCCCTCAATTTGAGGGGCTACTGCACCATTTCCTTTGTAATCACACCAGCCAGGGTAAAACCCCTGTACAAATACATGGCTGTGAATCCAGGAAAAAAAAGCCAGGAATACCGCTCTCTTTCCAAGCACAGAGGGAGAGTGAAAATGAGCGTACACTATGTAACAGGCTGTGCAAATCCATCTGGAGCTGACTCGCTCAGCGGCCTGGCCTTGCTCTGGGCTCCTCACGCCATGGGTAAGGGATCAGGAATGACAGTCCTTCCACATGGAGAGCCAAGAACAAACTTCCTAGAGCCCAGGCAAGCCTTGTTTAGACAGTTTAACCACTGTTTGAGAAGTATGTGGCTCTTGCACCACAGCTGTTTCGGGGGGAGCTCCCCTTCCACCCCTGACACTGCAGCCAGAGATGTTTCCATGCCCAGAGACCCCAGAGAACACTGGATCAGTTGTTTTCCAATGCACAAGATGCAGCTTGCGAGCCCTAATTTTCAAACCTGTTAAAAGGAAGGTGAAGAAATCAGGTGAAGGATCTGTAGTTCTGGTGCGGGGGAGTGAAGGGAGGAGGAAGGCCAAAACAACCTAGAACAGGTTAATTTTTTGGTTATTAGCTAAAATACATGACAAGTGGAACCTGAGGAAAATATAGCATTTGTTGTTATTTATTGTTGGCATGATCAGGGCTGTCAGGCACTGGAAAGGAACACACACCACATGCTTCCCCTTCACCTGAGATGATACATCTGAGAGGTCACAAATTCTAATGCCTGCGAGAGGGCAGAATCAGATCCACTGTTCTGTTCAAAAAAGAAAACAAACCCCAGAGGAAGGGATTTATTCAGGCACTTATAGGTGCTTACTGCTCAGGGCCATCTTCTCTCACTACCAAGGGTGTGGTCTCAGGCTGTGTTAGATATGACCCCCTTGTGTGAACACCTCAGCTATGCCTGTGGCATCATTAGGTGACATCAGAGAGTGCTCAGCAAACGCTCCACTAATGCCACTCAGTACCACAGACAACCTGGGACTGGTTTAATTTGCTTCATATAATAATGAGTATAATGGCATAAACAGATTAAATTCTAGAGCATGAAGCGCGTGCACTTGAAAAATATATTAACTGAATCATCAGCTAAAGGATTTTCAAGTTGGCTTCTAATCCTGCAATTAATACATCAGGGCAAATTATGTCATTTACATGCCAACCAGAAAGGGAAGAAAAAATTGTAGAGTGCTGCAATGAGTGCAACACTTAACTTCAGCTCTTGAATTTAATGGAGAAGCAGTTTTTTCTAGTAGTGCTCATACTGCATTTTTGAGTTTTAAAATACACTGCACCACGCCTAATATGGAATTACTGGGTGCCATTGTGGTTTAGGCAACAGAAGTTAGAGATATCCCAGTGCTTTTCACCTTTCTGGAAACGAAGTGAAATTTGTCTCCTGCTTTAAAAACTCTGTAGCCTGACACCTGAACGTTTACCCAGAAGACGTCTCTCCATCTGCTTCACAGATTCTCTGCAAACACTCTCAGTGTCTAGGGTCCTTTCTCCAGCGTAGTCAACCAGACTGAGCCCCACTGTTGTCACACAAAATTTTCATGTGCAGCAGTCTGTCACAAAAACAGTTCATTTTTCTTCTAAGCTTATCAGATTTATTTATTTATTTTTACTAAATTAAACAGTAGTTTGCTATAATAATTGAAGTCAGAGCCTGGCGGAGCTCAAGGAGATGTGGGTACTACCATCAATTTTCAGGATGACATTTGGCAAAGATCTAAAGGGCCAGTGTAGTGAGTCACTTATATTTGTTCTTGGCTTTAAACAGATCACTGGTCCTATTGATCAGTGTCTTAAATGACTCTTTAGCCCAATTTCTCTCACTATTCACTGCAGATGCTGATGAATCTTTTCAACAAAGAAAGGATTTGTGAGTATTCCTGCAGGAACACCTGCAAAATATTTAAAGAAAGTAGGCTGGAAGATGGACTAGAAATATAAACACCCAGAAAAAATCCACTAATTCACAAAATATTTGTAATTAACTAAGACAAACTACCCTGTGCCTCATTTCCCAAAGAGACAGCAGCTGACCAAAACAACTACTGTTTCTCCTTAAACAAGGCAATAAATGAAGAGCCTATACTGAGTGGGTAGACAGAAGTTAGGGAGCAGGATTTAAGAGAAAGTCTCTTTGAGATTGACCCTACCCCTACTTCTGTAAAAGCAGCAAAAATGTTGTCTACGGAGAAAACCATGAACTTCCATTATTGCCATACATATGCTGTGGAATTGAGTCCAGATCTGCCAACCTTTACCTGTGAGAGCAGGGGCACAGGAGCAGTGAGATATGGCAACACTGACAAGCTGCAAACAGCATCACCGCTGCTTCCAGAAGGACAATCTCTTCACTAGCACCTCTTGAGGTCCCACGTGCCAAAAAGCTCCCTGCTTAAAAAGCTGGGATAAGATTTGCGTGTACTCTGATTTACACTTTTCTCATGTGAACAAGAGGTTTTCTCATGTGAACAGAGATTTTAAGACATTTTTAGATCCAGAGCTTCACCAAGAAAGTGGCCCTGCTGGCTGCTGCCGAAACAGAAATTACTCTTCCAGCCCTGGATTTTAAAGGCCCCCTATGGCTATATTTAGTCTCTCTAGAGTCTAATAGATAGCTGAATAATCTTACGAACCTTCAGGTGAATGCTTTAGTAAATGATTCCTATTCCCCTGGGTAATACATAGAAGTAATTTATATGTGAAATTAAAGTAGGTGACTTACATATAACAAGAAATAATGTGGTTGATAGAAAGCTGTAGTCAGGTTTTATATTTTGCCATTTGGGTATTTTATCATCAGGTTAGAAACCACACTGTTATCTGAGCATCCCTGCTGCTGTGAAGTACAGGAGCACCTCAGATTGTTAATCCTACTCTAAAAAAAATTAGGCTGAAATACTTCTTTCACTTTTCTTTGGTGGATTGACTTTGTGTTGGGTAGCTCTTTGCATATATTTCTACATTTAATGTTCCTTTTTTTTCTCCTACCTGTTCTGCAGGATAGCAAACCAACTTGAAAACAAGGAGAAAATATGCCACAAAGTAATTTAAATTGGCAGTTAGAGTCAAGGGAAAGTAAAGAAAGTGAAACTACTTCCGGCGTGTCATATCTCCCCCGCCTTCTAACTTCTTTCTCCAGGAGTCAGAGGAACTATTTCATGTGGTAGGTAATGCTCTCCTTCAGCTGTTTGCCCAGATCCCAGGTCCAGCATAGCACAGGAATTTGTCTAGGAATTTTTCTTTGGGGCTACCTGCATGCTTCAGATGTATGCTAGCAGATTGGATTATTAACAATGGCATCGTGAAATCATATTCCTGAATTGCTTTTACAAACCTGTTGCTGTCACAGCCCTGAGCACAGGCTCCAAGAACTGGCTTAAAATCCAAAACCACAGCTCGGTGGCTCACAGCTTCTTATGCTCTGAGCCATACAAACACTCTCATTATAATTATACGATTGTGAAATTCCTAAACAATTAAAAATCCAGTGGCCAGTAACTATGCCAAACTATTAGAATAGCTGGAGAATTTAAGTCTCATTATGAAGAAAAATAAGAAGTCAATACCAAATGTTGTGAGGAAACTGTAACTCTGTTTGTGAATATGCAAAGCATCCAGACTTGTGAGAGTCTGAGGAACCAACTAACCAAGGAGAGAAATCACAGTGACATTCCAGGTACTGCAGTGCTAGCTATATCTCTCGATACATCCAGTTTGAAATCAGTTTTCATGATTTCATGGTCTCAAGACCATGACCAAGTCCCAGAAAAAGGTTGACAGATTTTTCTTCAGTTTTGTATGAAGCTTCTAAAACAAGAAGCCATTTGGAAAAGCAACAGATCTGAGATTATCTTGAGCAAGTCAATTTAGCGATTACTCCTAGGCTACAGCCTGCTGAAGGGTGGTGTGTACAATGAAAATGAAAATCATCCTGCCAGTGTGCTGGTCTGGTCCCCTTGCCGTTTAGGAATACAGCACAGAAGAAGTATTTAGATTCATTAGATTCATTAGATTCACAGGATCAGTATTTAGATTTAGATCCACCTCACCTAATTTATGGTACTTAACCAAGTGCCTAAGAAATAAGTCTACTTGCCCTGGGTTCTCTGTAAGACAACAGACTACCGCAGTGTCCCTCATCCCACCTAAGTCCTGAATCAACCCTTGATTTTATCAGAGGAGGTGTTTATGAAGGCCATGCTCCTTGCCTAGTTCCACAGACAACCAGGTTCTGGGCCTTATCAAAGGAACAGTACTAGCTATGAGATATAAAATTGAATATAAATTAGTAGGTCTCTTCTACTCCTCACCTTTCATCTCAGTGCATCTGAGTCTGCCACTCCCACATCTTTTGTAAGAGGGTTGTTCAAAAGGAGGGACCTGAGAGGAAAAGAGCCCTACAACTCTCCCCAGTGATGGCTGGGGACATCCTTTGAGCAGTCTCAGAGCCCAGGAGAGCTCTGCTGCCAACCAATGCCATTTTGCCACTGAGGGTATTAGCTTTCTCTTTGTTCATCTATTGACTCTTAGACAGATTCACCTGCTGGGACACCAGGGAAGCCTTTCCACAAGAGCATCTCACCATGTTATGATCATCCTAAGGGCAATCACACGGCACCTACAGGATGGACAAGGGATCAGACCCAGCCAGCATGGGTTTAGGAGGGGCAGGTCCTGTCTGACCAACCTGATCTCCTTTTA
>JAYRBT010000082.1:104061282-104081208 GCA_036023395.1 Myiotriccus ornatus
TTTTTAGCCATCAGCGCGCTTGTAGCAAGTGTGGGTAGAGCCCTTCTCAAATCTTCGTTCGCGAAGCCTAGCCATGAGTATTCTAGGACTACTGTGCTAGCAAGTCCCATGTCCCAGATGGAAGATAGGGAGTAGAAAAATCAAGCATTCTCAGATTCATGTGTGAAGCTGTCTTTGGAGTGAATCCAGGTAAATGAAGTAAATGAACCCTTTCTAGGTACTCTTACCAAACTATTTGAAAAATGCTACCAACATATATCAGCAAAACATTCATGCTGTAACTGGTATGACAGAATGGGATCATATGGTATATATTCCCCAGCAATTTATTCAGGAAACCAAGAAGAAACCCTGAAAGTATTAAATGCAACAGAACAAACCTTATAAGACTTAAAAATAATAAAAGTTGTATGTGTGCTCTGGTGAAAAGTGTAACATAGTAATAAAATGCAGAAAGATTCTCTGTTATTCACTTTATAAAAATATTACTTAAATTTTCCTGAGGGGCTATTTTTTGTGTTAATCTAGCTTCTTCTTAATCAGTCCACACACTATTAATTGTATCTCACAGTCAGTAACAAACTAAAGTGGCAGGCAGGATGCCACTTTAAAATTAAGTACCCAGGGTAGGACAGCTTTTCTTTATCATTGTTTAAAAGATAAAAGTACTTTGTGCAACTTCCCATGACTGGCTTGGAAATAATGGGTAAGCTACTTAAACTAGGCAAATAAGGCAGTTTATTGACTTTCATGCCTGTACTTCTACACTGGATGGAGTGCAAGTGGTGGGGGAGGAAGAAGGTTGAGAAGAAAAGCCCTTGAGCACACGGGTGGGTAATGAAGGAGAGAACAAAGCACTATTCCCTAGTGACGTCAGAGATGGGAAGGTTTGGAGTCTCCAAATATACCCTTCTGTAGGAATGATAACAGAAATTAAAATGGAAACTCAATTTGGCCCTGGAACAGGATTTTATTCCAAAAGACAGCATCTGGTTTGGGTGAGGTTTTTGTAATTCAAACTACACAACCTTTTGACATAAAATAGTACAATCTCTGCTCTATCAGCTAATCTCTAACTATAAAGATGTCCTGAGATACTGTTGCTGTTAATTGTTTTCATTCATCTGAGCTCTCAGATGGTGACAGCATTTAAATATGGGCTGAAAAAAAAGATTTTGCTTACAGTTGTTTTAAAGAAAGTAATATTTACTCATTTTTCCCCCTCTTAGCTTCCCACCTAGTACATACTAGAAGACACAGCCTTTTCTAACATATCACTAGCTAATTTGGGACACAGACTCCTCTTCATATCCAGAACAGTTGTGGCATTTTAATTTACACATACATGGCAGTACTCCTCTGACTGAGTTTCTGATCCCTCAAGAGAGCAGTTTTCTGTCTGCCAGTCCATTTCATGGTTTTGCATCTCTATTAATGGATGATGAAGATGGCTTTAAGCGATGTTGTCAGATTTTGCACTGTGACAACACCAAGTGGCAAGCAGAAGTGACATGTTGATGACCTTGCTGTTGAAGTAGTGATCTCTGCCAGGGGTGCACAGCATTTGCTGGGGTGCTAACTTCTTCCAACACTGCATCCAGCTTGCTAGACTCATTTGTAGATAAACCAACACAAGCACTAACAGCTCTGTGTTGATCACTCCTCTGCATGAGGTCTATGAGAAAGTAACTAGCACTGTTCCAAACAGAGGAAAAATTCAGTATTGAACAAGATGTGGCTATAAACCACTATTAAATCATTGTTCTTTATCTGTTCCTACCCCAAGAAAAAAGATTCTTCATTTATGCTTTCCGCACTAACAAGTATACTGTACTGTTTTCAGCATGCTTCTCTCTATTCACGTGCAACATCAGTCTTGGTTTAGGGAATATTTGTAGTCTAAAAAAGACTCCATTTACTTTGATAGTATCCCCTTAGAACACTTGTAATTCTCTTTCTACTACATTTGTAAAAGTTCAAAAGCTTTTTTTTGTTTGTTTTAACGAATTCAGAGAGGTCTTCTCTGGTTCTCTTTCATACAGCAAGAGGTGACGGCTAGAATAATCTCAAATTATTTATTCAGAATAGCCTTTTACTCAGCTGATAATATGGTTTAATTTATCAAAATAAGAGATGAAAAAAAGCCTTGGAAAAAAACCCCAAACAACAAAACAACAACACAAACAAACTTTCTTCCAACCCTTAATAAATAACATCCAGCATGTCTCACAGCATATGCAGGTGACTCCTTCAAAAAGATAGATCATGTGGAGCCTGTTTTCAGTGTTATGAAGCCCCTTTCCCCATGATTTGAAAAGAATTGGCATGGCTCTGACATAGCCCACATTTTTTAGGCAGTGTGAAACAATGGTTTCAATTATAGGCGAAGTGACAAACCGGGCTGGCAGCGTGCCTCCAGCTCCCCATTAGCAGAGCAGCATCGGCGCCAGCCACCCAAGCGCAGGTCAAGCTGCTCCTCATGCTGCCCCTTCCTTTTCTGGGCAAACACTCCCCCCTCCCGGTACAAAAACTAACTACAGCTACACGACACGAGAAAAAAAAAATTAAAAAAAAAAAGAAAAAAAAAAAGAAAACTCACCACATGCTCCTATTCTTTAATATATTATTTTAAATACTTCCTTGTTTCCTCTTAATAATAACCATAAATTTTAATATAATATTATTTGCCTCTTTCGATACAAGCAGGATATTGGATGTCTGAGCTTTTTCCCATTTATGAACAAGGCTTTGGCAGTACCCAAGATTTTTGCCCAGACACAAAACATCAGGCTAAGGAAACCTGAGAAACTACACTGGGGCTTGGCTTTCTAGCAGTTCTGTGAATTAAAACTCAGGCTGCAGCTATGGCAGTTCTTTACTCAACTTTGCTGGTTGAGCTGTTTTCTTCTGCCTCATACATCATCTCCCCCCAAAATCACTTTTAACCCCACACTACCTTGGCCCAGGCAGCTCTGCTCCTGGAAGGGGTCCTAGGAGCAATGCAGACATGAATGGCTGAGTGTGCACAGACCATGGGCAGGCAGGGATGAGCTAACCTGCTGACCCAGCCAGCTCAATGCAAAGCATATGTACAGTCCTTTCTGCCAGCAAGGCAGTAAGGGCTCATCCCAGCCCGCTGGTGCACAGTGGAGAAAAGCTGGAGCCTTCAGCCTGCAAAGCTGGGCGCAGGGAAAGACTTCTGCTCTTAGCCTGTAAACAGAAACCAAAGCATATATCGGAGCACTGCATACCATAACTTAGTGGTAAAACACTAGAACACGTTGCCTAGAAAAGGGGAAGATGAGACATGCCTGGAAACATTCCAGGTCCCTTCCAACACAAACAATTTTATGATTCTGATTCTGTGCTCATGAAAAATGTAATTTCTGCTGGAAATATTTCTGTCACTTAGAAGGTATCTGTAGGCTATTGCTCAACCCGTAAATTGTCAGCACTGAGGAGGTGATTTTACCAATTATATGAAAATACCTAATCATTCTTACTTCAGTGATACTTTGAAAATGGTGGCAGACTGTGGCTCTAGGGTGATTTATCAATTTTTAAAAAAAACACCCAAAAACAAACAAACAAACAAACAAAAAAATCCAGCCACATCTGTAAAGTAATTTTCACTTTGGTCATAGTGGAACATGAAGGGTCTGGAGCACAAGTCTGATGAGGAGTGGCTGAGGAAACTGAGGGTGTTCAGACTGGAGAAAAGGAGGGTGTTGTCCCAAAATAGGTTTTTTCACCTGGTGTGCAAGAAGCCAATCTTACTTACAGTTCTGGACACCAAGGGGTGCTGGGTGGCAAGTCTACAAAGCCAGTATACCGACTACCCAAACTTTCCATTATTTATACATTGTAGCAAACAAAGGCATAAATGCTCATTGACTACAAGTTACATAGTACTCTTATTAATCATTCTATCTTCCACTGGTTAAATGATTCCCTCTGTTGTTATACTAATTAGTCCGTAAGCTCAGTACTTCTCTTCTTTCGGGTCGGTGGTTTCGTGGGTCGGTGGATTTATGGAGTCGGTGGGTTATGAGTCAGAGGTTGCGATCTCCCCCTGTTCAAATTACCTCTTACCCAGTCAGAACTGATTTCAGCACAGTTGTTGAGTTGGCTTTGTTTCATTCTTATCTTGAGAGTTCTGCCAAATGTTCTCGTGCCCCGTAACTTCTGCGTTGTTTGTGTCCACTATCAGTGGTGCATCCTTCTCCCCGAGCTTTGTTAACCACCCCCTAGGTCTGAGACCACTGAAGCGTGTCAAGCCCTAAACTTCAAGAAGGCAATTCTGCCGACAAGTGGTTTACGTTTCTAAAACCTGGACATCAAGGGGGAGACCTTACCGCTCACTGCGACTATGTGAGAGCAGGTTGTGGCAAAGGGGCGGAGGGAATGGGGGAGCATCGTCCAGGTGACAAGGGAACTGGACGAGGAAACGGCCTCAAGGGGAGGTTTTATGTTGGAAACCAGGGACAATCGCTCCACTGAAAGCGTGGTCAGGCACTGGAACAGCTTGCCTGGGGAAGCGGTGGAACCACCCATTCCCGAGGCCCTCAAAGAACAGCGTGCGGATGTGGCGCTCGGCGACGGGGCGCAGCAGCGGGCTTGGCAGCGCTGGGTTAACGGTCGGACCGGGTGGCCTCGGCGGTCTTTTCCGACGGAACCCACCCCCGGCTCCCCCGGCTCCCCGGGCTCCGCCGCCGCCCTCCCCACGGCCGCGGCCCCCTCGCCGCTCCTCCCCCTTGCCGCGCAGGGAGGGCGGCGATGGCGTCACCGGCGCGCGCCGCGGAGCGCCAGCGCCGCCCGGCCGCGAACATGTCGCCGCCGCTGTTCAGCCTGCCCGAGGCGCGGCTCCGCTTCACGGTGAGGCTCCCGCGGCTCCCGGCCTCCCCACGTCCCTCCTCCGGGCCTGCCGCTCACAGCGGGACCGGGCGGGCGGGAAGCTGCGGTGTAGGGCTGCGCCTGGGCGCCTCTGGGCGCCTCTGGGCCCGGCCGGGGCTCCCGCCCGAGGGGCGGCCCGGGCGCTCCTCCGAGGGGCTGATTTACAGCGGTGTGGGAGTGAGGGTGGGGATCAGGCTTTAGAGTAACATAAATTAATGTAAAATACAGTGACATTACCGCGTGGTCCCCGCGGCGAAAACGTCCGAGCGTATTGCTTTTGTCTCCTTTGCTCCTCCGCTGAATGATGCTTTTCCCTCGCCGGAGCGGGGGAGCTGGGTGTGTGCCCGGGCCTCTGGATCCCTTCGTTTGCGGCCCAGTTTGTAGGACAACGGGATGGGAAGTGGTCTAGGCACAGGCACTCGATCCATGAGATCAAGTGCGTAACAGGAAGTATTAATGTTTAGACCATCTTGTTAGCAGGAGTCGTGTTTTCTTCAGCGTTTTCGTAAACAACCTGAGTGCAGGACTTCGAGGGATACTAAGTAAGTTTGCAGATGATACACAGTTGGGAGCTGTTGTCTCCCTTGAAGACAGGCTCTCAGGCTCAGGGTGCGATTCTTGGGGCTGTCTGTGCAGGGCCAGGAGGGGGACTCGATGATCCTTGTGGGGCCCTTCCGACTCGGAATATTCTGTGATTCGTGTCCCAGATCACCACAACCACCTGAAGCTGTGTGTGTGGGACGTGAGACTGCGGTAGATACAGCATTGGTCACAACAGTGTGTTCCTCTGCATTTCCCTTAGAAATACTATTTTCGCCGCACTGTTAGCCCAGGTTTGAGGTGCGATGCCCTACCAGCTCACGTGACTAATTTCCTACGAGCTTGTTATTTGCCCTTCTTGTTAGGAAGTTCCCTCTGTAAACTGGCACGTGGGGTGTGGCAGAAAGGTTCCTGAGTATTTCTCTCCTCTGTCAGAGGAAGGACATCCTTCTGGTTTTGTGCCGGTTTTGTTTGTATTTTCTTTCTTTGCATTTTGGTAGACATCCACCAGAGAGGCTCTGATTAACAAAAGCATCAAGCCGTTGTTGAGTGCATTTAACCAGGTTCCTGGGAGGTAAGTAAATGTCACTCACTTTTAAAAAAAGTGCCTGTTCAAACAGCTTTTAGTAATCTTGTCCCCAGTGGTTGTTACTAACTAAGGTGAAATGTTTGCATTTCAGTGAAAATGAAAAGAAGTGCACCTTGGATCAAGCTTTTAGAGTTGTTGTGGAAGAAGAAATAGTAAGTACTTTAAACTGCTGCAGCTTATCTCTTGTTGAACCTCAAATTTCTATTTGCAGGCTAATATATTAATTTAATAGCAACTTAGTGTAAGAAAACAAACATGAACTGTGTAGTAGTTAGGTAATTAAGACTGAATATGAATGGTTCAAAGAGACTGGTAGAATTTACAGACAACACACTGTAGTAAGAGCTGTTGGCTGAGCCTTTTCCAGCAGGTCTTTGTAATGCTTATGAAAGCCTGCTCCGTCTTAAAATTCTAATTCACAAATAGGCATTGTTCTACAACTGTACTTTAAGAGTGGGTGGAAAGGGTAGGTTTAGATCAGATATTAGGAAGAAATTCTGCACTGTGAAGGTGCTGAGGCACTGGAACAGGTTGCCCAGAAAAGTTGTGGATGCCCCATGCCTGGAAGTGTTCAAGGCCAGGGTGGATGGGGCTCTGAGCAACATGATCTAGTGGAAGGTGTCCCTGCCCACGTCAGGAGGGTTGGAACAAGATGATCTCTAAGATGTCTTCCAACCCACACCATTGTGTGATTCTGTGATTTGTTACTAAGAGGTAACAAAGCTGCCTTGTCAGCTTGTCAGAAAAGAAAGATGAAAGGAATCAAATATGGTCAAATTCATACTTGAATGAGGTCTGAATGTGGGATATTAATTTTCAGGGATAAATGATTGCACATTAGGGTCTCTAGTGGCTGGAAGCACTCAGGAAAGCATGCTTACTCAGTAAAAACTTAATGTAGTTAACTGACATGTCAAATTTAATAGGTAGTTGGAAGTTTTGGGAAGTTGAGCATCAGTATTTGTTTAAAATTTGCCTACTTGAAGACAAGAATTTTAGTTTTGTTAGATGTATTTAGGTCAGAATTGAGAAGTTTAACACTCTTTTCTTTGCTTAGATAAACAAAGCTCCATGTGAAAATCTCCTGGCAATTATATCTCTTGCTATTAATGGAGTCACAGAAGGTGAGCATCTTTCTTTTGAATTTGTTGGCAGTTTTAGAGACCATTTAGGGGAATTTTAAAATCTTGTTTTCTGTAAGTCATCTAGAGTGGCAAGCTTTTGTAATATGTGGCCCTTATGCTAGTGGTTATTAAGTTTGTTTCACAAGAGAAACTAGGTATAATTTAATCAAATTCAGTTATATGTGTGACATTTGTGTTGGAATCTTTCTTCTGTTTTTTAATTGAGAAATATGCATGGTTTTGTCTGCAGCGTGATTAGCATTTTCTGTCTTTGTCCACTCTAAAATGCTTAGATTTATCCCATCATAATTTCAGAGATGAGACCACCGAGGCAGTACGTGGCTGGTTTTTAGATACTTGAATCTGTTTCTGTAACTGTCTTTTGTGTCAGAAATCAGCGTGCTGATCTCTTCTGAAGTGTATTTTGCGCTCTTCACCTTGTTTATTTGTTCACATTACAGATAAAATACTGCTTTCTTTTAGTAGGTATAGCTCAACTACATGTATGTTTCATGAACTGTGGAATAACTTGACCTGTGATTATGGGGAGTGCTGATACTGCCTACAAGCATGCATAGACAGAATTGGAGCACTACTTTAGCAGTGCTTCACTTGAGGAAAAGGCTCTCAGGCTGCATGGGTGGGTGCAGACTGACTAACTGTGGATTTAGAAGTCTGAAAGAGCTCACTTGCAGTCTGCAAACAGGTGCGACATTGTTTCAGACTTTGAGGTCTTTAGAACAGTTGCTTTTTATTTTCTGGTTTACCTTAGTGCAAAGCTCTTGTAAAGCTCATTTGAGTATATCTGTATATAGAAATAGCTTTAATGAAAGTTCATGCTTTAGCCCAAGCTTTTTGTTAGGGTTTGTAGGAACCAAGGAGAACTTTTTTCTTGCCTTTTTTTTTTGTTTTATATAATGTCCCTCAAGTGCCATGCATCTTAATTTTTTGCATTTCAATTCAAATTTATTGAATAAAATATTCCCTGTTCCTTTTAGGTATCTGTACTGCATCAACTCCTTTTGTGCTTTTGGGGGATGTTCTGGATTGCCTCCCTTTGGATCAGTGTGACAAAATTTTCACTTTTGTGGAGAAAAATGTTGCTACATGGAAATCGGTAGGTATTTTTCCAAAATGTTATATAGTTTTGCTAAAGCTTCTATCTGCCTGACCCATTTTTACAAATGGATTTTAACTGTCTTTGCATCGACAGGTTAAGTGTCAGCAACTCTATAGGCAGCACCTGAAAATCATTCCGCTTTCTCAGAGTTTTCCTAAGCTGCATTTTCTAACCAGGACTACTTCCCATAGCAATTAATTCAGGCTGCTCTGTTTCAGATAACATTGTGGTCCTTCATAGTCATGAACTGTTCTTTATCATTAATTCAAGTATCTACCAGTGTCTTTCTTCTGCTGCCAAATTACTAGTACTGTGAACGCTCTAAATCTTTTGTGAGTGTTCTTTGCTTATTTGTTTAATTAATACATGGAATAATAAAGGCAATGAATGTAAAAATTAACACATTCCAGGAAAAAAACTGGATGCTGTTCTTACAGTTCATTGACACACATGGTTTTTCTGTATGAAGGCTGGATTTAAATGTGTTTTATGCTTTCTTGGAATTTGTGAGACTGCATGTTTTTATGTTGCCTTTTTGTGAAACCTGACTTATCTAAGGGAAGACTCAAATTTAGAGTTATCAGTAGGAGTGACTCATACTTAGTCATAGCTTTTAATTGGGTTAATATCTGCTCAAGAAGGTTCTAAATGTTCTAAATACCTTTACTCTGTTTCAGAATACATTTTACTCTGCAGGGAAAAATTATTTGCTACGAATGTGCAATGGTGAGTTGTAGTTTCTGGGGGCAACGAGGAGGGAGGAGCAAAATTAAAGAACTTCCATTCTCAGCAAATGAAAGTGAATTTAATGATTTAATTTAAATTCAGATGTGTTCAATAAGTAATAAATTTATAAGTTGCATCACTCAGCAGATATTCATGAGTCTTGCTAATTAACATAAAAGTCATTCTGGCCTCAGGGAACTCTTTTCATCAGTGGAGGTCACTATAGAAGAATAGGATTCATTTGAACTTATTTTTTATTGGTGTTAAAGGTGTTAAGAGGATTGGTAGAATGCATTTGGAAAAAATGTGTGATCTGAGAGAGTTACCAGCATTTAAATTTACAAATCTGAGCTTCCATTCATTAGCTCTGTAGGTCATGTAATTAGCAGGGCTTGAATTCTATTGCATGAGAAATGAAAAGAGGGATAACTACTAACATTCTTTACCTTTTACAATATTTAGACCTCCTAAGAAGATTATCTAAGTCACAAAACACGGTCTTCTGTGGAAGAATTCAGCTGTTCTTGGCTAGGTTATTTCCGCTTTCAGAAAAGTCAGGTGAGATTTTTTGCATTGCATCACACTTAACATCTGAACAAGACTAAATATGCTCAATTTTTAAAGTTTGTGATGATTGCAGACCAAATCCACTTTGGGAGAAGTTCACTTTGCACTTGTATCTTAGTTCCTGTTTCTGTCCTTAATATTGTGACTTTCACTTGCTTTGATTTCAAACACAAGCTTTGAATGCTTGTGAGAAGCTTTGAATACTGAGAATTTAGTATCAGCATCTCATAAACAGTCAACTGAATGAACAGACTTGGGAACTTCAAAGCCACTAAGACTGACCCTATGTTTTTCACAGGACTTAATCTGCAGAGTCAGTTCAACCTGGAAAATGTCACTGTTTTCAATACCAACGAGCATGAGAGCACTCTGGGACAGAAGGTGAAAATTCCTGTCATTTTTCACTCATTCTGCAGTAAACATGTAAGGTTGTTTGCACAAAAACGTGCTACTGTACTTAATGGTTGAGACTTAGTTAATGTTTGTCACTTGGTTGTCCCTTTTCCAGGTTGAGCTGTTGGTCTGGGACATGGGCATGTTACCTGGTACATTAAACTGTGTGCTTTGAGGGGAACAAGGTTGATTTGATTGTGAGGAATAAGCAGTGCCACTTACTGTGCAAAGTTTTCCCCACAGTGTACGGAGGATAGAGCAGTCCCTTCAGCTTTTTCCAGGAGAAGTCAGGCTGTCGTTGCAAAGTTTAGTAAGGTATCAAGACAAGAATTTGTTGCACATTTTATGGTAATAGTACTTTGGAGATCTTTTGAGTTACCAGCTTAAGCTTTCTGATCTAAAATGTAATGGTACATTTATAAGAAAGAACATTGTGAGAACTGTGTCCAAATTGTGGTGGTATTTACATAAGTTTTAAATTATTTTTTCCTGTTAGCACACTGAGGAGAGAGAAGAAGGAATGGACGTAGAAGAAGGTGAAATGGGAGATGATGAAGCACCAACAAGTTGGTGAGTTTATAGAAATTTTAAAAATTTAAACAAAGCTTTATACAGTGAAAGTAAAAAGCTGTTTGGGAAATATCTTTAGTTGTTGTGGTCAGAATTCTCCTTACCTCCTGCCTCTCAAGATTAGTATCTAATCAGTTAAGAGACCTGGCAGTGGCTTAACTGTTTAAGTGGAGTTGCCTAGAGGAGAGAGAAATGTACAGATTTGAATAAGTTGCATCCCCTGTCTGAGAACCACTCTGGTTTTGGCAGTTTTCCAAATTCCCTTGTCAACACTTTTGATAAGATGTATCAATGGATTTTGAATATATGCTGTATATGCTCTTAGAAGAAAAGGCTGTACTCCTCTTCATCCCTCAGATAGTGGAAAAACTCCTAGGATTCCTTTTTTGTACTATTTTTGCTTTTATGCTGAGAAAGTAGCAATAGGCTGGATGGAAAACTCTTTTAGGGACAAATTCTAAGTTACAGATTTCTCTCTAAGGGTTCACTACAGACTCATTAATTCACTTCCAAAATGAATGATATTTTCTGGAGTTGTGCATTCCTGAATGGACTTGAATTTAGGATATTGCTTTCAATATGGTTATTTTTTTTATTATTTTTTTTTCTGCAGTTCCATTCCAATAGATTATAACCTGTATAGAAAATTCTGGTCGCTTCAAGATTATTTCAGAAATCCTGTGCAGTGCTATGAGAAGGTGTCATGGAAAACTTTCCTTAAGGTAATCTGAGTACATGCTTTCAACCATTCAGCCTAAGTAAAAGTCATTGTTTATACGAGTAGCAGAGTGACTGTGTAAGTACAGAACTTTTCAAAGGCCCTTGGAAAGTGCCACTGAAAAATGACAGTGCACAAGGAAGTGCATTTTGCTGTTTTCTAAAGTGAGCCTTTGCCTCTAAACAGTGTATTAAGATGTACAGTAAACCCCCTAATGTAACTTGTGTAAGTCAATAACAGAAAGACTTCATGTGTTGCAACAATGCCACAAGTACCTTTTTTGTGATTTATCAGCTGCAAAAAGCAGAACTTCTGGGTTTGTTTTTTTTTTTTCTTTTTATTCTGAGCAGATAAATAGCGTATCTAGCTCTTACTTTTGAATAGTCATATTGATCCCAGTGGGATTCTGAAGATTATTGGTTTCTAGTGAAGCAAATCTCTTCATAGAAGCAATGAGTTGAATGTCCCCTTCAGCTAGCTGTTTCAATTTTGCTTAGTATGAATATTGAGGGTGATTTATTGCTAAGCTACTCTTCCTTCACAATTTGTCACTCAGTGTTTATTTAATAGCAAGAAGCCTAGGTTTTTTTAATCTTCATTCTCTGTGCTCTGGTAATAAGAGGTGGCATCTGCTCAGACATCGTAATATAAATCTAGTTAATGAGATCTACTAATGGGGTCAAAAAAAGGAAAAAAAAAAACCAAACAACACAAAAACACCACATGTGTGCAGTTCAAAAACTGAAGGCCAGTCTTAAGTCTTTCAGGTGAAATTTTTTAATTAAAGTAGCACTATCATCACATGAACCTTTTTTCTTCTTGACACCTAAACAGCAAAGCAGTTGTGCACTGTTCACAACCCAAAATGTTGCGTTTCTTAGCATATTTTAAATATTCCATATGATTAGACATTCCAATATGGTAATACTTTCACTGTTATTTATATTCCGAAAGATCCTACATATCTGTAGCAAATGTGTTGTTTCAGTGGGTTGGTAGCAAGTTTACAAATTATTTTACTTGCTTGGCATTAAGTCTAGTGTAGTTTTCTAACTACAAAGATTTTGTATGATTTTCATGTGGTAAATAACTCTGTTTCATAGTACTCAGAAGAAGTTTTGGCTGTGTTCAAAAGTTACAAGTTGGACGACACTCAGGCTTCCCGAAAAAAGTTGGAAGAACTAAAAACAGGAGGAGAACATGTATATTTTGCAAAGTTCTTGACTAGTGAAAAGGTATGTGATATTTCTTCTCAGAATCCCAGGCTAGTTGAGGTTGGAAGGAACGTGTGTCTAGTTCAGCCTCCCTGCTCAAAGCTGTCAGATGGAGCAGTGGATCAGCACTTTGTCCAGTTGGGTTTTGAATGACTCCACAGATAGAGACTCTGCAATTTCTCTGAGTATCCCATTACACTGTTTGATCACTTTATTTAGATAGATTTATTGTATTTTATTGGTTTTGGTTTGCCTCTGTTAATTAATGATTTAGGGACTTCTGTTTCTGTAATAAGAGTCTGCACTAAAGCTGACATTTGTTTATTGCGTTTCATTTGTAATGTGCATTTATAAATAGAGGTTAAAACGTAAATACTTTAAAGATCTGTTTGGTGCCTTTAGGATTACTTTTTCAAAACTTGTCTGATGTGCTAACTATGTTTTGTGCTCCATAATGGTCTTATTTAAAATTGCTTTCAAAAATATCTTGAGAGGGTTTTATTCTGTTACTGTAAAGCCAAAATTACAGAGCTCTATTGAATTTAATCCTAAAATTGTTGTGTTCTTTTTGGAATACTATGTAACTTAAACTTTTAAATGTATGCTTTGGTAGATGACAGAAAGTCAATCCCAGTGCAGCATGAGTTTTTCTGAACTACAAGAGTGGGTAAATTCATCATAGGTCTTTGACCTATAGATTGACAATTTTTAAATAATGTGTTATAGAAGATACAGAATGTAATTAACACCCAATAGTCAAAGGCCTTTATCTTCAATTGTTCGCTTTGTATGATCTATGGTGCTGCAACATACAGGATAGAAACCACACAGTGTGTCACTGTGCAAGCATTGATGAGAGTGAACTCTTCTGTGGTAGCCAAATCTTCATGTTGTAGCAAATAGTGAGTAATTCACAGGAAAAGGGAATGAGTTGTCCTTTGGTTGCTGAAATATTTGAGTATTTGTTTTTCCAAAATCTTGTTCACTTCAAAGTGAATGTTGTTAAATCCAGCACTATGAAATCTTGGGGTGCTTTTACAGGAAGTTCTTCATGCTTTCAAGGAGATGATTTAATTAGAAACTTTGATGCCCTTTCCTAAAGTGTGCTAGATGACAGTTTACCCATCTTAGTACCTTATGAAGCGCTGAAAGTACAGGTGATGTTGAGTAGACTTCTCATGATCTTGTTTTAAAAATAGTCCCCATGGAGTTTATCAGAAACGTTTGGTGTATTTTTTCACTTACACATTTTTGGTCTCATTAATGTGTAATTCTTTTGTTGTTGTTGTTGTTTAGCTGATGGATTTACAGTTGAGTGACAGTAACTTCCGGCGTCACATCTTGTTACAGTACCTAATACTGTTTCAATATCTAAAGGGACAGGTCAAATTTAAAAGGTAATGTGAAAATATTTTGTGTTTTGGGTAGGGGCAACTTGGACATAAACCAAAATAGAGTTTGTCTCCTTGTTCTGAGTTTCTTGTGAAACTTGGAGCCTTGGATTGGTAAATACAGGGAGGAGACTCTCTTTGGCAGCAGCAAGTTGTTAGACCAGTGAAAGTTACCTGTGTGTGGCATCATTTTGAATTTATATTGGCTCTGTAATGTGGCATTGGTTGCTGATTGTTTTTTCTTAGTGTGCTACAGAATTCTAAATTAGCAAGAAATAACAATGGTGATTGTTGCTTTTATATATTAATGGGACAGAACCAAACCTTATCTTTTCCTAATCTCAATGTTACAGTGAAGAAAATTCTAGCTCTGTTCATTTCCTGTGACCTTGGCCATATTTGTGCATAATGATTGACATCATTAACAAAGCAGCTTTCTTTCACCTCCAATATGCTGCTTTTTATAAATAGCTTCTAAAGAACTTTGTAAACTGGGCTAGGAGCATCATCCTAATTCTATAGATTATTTACCAAGGCAGTCCAGTGCCAGAGAAGAATGGAATTCAGGTCTTCTGAATTGCAGTTCAGTCCTGTTGACATGACAGTTAGTCATTTCAATCACAGTTCATTAAAATGTTCATTAAAAGCACTCATTTATCAGTGATCAAGGATGGTATGAGATACAAATGCTGTATATATATATGTATATAACACTTGGTGATTTCTTTTGAGATGAGGCTTTTCATTGTCCCCATTTGTTGTGCTTTGGGTCCAACGTCAAGGTGTGATCTAGAATCACACAAATGGGCTTCCTATTGGATGAATCTAAACCTTGAAAGTAAATTCCCCAAGCAGAACTAATTAATTCCATAAACTAATGAATGGTCAGTCCCTAGGACTAGACCAGAAAAAATTCAAAGCTCTTTTCTTCAGATCCCCTCTAACACCCCTCAGAAGGTATGTAGTGTAAATGACATGTCCTCAACACTATTTTGATGTGTAGTAAACTCTTAAAATTTAAAAAAAAAAACCAAAAAACACAAACAGCTGATTTAGTGACACTTTTTGTTGTGTTGTTTTGTTTTTCCATTCTAGTTCAAACTATGTTCTAACAGATGAACAGTCCCTTTGGATAGAAGATACTACGAAAGCGGTTTACCAGGTTGGTAGGGTATCTACTTACATAAAAGTGGCATGGAAGAATATTTAGCATGTAATATTGTATCAGCCACCTTTGAAGCAGTAACTACCATTTTCTTCATTTTTTTTTTATCTGCATATTCTGCTACAGATATAATGCAAAAGGTTCACTTTTCTTTTTTTTTTTCTCCTATTCATAGCTTCTTTCAGAAAATCCTCCCGACGGGGAAAGGTTCTCAAAAATGGTAGAGGTAAGTACGTTAATGCCTGTCTGAACAAAGTCTGTATAGCACATAAAAAAGCAGTTTCAGCTTGAACTAGCTTTTGGAACACAGATGTTGTGTCTGAGAGAACTTTTACCTCGTTTCAGTAAAAAAAGGTCTCATAATTTTTTTCTGTAGTCATATTCTTCCCATATTTTCTTTAATGCTCTTTTCTTCCTTTTCCTGGAGAGAAATGGAAATATGCATATATATGCATGTGTACATACAGGACAGATTGGTTATTAAAAACTAAGAAATCTTTGCAGGTAGGAGTGTGGTTGCCCAAAGACAGGGAAATAAGATAAAAGCGAAGTCTAAAAAAAAATGTTGTTTTTTTGCTTTCCTTTCTTCATTTACTTTGACTGCATCTATTGTCTTGTTTAGACCAGGAGAAATAAAGCCTTTCCTACAGTTACTGAAGAGAGGAGAGGTACTATTTTTGAATAAATTAAACCAGGTGTTGAAGATTATACTAATGACCTTCAGAATAGTGGCTGAAATACACAACCTACAACCAGAGTATTCCCCTTGATTTTAGTATCTCAATTAAAACCTCTGGAGTTAACTCCAAAACTGATTATGACCCTAATAATGTGCAATACTTTCTGTGTTTCTCCAGCATATATTAAATACTGAAGAAAACTGGAACTCATGGAAAAATGAGGGCTGCCCAAGCTTTGTGAAAGAAAGGTAACTGTATTATGAAGTAGAAGCTTTCTGCTGCTTGTTTGAAATGGTGGTTCCACTTCAGAATGTGGTACCCATAGGAGTGTTAACTATTCCCAAAACTTTGAGATTTGTATAGCTGCCTGTCCCTTCAGCGTGAGCAGAAGGCTCTTAGATTTCTGCCAAAAATCTTAAGGCTTCCATTGTGCGAGGGAAGAGGTGGTTATGGATGGGTGGGCTCTCAGGAGTGCATTCCTCACTGTCATGGCAACGTTTTGTTGTGCTGAGGAGACTGGAGCAGGCCGTGTCCCCTCCTGCTTTCAGCAGACCCCAGGCTGAAAAAGTTAATGCCTGACTTTCCCATATACCGCTTTGGGTTGCCTCTAATGAAGCCTTTGACATTATGGCTGTGGCAGGGCAGCATACCTGGAGTTTGTGCAACAGTTCTCTTGTGCCATTTACTTATTAGGTTTGCCACTTGGTGGTGATCGCTTACCTGAAAGGTAGTGACAAGTGGCTTTCACCACTGCGAGGTGTAATTCGTTGGTAACTAGTGGCAAAACTTGAACTCCAGATGTCTGCTAGACTATCTTGAGGGGGGTGACCAAACATCCGCCTTCCATCCTTCTTCACTGCACACACAGACTGTAGCCTCTTTGTGGTAAAGAGCATCTGGGTCATTATCTTTTGAAATTGGAGAGATCGGGTGCAGCCACCTCTTCATGACTTAGGCTGTTTGAAATAAAAGGGAGGGGGGACTGTGAGAAGAGAGAAATTATTGTTGGGGGGGGCTTTTGGGGAAGTACAGCTATGAAATTTGACTTTTGTAAATGTTCTGTCTCCTCCTTTAGATCTCATCCAGAGTTTCAGCTTGGGTAGGTCTTGCCCTAACCTCAGTGGTCTGGGATCTCCATTCTCTGATCCCATGAAATCAGGTGCAGCTGGGGAAAGAGACCTTGCGAACATAGAGCAGATGATGCCAGCAGCAGGGTAGATCATACTTATATGTGCTGCTGGCACAAATGTGATTTCCTTCTTTTTCTATATTGGGACTCTGGTAGACCTTTACATTTGTGAGTGAACTAATTTTGGTGTCTGGAAGATTCCTTTCCTTATCCTTACTTTGCCTTCTCTTCCATCCTGCCTCCTTCCACTTGAGACTCACAGTCCTTCTGATTACTTTCATTATGATTTAACTTGGCACCATCTGAAGGTGAAATGCATTTATTTTGCTCTCGAAATATTTGTGGTTTGATACTAAAGAGTATCTTTTTTTTCTTTAGACCTCCTGATTCTAAACCAATGAGGCCTGTGAGAAAGAGGCCAGCTCCGGAGGACTTCTTAGGAAAAGGATCAAACAAAAAAATCCTTATGGGGAAGTACGTTGGAATTTTTTTTCTTTACAGGGTTTCTGGGTTTGGATTGGTTAGTTGGTTTTGGGTATTTTGTGGAGGGGGTTTTCCACTGTCTGTTTTTTTCTATACAGTAATTTCTAAACTTCCTTACTTTGGAACTGCCAGGACAGAACAGCCAAGGGATATATCATTCTTTTAAAATTTGCAATAGGCTTCCTTTCCTTATACCCATCTCTTGTAGATCCCTTGTAAAATGTGTGTAAGTGTGGAATGATAGAATGATGAATGTGGAGTTTGATGTGTGTTTATGCTTCTCTTTTCAGTGAGGAACTGACCCGCCTTTGGAATTTATGTCCCGATAACATGGAAGCTTGTAAATCTGAGAGTAGGTAGGTAAAAACTGGGTGTGTTTAAAGCTGACTTTCAGCACTTTAATTAGAGAATTACAGTTATTACAAAATTGGCAAAAGGTAAGTATACAAGGTGATCTTAGGAGGTGTGCCATTTCACTGTGTCTTGAGAGAAGTTGGTTGTTCGAATCTTTGCCTTGAAATCGCCTTACAGTTTTCTTCACTTCTTCCGGTGTTTTTGCTGTCAGTAATTTTCATTGCTTAGTAAAGTAAAATCTAAGCTAAAAACCAGATGAAAACTCCCATTTCATAGAGCGTGATTGTATAATTAATTACCTTATATAATGAATGAAGATTGCCAAGTCTGGCTCTAATGAAGTTAGCGTGCTATTTGGCTATGATATTCAAGTAGGCCTGTGCTTTGAACAATGCTAGACAAGAGGAAATTGGCTGGCAGGCATTGTTCCAGCACATACTGGATCTACTCGTGCTGCAGAGGTAGAAAAACACAATTATTGGTTGTCCCTTCTGCTTGCACAATTGTAGGAAATACTTAAAATGTACTCTGCTACATAACTTCATTAGAGATAGCAAAATCCCTTTCTGTGCAGACATAATACCTAGTAAGAAAATTTGCAAAAGGGATGGGACAGTTCCCAAAGAGAGCTCTGCTACTAGTGGCTGTGAAGTCTGATTGCCTGTGGAGAGCTGCTAGCTGTGCAGATGTCATGAGTGGAGGAATTGCTTTTCCAGAGGTTTAGAGCTTTGCAGAGGAAGTGCTGTCCTTTCTTGTGAGCTGGGATGTACAGGAAGGCCTCTGACAGGATACTTGCCTGTACTAGGCCAAGGGCTGAAGGTGAAGTGTTTGGGTCCAAAGCTTTTGATTGCCTGTTCGTGATTATATTGTGCTGCAATGTATTTACATAAAAATATAAAAAAAATAAAACCCTAAAAAAACGGAGGTAAACCAAAAAAATGCGTGCCATGGTAAACAGGAAAGACAAGATCCCATGGGGTCTGGATTCAGTGCCAAGTTTTATTACAGACTTCATGACTGTACGTGGTCAAGTGAACGTAGCTTTTTGCTTTGGTTCCTCACATCTCCCTTCAAATGGGGTAATACTTCCTTATCTGTGTTTTTAGATGGTTGTTTTGGGGATAACACAGCAGGACTCAAATCAGATGGGTTTTCAAGTTGCTGGCTTTAGTTCCAGTGATAGTGCTAGACTTAAATCATGCATGGGGCACTGCTGCCACGGGCAAAACACGTTTCTCAAAACCGAATTGAATGTATAGACCAGTGTGCTTCACCCCCTTCTCCAACTAATTACTAGGTTCCCTTGCAGAAGCAGATGTATCTCTGTCAGCATTAGGTAGCAGAAATACAGATCACTATGAGCTTGCTTGTTGCACCTCTGATAATTTTGGCTCAGAGTAACCTATAGCTCTTATGTAATCTGAGTTTCTGGCCTGCACCTTCACAGCAGCAAACTGTCCTGATCATTGGAAATATCATTTCTGTTCTATTTTTTTTTTATTTTTTGGTCAGGGCTCCTTTTGTGCTGGCTTAAATACCTGTCAGAAGAAACCATGAGCTGTTCCAAGAGCAGATGGAACTGAAAGGGGGTGGGAGGGGATCACTGTGTTTTGCTGATCCTGTCAAATTGCACGAAACTAACAACCATTTTAGACTCCTGAGCACTCGTGAGCTTTGTGAATGCTGTTGACAGATGTTGATGTCACCTTTTAGTATGGCAGAAGGTTTAAATGTATGTAATAGGCAGTGCTAGCGACTGCTGGTACACCCCACTGGTTATGCAGTAAATAAATTTTATAGCGACATGTATCAAACAGATTCTTTGCTAATTTGCAGTTGTTAAATTTGAGTGGTTGGTTGGAGGATTTTTTTTTTTCTTCAGTGGATAAGCTTGAGATGTGTATGAAGGAACTGAAAACCAGCTACTTTATAGTAGATTGTGAAGCGTATTAAAGCTTCTTATTTAATTTTTTAGAGAATATATGCCGACGTTGGAGGAATTTTTTGAAGAAGCTATTGAACAAGCAGACCCTGAAAACATGGTTGAAAATAAGTATAAGTACGTTGATCTTTGTGTTTCACTTGATTTTGATCTCTCATGTTTGCATTGTTACAAGAAAACAGACTGTTGTCAGCAATACTGATATCTGTGCAGGACTCCAGTAATGCACAAAAAATTTTTGCATTTGACAGAATTATAATAATTTCTAAATGTCTCAGATCTTTTTTTTTTTTTTTTTTTTTTTTTTTTTTTTTTTTTTTGTTTTTTT
>JAYRBT010000082.1:104081308-104106943 GCA_036023395.1 Myiotriccus ornatus
CCCTATTGACTGTGGTTGGAATTGCACCAAAGGGCACAAATTTGAACTGTTTACTTTTCCCTTTGCCTGTTTATCGGATTGGTTTTTTTAAGGGGATTATTTGTGGGTATAGGACTATTGTTTGGTTGTTTTACCGGTGGTTTTTTTGTGTTTCTGTTAATACACACATACCTTTTAATAAAGGGCTGTTAGTTTTCCTTTTCTATAATTTGTTTTTCCTTCAATCAGAGCCTCTTAATTTTGGATTTATAATTGCTTACAGGGAGGAGTTTGGGTCTCATCCTCAGCAAAAGACCCTTGTCTCATTTAAACTGGGACAAACACTTGGCAAAAAAGGCAGTTTAACAGTTAATCTGTCCTTTTTTTTTTTTTTTTTTTTTTTTGTGCTTTTATTAGATGCCAACCAAACTTGTGTTTTATTGTAGGGCTGTGAACAATTCTAACTATGGCTGGAGAGCACTGAGACTTCTGGCACGCAGAAGTCCCCACTTTTTCCAGCCAACAAACCAACAGTTCAAGAGTTTACCTGAATATCTAGAAAACATGGTAATCAAATTAGCCAAGGAGCTGCCTGTAAGTACTATTATCCTATAATAATAATTGCTGAATTCATTTGACTTCCTGGTTGTTCCTCTGCAGTCCATTTGGTACCTGTGAACAGAGAGTGGTAAGAAAAGAAAAACCAGGAAAAAAGTTTTGTACACTAAAGTAAAAATTACAAATAAAATTAGTCCAATCTGTGAAGATCCCAGTAATGCTAAACTGAAAGACATTGACTAACCAAGTAAGTGCTGAGCCCTGCCTTGTATTCTGTGAAAAAAAACCAGCTGTGGCAATCCCGTTGGTAGGCAGGAATGTATTTGTGCCCAGCCACTTGGGTTCTGTGTTGCAGTGCAAACCACATTTATGGAAGGTATAGGCCAGCGTTCTGGCTCACGAATATGTTGGGATGGCAGGAAAAGGGGCAGGGTGTGCAGCTGAAGGTACCGTGCTAAGCGTTACCAGAGCTTTACAGCAAGGTTTGCCAGAGCTCTTCTGTCAGCTCCCTGACTCTTAAAATACGTAAAATAAAAATAGACCTTGTGGAGCTGTAAATTTAATAAGGCATTAACCCTTTGCGTGTTCAACAGTACAACTTTGAGTCCGGGGGGGGGCCTTTCAGATCACTTTATACAGTGATAAGAGAGGCCAGCAGTGGGAAGGGGGTGTTTTCTGAGCCTTTGAGTTAGCACACAACCCAGCAATTCCTTGCAGATATGAACCACTGCCTCTGTATTGAGACCTTCCTTGTCTGTAATGGGAAACTACTGAGGTGTAAAGTTTGGGTTGTAATGTATAGGTTTCTTGTTTGTCCAGTCATCAGAGTTAACTGTATGCTAATAGTAGGTTTAGAAAAAATACAGGGAGGGGAAATGTGTTGTAATTTGTTTAATATAATAAGGTATCAGTGTGTGCAATATTTCTGATGGTGTTACTGTCATGTACCAAGTATTACAGCAAGAAGCACGTAAGGCCAGTGGCTGAAATGTAGAAAAAGAGGAAGTTATTTCACTGATGAGTAGCATCAGAGACTGAAAAGATTCTTGTTTGCATATTTGTTTGCCACCTTTCAGAGGTTTGAAAGTATTGAAACTTTGGGGAATTCCCAAGTAAGGAATAAAATCAGTGAAGAATAATTTTTTTTAAAAACATGCTCATCGGTAGTGGCCTCAAAGTTGGTTGCTTGGGTTTTTTTAAGTAAGTAAGTAATAAAGCTCACTGTGTAATGCTTAGTTGTTGTTATTATGAAAAGGAGAGAATCCTGTGAAGTCAGTGGATACATTTATTAGGTTTTTTAGTTGGTAATATGTTTTATTAAAACACTTGTCACTAGTGTTTTGGATGCAGGAGACTGTGGGGGAATTCTTAATTCTCATGTGGGATCACATCAGGTTTTCCATTCTAACACACATCCCAGAGACAACCCGAGAACTGTAAAATTTCTCTTCGAATACAAAGTTCATCCAGTGATGTTTAGTTCTTTCATTGTAGCCTCCTTCTGAAGAAATAAAAACAGGCGAAGATGAAGATGAGGAAGATAATGATGCTTTATTAAAGGAAAACAATGAAAGTAAGATTTGCATGTTCTCAGTCTTTTCAGTTTTTCTCTTGATGTGTATTGCAGAAGCTGTGTTTAAACATAGTTTCTACTGAGGGCCATCAGTCCTGCGTACCCCAGCGCTTCTCACGCAGGGCACCAGTAGCAACCTCCCAGGCTCATGGCCTGCAGTGCTGAAAGCATCCAGCTTGGTGGATTAGCAGTTTGATTGGGAGCCTCTTTCACCTTTTCTGCTACGTGGTGTGTGTTTACAATGTCAGTAGGTGTTTACAGCTGAAATGCCAGTATCACTGTGTACAAGCCTACCTGAGCATTCCTTGCCCCTCTTTCCTGTTCTCTCTGCCCTCTAATTCCCAAGCTAAGTGCTTCCCTATAGTCCCTGCTGGAGTGGGTAGTTACGGGACTTTCAAAAATGGATATATTCCAACTCTGAGACCTTTACTTCCTCTTCATTTAAAATATCTCAAAGGCAAAAGCTGCTCTGTGAGAAGAGCAGTCTTCCTGACAGGTATTATCCCTTGCTTATTCCCCTTCACAAACTGTTCCTTCCCAAAGTCTCTTGCCTGTACCCCTGGTATGTCTTACTCCCAGGTGTCCTTGTCCATCTCCATCTGCCCTCTTCCGTCCTCATTCACACCTTCATCTCACAACACCTTCTCCCTTGTGTGTTGTCACTCTGTGTGCCAGCTCCTGGATCCAGCTCCTGGATCTGTGGGATATGCAGGCATGGAAGCCAAACGCTAGGTACCTCTGGTGGTTTTGTTGAAGGCTTTTTTCTATTAGTGGAAAACAATTTGGCCTCTCTGAATCTCTGTTCTGTTGCCCTTTTCCATCCAGCACTTGACCTTTTCCACTGTCTCCTTGCCAATAGTAGAGAAGTTCTCTTTAGCCTAATGCTAATTAACACAGCCTTGGTGGTGTCACTGTGTGAAAAGAAAGATATAAATATTTCTTTAAATATTGTCTTAAAGCAAAGATGGCAGAGCTGTGGTCTGCTGTACACCACTGTTCTTAGACTTAAGAGAAGTGATCTGAGGGCTTCTGTTGTTCTCTTGTCTGGGATCTTCCCTCCTTTCCCCTTGATGTAGTGACCTGAGTTCAGATAAATGAGTGTGACTGATAAGTACTGGACAGAATTGAAACTTCTACTCCATGCCAGCTGGCTTTTCTGGTGGCACAAGGATGAAATATTTAATAAAAATGAAGAATATGATTAATTTTTATATGTAAGTAATTCAGCCTTTGGGTGGTTTTTTTTCTAAATTGTGAAATAAACACAGGTGGTAAGCCATGGATTGCAGACCATGATAAGCTATGCATGTGCAAACCCACCTGTGTAATCACTGCAGCACTTGGCTTCTCAGCAGAGCACAGTATTCCATGGTTTTTATCTCAATGCCAGAATGACAGAAAATTCCTTAAAGTACTGACTACACATTAAAGTTACTGTTACAGTCCTGCTGCCAATAGGAAAGGCCTGAGTCAGTCTGTCAGTAAATAAACAGATTTATACTGGGGCAGATCAGAGTCTATTAATTTGCAGTGTCAGGAAATGTTCCCTATGTCTTACTGATTCCTCCTCTTTTTCCCCCAGGTCCAGAGGTACAGCGGGACAAAGCCATGACGGGTGAACAGATCGAGTTATTTGCCAACAGGCTTGGGGAGCAGTGGAAGGCCTTGGCCCCCTACTTGGAAATGAAGGATTCTGATATCCGGCAGATCGAGTTGGACAGCGAGGATGTGAAGATGAGAGCCAAGCAGCTGCTGGTGGCCTGGCAGGATCAGGAGGGTGCACACGCAACTCCTGACAACCTGATCACGGCGCTGACCAAAGCTGGGCTAAGTGACCTTGCCGAAAGCCTGACCAACGACACCGAAGGCAGCAGCTAACTCGCTTCAGCTGCCAACTTGCTCTTTGACTTGGGGGGCTGGGGGTCTCGTTAATTGTGACTGTTCTGGTGGTTGTCATTGATAATTGTTACTATTGTTGCTAGGTAAAAGATTTTTGATAGGTATTTTTTGTTCAGGAAATGATAAAGCTTTTTAATAACACTGCAAGATTGTCCAGTTTTTCTGAGAAAAGGATTAGTCATCCTGACCCAGAAATGGGAAGCTTCATCTTGGGTGGCGGAAACGTAAAAGGGAGGATGGAGAGGCAGCTTCCAGTGCAGGCTGCAGGAGGGTTTGGCAGCAGCAGAGCTCAGGTCGCTGCCGTTGGACAGAGCAGCCTCTCCAACTGCCGCTGCCTTTGTGTGGTTTCTCAAAGCAGGGTGGGACTGTGTCACGCACTTCTGAGTCACCTTTGGGTGATGGGGAACTGTAGACTGTCAAAACAGACCTGTTATAGGTAAAATAATAGGGTGGTGATGGAACTCCACGTCATAAAATTGACTTCCAGTGAAGTGCTTGCCCGCTGAAGAGCTGGTCTGAATTAAGGTCTGAACCTTAATTACGTGACTGGGGGGTGGTTCCATGCTTATTTTTATTACTGATTAGTTTTAGCCTCTCCATGAGTTTGGCTATGTAGGAACTCCCCTGAGACATGGTGAACATGGTAATTTTTTTGGTCCCAGGTTACTGTGAAGTGACAGTTTCATTTTGAGGACATGGCTGTCTATAGATGGGTACAAGCTGTTTTCCCTCAACGAGCAGGAGATTTTTGTGGCGTCAAGTGGCAGCTGGCTACTTGTTCTGTGGCTATTTCTTGTAGTGTTTCTGCCATTCACCGACATCTCTCTGATTGATGAGTGTTTGGCAAACGACATACACTCTCTGTATTGTTTCAGCTGTTAAATCACAGCTGTGAATTTCCAGGGTGGTGAGATGCCACCTCAGAACCGAGCTCCCGTCTGCAGAGCCACTGATGAGAGCTTTGTGCCTGCTGCCCCACTTCAGATTTAAATGTGTTAGGAACGTGAGTGCTGGGTCCTGTGGTGAAGGTTAGTAGGGGTCAACATACAGGAGTTATTGGAAATAATGGCCCAAGTCTTGCCTCCTGCTGCAGGTACAGTTTGGTAGAGGGTATGACATATAACAGTTTCACTTGGTTAAGGGACTTGAGCATATTGTGAGTGGAGGTGTGCAGGGATGACTGACAGCTCTTCAGTGGGGCCTGCCTGCCACCTCCATGGTGGGAAAGCTGAGGATGACAATGGGAGGATGTAGTTCCACAGAGCAGCAACTACGCACAGGCCCCATCCCTCCTTCCTCTTTAACAGGAGACAGAACAAGCATTTCACACAGGGGAAGTCTGTAGTGTTTCTGTGGTGCACATAAGAACAGAACCACTGGGGCTCCCTTACTGGGCAGAGCTTGCCTTCCTTTAAGTACCACACAGTTGATTTAAAATATACCCCGAGGCCTTTGGTGCGCTCCCAGGGGACGCAGTGCAGGGAAGGTGGCAGTGCAGCAACCCGCAACACGATGTTAAGGGAGAGAAAGCACCTGTGAAGGCCACAGCTGACGCCAGTGTCCCCCTCCCAGCAAGTGAGGCACAGGCAAACTCACCTCTCTACCAACAAAAGTGAAGGTATTTCATATGAAGAGACTGGGACACATCAACACTGGGGACCTCCAAACCAAGGGGTGAGCGTGGCGATGGCCTTGATAGTGCTTTTCTTGATAGTGTTGGCTGTTTCTTTTACTGCAGCCACACTGACTCACAGTTACCGAAGAAGTTCCTGTAAGTAAGCAAAGCCCAGTTTTGCAGCCACCACTGGACTTATCTACTGAGAAACAGGACAGGAGAAACATCCCTACAGCTTAAAAAAAAGTGGCTTTATTCCTTGACTGCTTTGAGACATTCATCAGTGGTGGCCCAAGAAGTGAAAACAAACACATACTGTCTACACTACCAGGACAGGAACTGTTTTTAATGGAGACGCATTGCTGATCACAATTTATTTTGAAATCATGAGATGCCAGCAACAGAACAGACTGAATCAGCAGGTCAGGCTGGACAAATACTTGATTGTAGCCACAGCTGTTGGCTACGGGCAGCAGCACTGAGTTACACAACAAGGCAACGGTTCCTCTTCTACCTTCCTAACAAAACTGCCAGGTAAGGCAAAGGATGGACAGCTACTGAATTGTGGTATAAACCATGCAAAAGTAACAAATGTGAGAGTAGGTGTGTAATAAATACTTGATGACATTAGAGAAGAAGGAGGAGAGGCTCATTTTAAAAAAAAATTATCTTCTGCAAGACATTAAAGCTATTTTAAGTATTGTCACCACCACAATTGGCAGTCCAGTCCAGTAGTGACTAATTGGTACATGGATCAGTTTTAAAACAATTATCCCTCTTCACAGGAAAAGGTTTGAACAAATTATGTATCCACTTGCTAAAGCTCTGGGGTTAAAGAAGTGATCAGTAATCAACATTTATTTCACACCTAGGCAGAATGACTAAAACGGAAGACTACTGTTCAGCTTCATCTTCAACCACTTCAATTCTGCGAGGCCCATAGAGTAGAACATAAGCTATATGCCAGTCTCCACCCCCAGATAACCTCAAAATATCTTCAGGTGTAACAATGCTGACTTTGTCATCATCAAATTTAATCCATTCATCTGCAAGAAAAACAAGAGGATTATCTATTCATAAAATCTAAGCTTGCTTAACAGCTCCTTCAATGAAAGGAGCTGTGAAGGGTGGTTAACACTGCTGCAATTTGTTAAATTTTTTTTTTTTACCTTGTTTCCTTTTAACCCAAGACACATAATGCCCAGAGGAACTTGATCTGCCTTGATGTGTTAGCACTGCCTGCAGGTCATAATAGCCGCAATTGTTAGAACCAATATCTGAGGAAAGAGGGGCAGGAAAAAAAGTTATATCAAGTCCTACTTGGACAGCTGCAGTATTTTCAGCAGCTTGCAGACCCAAGACACGTTAACCATGCCGCAGCGCTGTAGTTGCGTAAAACCCCACCCGTACAGCACAGTACAAAACCCCCGTGAACTAAAAGCAGCAGCTCACAGCCCGGAGAGTTTCTCAGGAAACCCAGGATTTTGTGTGTTTTCATGAAATAAACATGGATCCATAAACATTACCGATGTAATGAAAAGGGTGAGTATGTCGGGCCTTCAATCTCCAAGCCCTGCAAGACTGAGGCAGCACCGGCACAACCACAACACTTCTACAAGTCCAGTTTAAGTTTTGTTTTGATTTCACCCACTGACAAGGCAGAGAGCAAAACAACTGCACATTACATGCAAATGTCTTTTGATGTGCATGTCTTCTATTATCACCAGCCTGTCAGATGGATGGCAATTATGCCTTTGACTATCTCAACGTTCTGGCTCACCTAATCTTTCCATTCCTTAAATTTCTGTCAGTTTCTGAAGAATAATTTTCAAAGGCATTAAAAGGAGCCAGGCTTCTCAAAATACTCCTACCATCAGGCACACTTAAACACAAGTAAATAGAAAGTTACTTTAAAGTAGATTTGCTTCCCGGTACTCACCATCAGGAAAAGAAAATGGTTCATATTTAACTTCTTTCTGTGCACCATCACTTTTACTAGACTAAAAAACAGAATATGCTGAATTAGTGTGGAATGGTTTAATAAAAGCTTTAGCACAATTGTATCAAACTCCAAATCTCCATTGATTTAAACATGTTTCTAAGTCTAAACATTTTTTGTTCAACTTGAATCAAGTGCTATTACTGTATTTTTAAGGTGGACATACAAAAGCCTTATCTAAGCAAGACCAGTTTTAAAGCAAATATATAACCATTTTAGCATGTATTGTGCCTACACTGTTCAGCCACCAGATTTATGGGTTTGTTTATGAAACAATTCTGCAGCTGAAGATTGATCCCTTTTCAGGGGCCTGCTGGCAGCAGAAGTGCCAATACGAAAATACCAGAGACAGACTCTAAGTGCCAATACATTTTGTTTGAAAAAAAGCACTCTTTCCTTGCTCCCATCTGTGCAAGAGGAGATGCAAGCCTTATCCAAATGTTTAAATGAATTTGCCAGGAGTTAAGCCAGGAAAAGACAAGCAAACTTTAAAAAAAATGGCTAAAGCACTACAGCTTTAGCTCATACACTTTTTTCTTCATTCAAGACAGAGAAGTCACTTCTAGAACTGACCTGTAGACAGGACAGGACATGAAACCGTTTACCAAGTTTTTAGAGTACTGATTTTAAGCTCAGTGGAATGTATATTCTAAATTTTGTTAGTCAGATATGTAGCAGTTCCTTGTACAACCCTTTCCAGCTGGTGAGAAGGGAACAGCTTCCTACACTGCACTTAAGAAGAGACCAGCCAGCAAGCAGCAATATTTGAAGAGAATAATTTTTTGTAATTCACAGAAAACCCTTAGGCATAACCCTGGTATGCAGAAACAGTACATTTTAACACATTAAATACATGCTGTCTGTCTACAGCATTTCACATTTCTCATCCAGCAATTATACCAAAGCAGATCTTGTCTTTTCATGAAGATGCATGATAAAGAGATCTGAAGCTCAATACAAAGATAATACATAAGAAAATAATATCTTTAAGGACGTCAAGTTTTCTCTAGTCCTTATTAGTACCCCAATTTCAGGTGTATGACTTAATTACAATGTCAGGAGACTTACATTCTTTGGCTGTTGATTTACTTTTTTGTCTTCTAGATCTTTGAATTTTGATCGATAAGAAACCATTTTTTCCTGAAGGTCTGGCGTACACAGCTCATACACATCCAACATAAGAGGAAATTTAACATCCTAGGAAGTAAAGAGCATAAAGACTTATTAGCACAATTTGGTACTCCACATTAAAGAGTTCTCCCACAAGAAGACAACCATAAGTCAAATTAAATGCAACTCTCTTCACATTTATGGCAACCTGCTCTAATGAAACTTTGGTGAGAGTAGTTACCTAAAGGGCTACAATGCTCTCACAGGAGAATGTCTAATTCAGTATAAACAAACCACCATAAATTACTATATTCAGTATACATTAATAATTAATAAATCAGATTCTTTACTGTTAACTCTCCTACTTTTACACTACAGAAATACTTATGCAGGCCTAAGGAAAAGAAAAAAAAAAAGGCATGTAGGATAACTGTACAATTGCAAAAAATGTCAGTATTTGTTATCCAAACAGTTTTCTAAAATTCAATCTTTATTTCCTTTCCCCCTCTTGTAAGAAAGGAGCATTTATCATGATGCTCCCTGGGCAGCCGACGAGGTCTGTCAGCCAAGGCCTACAGAAAACAAAACTGGAACATTTGCCTGTTTGCAGCTGGTTCTTGCATTTGTCCATCAGAAAGCCAAACAATTAAAGTAACTAAGACAGGAAGTGTTGGACAGCATAGACGTTTTTTATCAACTTACTCTCAACAACTGAAAGCATGGCCCTCTCCTTAATTAAACATTCTCCTCTGAACCACTGGTGAAAAGACACCAAAAAACATCCTAACAGCACTGGGGCAAATTCACTTCTGCCCTTCACCTCCTTCCTCAGTCTGATAGTGTAGTTTGCCACACACCATCACAACTAGAACAAAGCTACTTTGTTAATATTTTTAATGCAATTTAAAAGCAAACAATTTAGTAAATACTCTTCAAGTACTAGTTGTCTACTTATAATAAAAACTCACAGAAAAGTATAAAGAGGAATTAAACTTCAACATGTAAAAAAACTTACCTTAAGAACTTTGGCATTCACAGATTCTTTCTCTTTGTAAAAAAATCTGACCATCTGAATAGTCAGGTACGCTGGCAAGCGACTGATTTTGGACTACAAGAAAAACAAATTAGAAAAAGCTTTTACTTTTGACATTCATAGATCTTAAGCACTACAGCCTGTTATGGGAACATATTTGTACACAAACCCATGGGAATACAGCAAGGTCTCCTGTTTTGAAGCTCTGTATAGAAGTGTACTCAAAGAAATAATTTTCAACTGGTGTTAAATTTTTTGGTAGTGGATATTCAGATGCTTTATAAACATAAATCACAAGTTGTTGCTGCAATAACTTTGTGTTTTGGGACAGAAAATTGACAAAATTAAAGGAATTACAGAGAGAGAAACAGAAGTACCACTCACAGATTTGATATAGAGTGCATTTCTCTGCAGCGTTGGAGAGAGTTTGGTGATTTCCTCCTGAAGACGCTGTTTAAAGAAAAACAAGTAGTATATGTTCTTCATAAAACACAGCTTAAAGAAAAGCACAAGGGAGGTAAACAAACCATAAATTAAAACTTGTCCTGCCAGTCTCTTGTGTTGCTATCAGCCATTATGAAACACAGGATTTTGAAATTCCTTGGCAGAAAGACCATGCCCATTTATTCCTTCAGCTCCAGGCTCATTCCTGAGCCCTGACAACACTAAGTTTCTCTCTGCAGAAAATTTTACTCTACAGGAATAGAACAACTGGATTTGGTTATGAACTGTATCTGGACTTGGTTACAAATGTTTCATGTCATGGTTGTAATAACTAAAGAAAATCTGAAGTTTCTTGTGATGAGAATATTTGCACATTTCTCAGCTCTGTTTCAAACAGACAGAGCTGCATATAAGGAGACAGCTGGTGTCTCCTTATAAAATTCAGGGAAAGACCAGGCTGGTACTTAGTGTTGCAACTCTCTTGCTACAGGCAATCCAGCATAAGAATTCTAGATCTTTTTTTGGCCTAAAAGTGAGGTTTCTTTTTTCATAATCTTTTTACTTTGTGAGCATTAGCTATTTTATCTTACTTTTTCTTCTGAATTCTGTCAAAAAAAAAAAAAAGGCAGATACAAAGATTATCTGAGAACCATGCAACTTGGTTTTAGCCAAGTACAAACCAGATCACTGTCCTGATCTTATACAAGTACTCCCCTCCCTGCTACTTCAGACTCTCCATTTTTGGAGAGACCATAAAATTTCAAAATATATATATATACACATATATATAAAGCACAGACTCCTTTAAGAAGTTCTACTTATATAAAGTTTAAAGATGATGTTGTAATCACGGAAAATAACACCCCCTTCAAAATCAAATTTAAGTTTAAAGTAGTGTGGCACTTTGGTCGCCAAGATAAAAAAAAATGCAGATGAAGGAAAAATTAAAGTTGACTTTTGAATTTTTTGGGAAGCAATGACTGGATACTTAAATCATGATACAGTTCAATCTAGAGTGAAAGCCAGCTGAACAAAGAAGTAGCAAACTGTCTTGCTCTTGGTTACCTGCATGGGGAAGACCATGCCAGGGTTAAGAAAAAGCTCTGTTGAAGTTTACTTGACATTTAACATGCAATTCATTTCGCAGCCAGCTTCCCACTGAACACCAAAAAGATTCTTGAAACTTTGTAAAGCTTGGACAGCAGATGTCAATTCCAAGTCAAAGATTTAAAAAACGAGGTCATCTAGAATTTCAATTAAATAAAAGTTGCAATGGCTTACCAATTTTAGTCCTGTAAACAGATATTTCACTTCTTGATTGATAAAACAGCTAAGCTGAAGCAGATTCTCCTTTCCTTTAGTTACTTCCTCTTCTTCGGCTTCTGTACATTTCATACTTCACAAAATTAAGGAAAACCATCATGCAGCAAGAGCTGAACTACTGCTCTAGTGAAACCAACATGCCAAATAGCACAGTAATTTAAGGGAATTCTGTGCTTGTGCATCAATAGTACTTTTACTTCTCACAGCGTAAAAAAGATTTTAAAGAGCCCTTCGTTCTAACCCATCTGTTCCTTTGTGGCTAATGACAAGGGGCATCTGAGGAAGACAGCACATCAAAAAAAAGGAAAAGAAGTATTTGATCGCCATTTAAGCTGAGGCCTGCTCTGCTCTTTCTTCTCCACCCCACCACCCAAACCCCATAGCACAAAACATACCAACTGGCTGCCAATGCCAAGTTACGAAGCCCTCTTGCAACATTACACTCCATTGCTGTTTTTAATTAATAAAATTCTTCTCTTCCTGCTGCTGGCCAGACTTCTCCTTTCTTTCAACATGCACAGCCTCCTTTCCCTGGTTTGGATCTGTCCTCTTCACTGAAATAAAGTCCATTCTTTCATTGTTTTCTACACATTCTTCTAATTATTCTCTTTTCATATTTCTACCCCAATCCTTTTCTCCCATCCACCTCTTTCCTACTAGGTATTTTTCTGACTGCACCTATTCTACAAACATTGCCATAATCACACCCTGAAGGTTTGCAACACCCCTTTTCTAACAAGTCTCTTCCTCTTGCTACTGCTTAGGCATCATTGCTCTTAGCTACACATTCTGCAACTCCAGCTATTTCGAGGATAACAAACATCATGATAAAGGGAGAGAGATGTCTGTCTCTTACCTTAAAAAAGGCCTTTATTCTACTTTACTACCAAGCTATGAGACACAGCACCTCATCTAAGGGGATGCTTCCTTATTTCAGACAAGCCAAATGCACAGTGTAATTCTTTCTAAAGTGGTGCTCGGTTTCATGACAACTGGGATTTTGGGGCGGAGAAGTGGGAAAAAGAGTAATACTTGCCATGAGATGTGTGCCCCCTGTTGTCATATATTTTTTGTTCTTCTTGTAAAGAAGTTACTGGAAAGTTGTCAGCTGCATTTGTTTCTTACTCATCTAAGAGCGGACATCTAATTTATTTCTTAAGAAATCAATCATGCTGCCTTTTGTGCATGTTTAGTACGACAACTATATCAGCAACACACCTCTAGCCAAAAAAAGGCTATTTAGGACAATAACTACTTTTATTTGGATAAAACATGTCAGCATCCTCGAACTTGATGAATGCCAATGTTCTCTGGGAAGGAAATCTGCTATTTAAATTCAACGAGTTTTTTTCTGTAGATTTCCATTACCATTCTTCCTCCCCACATCATCCCCTCTATCAAAGCCTATCCAATCTTAACTTCAACTTTTGTGTACTCCTGCATGACATCATTCCCCCTCTTCCACAACACACACCTTTAATTTTCTATACTACTCTGAACAGTGCTTTTCATTCCTGAACTCAACTGCTAAAGATTAAGGATACGCTGTTTCAAATTCGATGCTGAAGAACTGATCAATTAAACTCTTCTTTTTAGAAGATGCTGCTGTAGCTCCAGAGTCTGTCTGTAAAACAAATTCTCTTATGATGTAACTTTAAATAGCATGTAAACACAGTCTTCTCTACAGACAAAATAACCCCATTTATTTAAATTCTTTAAAGCCTATTCTTTCTGTAAGTGCATTTTTTCCTAGCCAGTCAATCTTTTTACACAGCATAAAGGTTTCAAAACCAATGTGCTTATAGCATGCTACTAAAACCACATCAAAGCACATCAGCAAGCAAGGTTTCAATCAAAAACTCACACCTCCCTCCCCCATTTAAATCTATCTTAAATTTCAGGGCAGTCTATAGGATTTTTTGGCATTGCCAACAGCTGACAGAGAAAGAAGAGAGTTGGGCTGGTAAAATCTTGGGGAAAAAATTTTATGCAATTTTTTATCGGGTTGATTTGGTTAGTTGTCTGTTTAAAATAGTTTAAGTTAAAGCTGTAGCACACTTTTTTCAGAGATAGACAGTTCTTATGCACTGAATTCACAGGTTATCAGGGCCAGCTGCCATGCATTGAGTATGTCACCACCAGCCTGGTCCAACACACTGGACTACAGGCAGACACATGTTAAAGAATTCACTAACAGGTAATACTTGGCAAAAAAACATGTGAAATAATATAAATCCTAACTGGTTAGAGTAAGACTACAATTACCTCCATAACTGTATCACTTTCTATGCCTTCCAGCTTCTGCTGTAGCACCCTCATCATCTGCACCCAGCACTCATTGGCATCCTAGGAAGAGAACACAACATTACATCTGACTAGTAGCATTATGATTCAGTAATATTAAACCCATCAACCTTTATTCTATTAAAAAAAAACCTGTAAGGATTCCTTAACTAAGAATTTCTCCCTAATTCCACAATGCATTTTCAGAACTAGCAACTGATACTACATTCAACTTTTTCTACGCTACAAAAAGACACTTTACTGGGATAAATTATTTTCACAAGGGAAGGGAAATTTTAAAATATTCTTGTTCCCAACTTCCAATATACTATAGAATTTTTAAACAATAAGCTAATAATCGGTCTTTACCTGTTGAAGGTACTGGCCTTGATCACCTTTCTCTGCAAACTGTGGGAAGGCCATGTGTAAAAACTGCAGGAGAATGATAGGTGGGATACTGGAGGAAGTTTTATCCATGGAATCAAACAAGTCTCTAAGAGCTTGAAGAAAAAGTAAGTGAATGCTTTGAGAAGTGCAAAAACAATTCAAACATGGCAGGAAGTGTAAAAAGAACAGTAAAGCAGCAACAACATTTAAAGACCAATCATTTAACAGTGTCCAATTTGATCTTTCCAAAGCAGGACCAAGTTTTCCAGGTGGCATAACAGGTGCACCCAAGATCTCATTTGTGAACATGACTTTGCAAGCATCAAGACGACAATTTTGAGAGTTTGGCACATAATACCTTGTCTTTCCTGGCTGCTAACAAAAAATAAAATAATTTTTTTTGAGCAATTAAGATTGCATTTGAAAAACATTTGAGGAACAAGAGGTCTACACCTAGAGAAACCAGAAAGCATTCACAATCCATCCTCTAGAGCAGCTTAATTTCACCAACTACTGGGAAAAAAACCCTTTCATTTTTCCCAACTAAAATATCTAGGAAACACTCATGCTTAAGACCCAGGAAAACAAGTATGTGTATGCATATGTGCAGACAGCTCATAACTATGTGCAATCCAACAAATGATACTGACTGCATGACAACACACATGGCTTTCTTTCTTGCTCCACACCCTACCATCTATGTCTGATCTACTCAGGCTACAGCATTTTAAATCCACAGGTCACTTCAGAGACCTGTTAATCCTCACAGCAACCCTGTGAGGTAGGCAACAGTCTGCATGGTCACTAATTTACAAATGGAGAGCACTAATGAATGGTACTCTTGAGTAAGTGAACAAAGGCAAGATTACAAGGAACCAAGGTCAGATGCTTCCTCTCTTTCAGAAGTATCTTCACTGACCTTGATAAAAGGTGTAACTGATATGACACAGCAATTAAAAAAAAAAAATGCCACAAGTGTCATGCAGGAGTTCCTGAACAGCTCAGCACCCAAGAATTAACTACAAATTACTTAAACTATTAAAAAAAAAAAAACAACCTAAGAAGCAGAGCTGTCACCTTAAAAAGAAAACAAGGGACACGAAGTAGAGGCAGTCAAAAGGGGAGGGGCAGGCATGGCTGTATAGAGTAACCATTGAACTTACCACCCCAAAATTCGATCAGCAGGCATACCCACAAACTGGACCTTTCCTTCCTTATATTGTTTTGTTTTTCCTTAAATGGACTGGTAGAAATCCCAGTGTCCTGGCCCAGCATCTTAGTGGGGCAATGAAATAGAGTAAAAAAAGAAAAAGCGGACAAGTAGTACCCTTGTTCAAGTGTAAGGGGTCTAACTAGAATTCTAGTTAGAACTTGAAGATATGAGGCCACCGTGAGCTCCCACATTGTGAGCACCCAGATCACCATAACAAAGAATAACTCTCATTTTGAAGACACTACTTTCCATTTCAGTTATGAAATGTGGATCTTTAGGGTAAAGGCTAAGACCACTGATAAAACACCAGCTACTACCCTAACAAAACTGCTCAGCCAATAAGTCATACTAAAAACTACCAATGAAATACATGTTCCAGGAGTATGGCATTAGCCTACCGTTAAGTGGAACAAAGAACTGCACACTAAAACGTTTCTATGCAAAATGATCAAATCAACCAACGGATGGATGAAGTCTGCTTTAGGAAGTTCCAATTACTCTATCCCTACATGTGAAACAGTTAAAAGATACAAATTATTTCTATCTAAGCCTAGACCACACTTGAATCTCTTTTAGCCAGCGTGCAGCTGGGTAATATGCAGAGATACACGCTTTGCAGGCAGGGGCAGAATAACTCTTAAAGACAAAATGAATCCTCCAGTGCTAGCAGATCTATAATTCCTAAGGCATATGTACTAAAGAACAATACAAAGGATTCTCACTGCAAATTTCATCTGCAGTTAGCAGGAAATCACGCACTAGTTTAAAACCCTGTTTTCTACTCTGAACACTAACCTGCAGTAATGTATTGAGCAGAAGCCATTTCTCCTGAAGCTCTTAAGGCACCACCATACCTAAAAGAGAAGAAAAACAATTTGTATGCAATTAAACACAATTTAGAAGAGCAGTTGGGTTTTTAGATCACGAAGCAGGCAGCTGCTACATTTATTTAAATATATCAAAAGAAATCAATCACCAAACCAGAAGTAACTGATGGTAAGATTTACTCACATTCACCTCAAAGTCTCAGCACTGCATGGAAGCAAAGGAAAACTGTCATCCTTCAGACAATAAATAAAGGCAGACCAAGAAGACTGGATACATCACTGCTACTTCCCTAATGCATTTGCCTCAAAGACTTGATTTCTCAGTTTCTTAAAAAAGTCTGAATAAAAGCTACCCTATTTCTGAAACATTTTTCACAGCTCCTTCAGATACATGGAAAAAAGCCACCTTTGAGGATAAATGGCAGATACAATGCACAGAGATGGAAGGCAAGCTTGCTTCCTCCCTGCACAGCAGAAGCAAAACACCAAGAGGTGCAATGCTTTCTTGGGGAGATATTTCCTACATTGACAAGGTATGGGAGTCCGCCCACATTACTAGAACTTACCACTCTTCTTTGAGTGAATTCTTAATTTAGCAGCTGGATGAGGAACAGATGGACTCCTCAAAGCATATAAGCTGTTAAGCAAAAGGAGGGTCTCACACATTCTCCAGTCTCAGAGTGCACATTTAAAATTCTGACAATTCATCATTGCCAGATGATAAGCAAAAAACTTTCCCCTGACATGCTACAAAACATGGAGACCATTGGAGCAGGTGTGGAGAAACAAAGCTGCAACATTAAGCTTTCCCACGTGAGCCCTTTCACCCCTCTCCTACTGCCGTATACCCTACAGCCTTCCATGCTGTCGTCAAGCAGAGAAGACCAAATAAAGCCTAAATCTCCAGGCAAAAACAGAGCTCGAATCTGAGTGTGAACCTGACTTCCCACAGAAAATACAGCCACATCTTGTACTGCACTCTGCCAGTTTCACAGGCTACATTTTGCCATTTGGAATGTTAAATCTGTCAAATATTCTGATTCAGCGCAGTAACTCAAGAGTCCTTCACATGGAAATAAACAGACTTTCCTAAAATGGCAACACTGATAAACAATAAAAACCTTTAAAACCAAGTTTCTGTACTTCACAAATAGTCCTCAGTGCTAAATAATTAGGGTTCACCTGCTAACAGAATGAAGAAAAATTTATAGCTACTTAAATAACTAGTGTTTACAGTAATCCAGAATATCCAGCTGGGTACCATGAAATCAAGAAAGCAATGTGTTTTAAAGGAATTGAGTTAACCCTAAGATGGTAATGCTCTACCTAATTCTCACTTTTTTAAAATACTGATTGTTTTCTCATTGCAATTCATCAGGAGGACAAATTCAGGCTCACATTGCCAGGTATTCTTTTTAACTCTGATACTCATAATTTTCAAGTTTCCTGGAGACCCCTTACAAGAAAAAAAAGAAAAGCAAAACCTACACTGGCCATTTTCACATTTCAGTCCAGAATAACCAAAAAAAAAAAAAAAAAAAAAATCAGAAAAGTTCTCCTACAATCAGAACAAATTAGAAAATGAAACAAAATTCCATAAAGGTATGTCTCCTGTTTCCTAGACATTCACATGACTCTGGCATATTCCAGTTTGCTACCATAACACCCACGGTCCTGTCTCGGATCTTCCTGCCTATACCTCCAAGTAGCAAATGTCAGTAACATCAGAATTTCACACCTGAAAACACGTTGTACAATAAAGCCACTGAAGGAAACATTCCTCAAAAGAACTGGACTCCCATATGCTTCTTCTATACAGAACAAGACCATAAAAACTAACCAAAAAACAGGATTAGGAGTTCAGTAGCTTGTTTTAGCATTTTAAACAAGTCTTGACAGGAAGCACTTTCTAGCTAGGCAAAACGTGTTCTCTCTACTAGAAGCCAGTCTCAAGAAATACACAGCCTTAAGTTCTTAATTAAAGTACAGACTAACACAGCCATAGGATAAACTTCCAAACATTAAGTTAACCTTGAGTAGTTTTAAAGAGTAACAGATTCTTATGATAATCCATACCAGTATTAAGATAGCAGTTCCACAAAATATCTTATTTCATAAACTAAACAAAACATTTTAGTCATGGTATTTTCATCCTGAATCCTACCTTTTAAGGGCCTCTTTCACTTCTGGCACTGAGCGGATACACTGAACCGTAGCATTCATGTAGCAAGTGTTGCCAAGGTTTGTCAATCCACATGGCAATTCCATCTACCGAAAAATTCACAAGGGTGCTTAAAGGTCAGAGAGATGTGCAACCATTTTTTATAAACGCCGTAATTTTACGTCAACTTCTAAGAAGAGGAGCTATCAGAGATGCATAAAACATGGAATATTCTATCCAACTTTATGAAAGTTTTCCACATGCACTTTATGATTTTATTCATCGTTTCACCATTCGCTGTTTTTAGGGTACATTCAGGAATGCTTTGGTTTTCTTTCCTGTGCATGTTTAGTTTAATTAACATATCCTTCAAGCAGGCAGTCATTCAGAAAATTCAATTATAATCTCATTCAAGTTTTGACCTTAAAATTCTATTTCCAGGAAAGTTCCACATGAATACGTTTGCACAAAACACTGATGTTTTAATTAAAATCAGTTTTCAGTAGAACTCTGGAAGGGATGGAGTTTGTAGTCTGAATCCTCTTCAGAAGTCTACAACAGATCATTAATCTGATCTTTTCAGACAATTTGTGAATTTGACAAATGTGAAGGCCAACTAATAATTAAACTAACCAGTTTCAGAAACAACTATAAATTACCATATAATAGCATTTTTCTTTCTTTTTCTTTTTTTTTTTAACCCTGAATGCTTGGGTAGTCAGGGAAAAACACAGTTTAATGAAAACGGAGGTAGTACTGGATACCAATACAAATTAAATACTTGGGGAAGAGAGAATTCATTTAGCTGTGTATTCCATTATTGAATACGTGCAGTACAAACAATTGAATTCTGATGTATTGCAAAATTTCAATCAGAGAAATGCAACACAACCAACTTTTTCAAAATGTTATCTGACGCTGAATGACCTCCTTGCTTGCCTCTCAGTTATCGCAAAGTCTGTGTTCGGGGTTAATCTCAAACATACATAAATATCCTTCATCTGCAGGTGGCCTGCAAAGCACTAAATCCTGAAGCACAAACACAATCCTAAACTACAGATGCTTTTTCATACAGACATGTATAAAAGTATTCCCATTCTGCAGGCACAGTTGACAACAGTCATGCAACTGTTAAGTGTGACAAAGAGCTCCCAGTTCAAATGACTGGTGAGAAAATGAAGTCTTTCAAATGGTAAAAATGAAAACAACTCAGAAGTTGCTTCATTAAAAAATAATAGATTAATTATGCCCTTTCAGACTTAACTCCAATAAAGCAAGACATAAAATCTGTTCTACTAATGTCTACTACTTACTTTCATTTTTCAAAAAGAAAAGTTGACTTAATACTACTAACACAGACATACAAAACCCCAAACACATCCTACCCCAGACAAACCCTGTTTTCCCTCCACAGGTATGAAAGAGGCAGGAAAAAATTTTGCACTTCTAAGAGCCCTTGTTCAGATAAAGTTCAGGACACTAACACAGCAAGGACAATACAACTTTGTCTTTAAAAATGTTAGTAATGCTATTTTGAGAAAATCTACCAAGCTGCCTGCTCAAAGAAAAAACAGCACTAATTATATGACTTTTAAAATAAATCCCAGACTTCTCTTCACTGCTTCAAGCTGGGTCATCAATGTAAACTTGCACTTCTTGAAGAAGATGCTAAACACACATTACAGTTTTAAAATACAGTTTTAAGCAACCACAGGTATTTAAAAACTTGCCATTACTCTGAGATTTACAAGAAATCAAAGTCTGAAATATGCTTACAGCTGAAGCCAACTGCTCCTCTGTCATGTCTTCTACAAAGACGGGTCGAGCAATTGGCTCTTCTGGAAGTGCGTCTGCAGAACCCATCATTAGTAAGGTCATCCCCTTGAAACAGAGTAAAAACAGCAATAAATATTTAAGCACAGTTATTTCCAGTTAAAATAAAATCACTAAGCTCTTAACATATTTCAGCTATTTGCCCGAGAATAAACACAGCCTTTCTCTTAGTTGACAGAATCAATACTGCGCTATTGTGATTTAAGGGTATACCTTTACTTCCTCTTATCTAGAAAGTACTTATTGAGGACGCTTCCACATCATTTTCCGTGCTAGATGTTTCCACTGAAACATCTAGTGAGCTTGCCAACAGCTGACAACACGGGATGCCAGCTGGGACTAAACTTAACATTCATGGAACACCCCAACATGATGCGCTCAGAGAAGGTCCCTTCCTGATGGACCACTAGGGATGGACCACCTTCAACATCTGAGTGCTGATATTCCTCTTTCCTTTAAGCCTTACAAACTGCCAAGGGTAACTAAATTCTGATTTGAAAGAAGCTGCAACACTTGAGCTTCAATCAACAGTCTCAAGCTCTCAAACTCATAATTCTCTTAACAACAACAAAAACGTCCCTCATCCTTAACCTGGAATCTGAGAAGATGTTTTAGACAGTTGTGGGTAATAATGAGGACCAGAGCTTTGAGTTCAGATACTTTTTTTTCACCTGAAAAGCAAGCAGGAAAGGGAGGTGCCATTTTTGGCCTGGCAAGTTCTCAGGTCATTAAACTAATTGAAAAGTAAAAAATAACCTAAATTACCCCATCAGTTTAGGCATGAGAACCAACATTTAAGGGGGGAAAAAAGCAGCAATCAAATTACCATGCTTGCTGAACTAGCGTAAGGAAAAGGAGTCTTTTAGCATTCAACAGGAGTACATCTACACAATAAGATCTATCAGAGGAGGAGAAACTACTACCTGGGGCCTTGAAAAAATACAGTGCTAAGAAAGAGAACGAACAACAGAATGAAAAAAACTGATTTGACAGTGCAAATAAATCCCTAGACCTTGTATATAATACTATTAAAATGAATAAAGGCAGCTATTAGCACAACAGTATGCAGAAAAGGACAAGAATATTACTGGGGTTTTTTTGGTGAATGACTTTGCTACAACAGCTGCATCTACAGGCCGCTAATGGATGACTGCGAACTAGTTACAAGGGTAAGAGTAATGCTACCTAAGTCAACCTGCTCAGTGAAGAACTGGAGTAAAACCTGTAACAGATGTTCCAAGATGTTACGAGATATGTACAGAAATGAAAATTACCAAAAAAAACCACCCAAAATTTGTGGGATTTCCTGGTGCAATATTACACAGGTAAGCAGCACAAACACGTTCACTTTTTGTTTTCTTCTTGAACTAGCCAAAGGTATGAATTAAGATTACTAATGGCTTTGTTTATAAACAGCAGCTATTTAGTACAGGAGAACAAATTTCAGGATGCAGAAAGAGCTGTAACTTCAGCATTCCCAACAGAGGTTCTCCACGCTGGGGACGAACGAGCACAACAGCCCACAGACAGTGCCAAGGTTCACAAGCTCACTCCACATAACACCACTTATTTTTATGGTCACAGGTAGACCACACAGAAAGACCATTGCTCAGACCCAGAGCATTTCTTGTAAGAAAGAAAGAAATACATGCTCCCAAGTGCTTCAAAAGAGATGGTGCCATTTCCCTACTGATGCCAAAGGAAGGTTTTTTTACAAATCAATGGTGAGACCTTTGTAAGCATTCTTATGTATGACACTTGTAAAATTATTTTACATCAAGATGAGATTTTTAAGAAAGTGCTACCCATTCAAAGAGAAATAGCAAGCACTTTTAAGTCTTTTTTTAAATGCCAAAATAAAAATCAAACCAGTAAAATTTAGTTACTACTGAGAACTTACATTCTTTATTTTTAGGTTACCCCAGTCATCATCCTGTGAAATAAAATAAAAGACAAGTTAATTATCTTGCAGCAAAAGACAAGCAAGCATTTTCATTAATATTAATCGTGTATTTCTAAATATACAACTGTGTTTCAGCCAAGATTACAGAACATTAACCCTTTACACATCAAGTTTTGTCTGACTGAAATAAAAAGCACCAAAGTCATCCTTTTAATAAGGTTCTTCATCTGTTATTCAGCACAGCTTAGATGTAAACAGCTTTTTGAAGCAAAGATGACTTTATCTCATTACACCAGAAATTCTCCAGCAAAGAAGCGCTAGAGAAACTTTTGTTAAACAAGCTAAAAAGAAAAAAGTTGCATTTAGATTCTCAACATGAAACAGTAACAGGAAAAGAAAGCCACTAAGCAGAGTACTGTTTGTGTAAGAGTGACAAGCGTTTTAAAAAGACAGTGTATCTCAAAACTATTTAGCAACAAACTTTTGCCAGTATTTTCTAGGAGTAGGCAACAAATTATGCACAATTATTTCTGAGAAGTGGAGTCAGTTTAAAATGTACAATGGAAGACCTTCCAGAGGAACACTTGGAAATACAGTCATTGCTCATGTTATCACATAATAAAGTTAGAAATAATATAAAAACGCAGATTGCTACCTTCAGAGTTCCTCCTTTAACCATAACCTTCTGTCTAGCTGGCTGAACTCCAGTCAGTGCAAAAAGCTGGGCTTTGAAGACCATTGGAGGTTCGTCAGTGTTCAGCTCCACGCCATCGAATTTCTCTTTTCCCCATTTCACATTAACTGCAAACGAAATGTTTCGAAACTGGATTATTTCCTAATACACAGGAATGTAATTACCAGGATCACCAAGACTTTATACTGTCTCAAAACATTCAGTTTTCAACTCTTAAAACCTGTTAATAATCGAGCTAAGGGACAACTTTTTATATGGCAACTCAGGCATCAGAACATACTGCTTTCCAACAAGTCTAAAAATATCCTACAAAACCATTGTAAGCAACATATATACTGAGAAACTTTGTAAGAAATATGTGTATAACAGCATCAGAAATCCTTTAGGCAGGTCTTCACAAAAGCAGATTGGAACCAGCTCTCCCATTCCCTCAGTACTGTTCATTGCAAACAAACGAACTTTCTGGAGCAAGTTCAGGGGTGCAATTCCAGTTGTTTTCCATAGTATTTCCGTTCTCCTTCAGCGGAAAAAAATATAACGTTCTTTAAAAGTAAGGCTACTGATCCCAGCAAAGGTGCAGGATGGGAATTAAGAAGTGAAGTGAAATTTGGTCACAGAAAGCATAGTTCTTGATGCTGGAAAGGGGATCACGAGCAGAAACATCAGCCAGAGTGGCACAATGGAATGTCAGCTTCACTCTGGGGAAATCAGTACCGACCGAGAGAAGCCAAAAAAGAGCCTGGAATAAGCCGTGTGTTTCTAATGAACATCTATGACCACTTCCTATCACTATCACGGGCACACAAGCCTTCTTTAGCAAGCTGAAGTTTTGCTGAAAAATCTGTAAAATACAGCAGACAGTAATATTCTACATGCACAGTAAATGGCTGAAATATCAGAGTTCAGGAAAGCCACATTCTTCTACCTGCATTTCAGTTTTACACAAATATATTATAGCAACGCTGCCTTTTTTTTTTAAACACTAAAATCTAAGAAGTCATAATTCAAAGAAAACCTTCCAAAAAGGTTCAGATTTCAGATGCATGCAGTGCTTGTGATGGGTAATATGAATCATAGAATAGATTGGGTTGGAAAAGACCTCCAAGATCATCGAGTCCAACCCCTGATCCAATAATCACAAGTCAGTCTAAACTAGTTAGACTAAATTAGTCTACAAGGCAACTCAAATGACTGATTTTTCAGTATTTCTAGCAGAAAGTACCTTTTGATTTGCCCGACGTTCTGGGTTTTTTGAAACACATCTATTATTTTGCATATTCAAGACCTACCAAGCACACAGCTTTCCCCATTTTCCAGGAAGACAACCCACTCAGTCACTGAACAAGTCAGCTGCACAGACTTTTGGGCTTTGAATTTTTGAACAGTCATGCATCCACCGCTAAATATGCAGAAGAGTTAGCAATTATTAATCTGCAGTGTCACTGGTTTTGACAACTCAGCACTCAAGAGGAGGAACTGAAGAGCGTGTCTTCTCTTGAGAGAACACAACCAAGACTTCATCCAAAACAAAAGAGAAACTTGTTAATTTGAAAATAATGGAAAGTAAGAAAAAGGAAGGACGTATTTTCCCCGCTGATCAGAAAACACAGCTCATTCAGACCACAGAATGGGTCAGGTCGGAAGGCACGACAGTGGGTCATCCAGTCCAGTCTCCCTACCTAAGCAGGGTCGTCCTAGAGCACATGCCACAGGATTATGTCCAGACAGTTCTGGAATATCTCCAGTGAGGAAGACACAAAATGTGGATGAGTTCAGGATAAATTGTGTTATACTGACATTAGCATGCCAGTCTGACAACCACAATTAAGACAGTGGAGAAACTGTGTACTGAAGCCACCTACAACCTAAAAGACTAAAAAGCCCCAATAGGCCAGACCTGTGAGATATAAGCAAGGAAGTGTCACTGGAGGTTTTGCTCTTGCAGTCTTTCATAGAAACTTTGCCTCATGGCAAGGAGGGCAAGTGGAACGCGGTACAGTCTAAGTAAGCTGTAACTTAAGGTTGAGCTTGGACATTGGGAGGAATTTCTCCACAGAAGGGGCGATTATCCACTGGAATGCACTGCCCAGGGAGGTGGTGGAGGCACCATCCCCGGAGGTGTTTAAGGAAAGACTGGATGTGGCACTTAGCAGCACAGTCTAGTTGACAAGGTGGTGATCCATCATAGGTTGGACTCGATGATCTCAGAGGTCTTTTCCAACCTAATTTAGTTTGTGATTCCTCCAGTTTCACCTAGGATATAAAGGATTTAAAAGAGCAGAGGCAGACGCACTTAAATAAATCCGGGGGCACGGATGCAGAACTACGGCTCACCTGACGGGCAGCACCACTTCCCTTTTAGCAGAAAACCCAAACAAGCCGAGGCAGGGCAGTGCCGAGACCCGCGGGACGTGAGAGACACCCGCCCTCCCTCCCTCCCTCCCTCCCTCCCTCCTTCCCGGCCCTCCAGAGGGCCAGGCCAGCACTCCCTCCCTCCCTCCCTCCCTCCCTCCCGGCCATCCAGAGGGCCAGGCCAGCACTCCCTCCCTCCCTCCCTCCCTCCCAGCCGGGCCGCGCCTCCCGGGGCGCTCCCGCCGCCGACCCGTGTGCCGGGATCGCTCACGTGTGCGGCGCCTCCCGCTCCCGCTGGGCGGCACCGCCCGCTCCCGCTCCCGCTCCCGCTCCCGCTGCCGCTCCCGCTCCCGCTGCCGCTGCCGCTCGGGAAGGGCCCGCCGGCAGTGCGCGGGCTGGCGGGGCCGCGCTCACCTGAGAAGAGCGGCATGGCGGAGCGGCGCGGCGCG
>JAYRBT010000082.1:104107099-104147629 GCA_036023395.1 Myiotriccus ornatus
GCGGCCGGGGGGGGGACGGGGGGGGGGGGGGGGCGCGCGCCCCGCCGGAACGGGCGGGGCCGGCGGCGGGAGCGCGCCCGGGGCGGGAGCGGCGGCGGAGAGCGGGAGCGAGCGGGAGCGGCCCTGGTCCTTCTCCTGGTCCGGCCCTGTCCTGTTCTATTAAACCCGCGAGCCGTGGGCAGAGCCGCCGCTGCAGGGCTCGGGGAACGGTGTTGGTGCCGCGGACGGAGGAACGTGGGTGCGGGGAGCGCGGGGCTGGAGGGAGAGCGTGTCGAGTTCCCTGCGAGAGAGACGTGGAGCTCCTGGAGCGGGTCCAGAGGAGGGCAGCAGAGATGGTCAGGGGGACCGAAGTACCTCACTCGCGAGGAAAGGCTGAGAGATTTGGGCCTGTTCGGCTTCACAGAGAGGCGACTGAGAGGGGACCTCATCCACGGATACGAGTATCTGAAGGGAGGGTGCCAAGAGGATGGAGCCAGGCTCTTCTCGGTGGTGCCAAGCAATAGGACAAGAGGCAATGGGCAGAAACTGATGTACAGGAAGTTCCACCTGGATATAAAGAAGAACTTCTTTACTGTGCGGGTGACCAGGCACCGGAACAGATTGCCCAGAGGGGTTGTGGGGTCTCCTTTGCTGGAGATATTCCAGAACTGTCTGGACACAATCCTGTCCCGCGTGCTCTGGGATGACCCAGCTTGAACAGGGAGGTTGGACCAGATGACCCACTGTGGTCCTTTCCAGCTCACTGATTCTGTGTGACTGTGAGAGCTGAGGTGGGCTGTGATTGCACAAGGCAGGGGGAGGGAGGCAGGAAAAATAAAAAGGCTGTTGTGGATGAAATACTTTTGGTTTATTGGAAAAGGTGGAGTAAGAGATAAAACTGTAAACAGAAGAACTTTACTGGGGAGAAAAGGGGATGACTAATCTACGAGCAATGATTTTAAGACTTGGTGATAGATAAGGAGCTCTGAAACATGAGTGTGATGGCAATGGCCAGGAGCCTTCAGGAAAAAAGCTCCCAAGTTTTAAAGATACTGAAACCAGTAGATATGGAGACACAAGTCTCAACTGCTTCTACAAAAGCTTTCAGTGTTAGGCTGTGGTTAAAGAAACCGAAGCAGTGCTTAAACATACAAAAAGAAAACATGCCAGAAAGAAACATCCCTTCCTCGGACCCTTCCTACATACCACCTCTTGGAACCTGACAGTCCTCTGCTACTTACACCTGCAGCTCTTAAGAGCTTCTGACGCAGCTTATACCACCATCTGGTTGTCTGCATGTGCACTTCTGGTCCTGCTTTTGCCGTAGAAGTGATTTCCAAAAAAAGAAGGATTTTTCCTTGATGAATGTGCTGTTCACCAAATGTGATTTTCAATTCCAAACAGTAGAAGAATGATATACAAAAAGGCCATAAAAATAATCCAAGGTTTGAAAGTAAGCCTTGGAATGGAAGGCTTAGAAATTTCAGTCTTGGCTGAAAATGTCACTCTTTTCAGTTCGTCATGGAGAAGAGCGAAAGTTGATTTTATTCAGTGTAGGCTCCTAGATGTGAAAAGGAGGTGTGGAGGGACCAGGCATTACATTTCACAGAGAAGCTCTAATGGGTGGTATGCTGAAATTAAGCTAGATCTTGAATTAAGGTAGAGTTTCCAATTACTGAGGCAATTTAGTTATTGTTAAAGTTGACCAGCAAGAGTGATGAATCTTCTGTTACCCTGACTTGCTGAAAGGAGCTTTTTAGAAAAGCTTAGGTCCTGCAGACCATCTATTCAAGTGAGAGCAGACCCCAGCTGCCTGCCTGTGAGTCTGGGATATCTCCAGTCTAGCCTCTTAACACCAACAGTGACCTCCATAGAGGCCGTTTATTTGGGACTGCTAAATGGCAGTGAAATGCCCTGTTGTCTGAAGCAGCACTGAACACATTCTCCCCTTTAGAGTAACCAATCCTTAGTGGATCAAGGCCCAGGCAGTCACAGACCATGCGTTTCCAGGATTTGAGAAAGGCACTAGGTGGTGCTGTGCTGAAAGAGAAGCAGCGGGGTTTGTATCTACAGGAAAAATCATCCCAGCCTCTGCAAGGTGAAGTACCACACTACCTCCCTCTTCTTTCCTCCGAGACCGTGTAGATCTCTTCCTGCAGTAACAGCTGCGTGCCTTTTTCCTTAAGGAGGGGATCAATAGATGCTGGTTTCCCTGAATCTTACACAAACTGTCATAAGGAGTGTAGAGAAAAAGAATGCAACCTGATCTATACATATGAAGTATGGATTACCTTGATGACATTAAAATGGAAAAGATTGGTTGAATATTATTAAATAAATTTTTTTCCTTAATAAAGACAGGCCCTGAGGAAACCTTGGTTCTGCAGCAACTGCCTGCCCTGGCTGTGTCTCTCTGGTCTGTTGTAGGCCCATCCAAGCATGGCTCCTTCCCATCCTGAGCTGGACGGATGCAAGCCAGCTTGGATCCAAAAGCTGGGGCTGTGTCTATAGCAAAATACCACGTTGCAGGCCAACAGGCCTGGCAGGATTCATTAATGCTGGAAGATGGGTCAGAGCAAGTCCAGATCTGTTTAGAAAAGGCTTTTACACTGTGAAATTTCTCTTGGCCCAGTTCTGAGGAGCACAAGGAGTAGGTGTATCCTCAGACGGTACAAGCAGGTGCTGTGATACAGCAACAGGTGTGAGGAAGCAAACCCCTTTCCAAGGCATGCTTTAGGCACCTTCATGATGCCTGTAATAGAACAAAGATTCATTTTAAATAATCAGAGACTTGGGAATTACTGCATTTACATTTCTTGTTTCTTTAAAGGGCAAGATGTGTTATTCGATATATTGTCGGGTGCATTTATTAATGAACATTTTCTTTTCTGTAGGGGACATAATGTTCCTGGGAACCTGTCTGTGTATCATAGAATGGTTTGGTGTGGAAAGGGACCATGGACAGGGATGTCATCCACTAAATCAGGTTGCCCAGGGCCCCATCCAACCTGGCCTCCAACACGTAAAAGGATGAGGCTTCCACAGCTTCAATGTATCTTCTATGTATCTTCAGGCTTGAAACGTTTTAATGAGTGTGTATTCACAGCACAGGTAGGATCCAATCACATTATTAACTTATGTCTTCCAGGTAATTTCCATGTAAATTAAACTAGTTTTAAGTGGTTTAGGTCCAGTATTCCAGTGTCCCGATATGCTAGAGTGCTTTACACATTTAAAAGTAGTTCTTAGTGATAAATGTAAGCATTCCAGTTCTCTGCGCTGCAAACCTTGACTTGCCTCCAAATGAGCACCCAGAAAAAGAGGAACAGAAACCAGATGCTTGAACACAACTCTGGTGCCCACGGTCTTCCCAGCACCGCCCAGGGCTGGGCGAGGCCTGAACAGAGACCACCATGGCTGCCCATGCAGGAGGGATCCAGGATATGGCACAGCCCAGGGATGCCCAACCTGAAAGCTACTGCTACACTTAATCCCTATCTCACAGCTGCTACAAACTAAAACAGAGCATCAATAAGCTAATAACAGATGATGCAGAAAATGTAATGGCAGGGTAAAGAAAGCATAGCAACCCCGGAGGTGTTTAAAGTAACATACACGGCATTCCCCATTTCCGTGTTACCTCTTCCATTTCAGTGATTTGCAAACTTTCTGCATTTTGGGGGCACACGTGGAGGAAGGAACAAGAACAAAACTATTTGCATTTTTTATGTTTGTAACTAGTACATTAAAAAAAAAAAAAAATCCCAGTGGTGCTCACCAGCTCAGAGGAAAGCTCAGCACCTGTTGCCCCACCTCTCACTTAACAATTCCCACCTTGCTTCTGGCTACGGCCTCAGTGACTACTGTAGCTAAAACCCACCTACGGGCGAGGCCTGATCCTTTTATTACCGTGCTGTTTTGCTACAGTTAGCTACTCCTACCATTCCTATTGCCTTTAGCAGGAACACGGAGGCTTGAAGAGGAAATGAAAAAGAGATTTTGGCATTTTACGGATGGTAAAGAACTTTCAACCTAATACAGTCGTAAAAGAAATATGAAAAAAAGGTGGAGGCAAATTTGTCCAGGAGCATGTCAAACTACAGCGTCACCACTATGAAGGAAGCCAGGCTAATTTATGCCAGCTCCTCCCAGCTTACATGTTCATGTCTCTTGATGACTTTCTGGTGCTGTATTAGATGAGTGTAAGCAAAATGTCCCAGTAAGAGGAATCATTAATGACGAGAGTAAAAGCAAAATAATGTGGCAAGAGCCGGATTAAGTGGAGCTGTAGTGACCATGGCAGCACGGATTGCTTTTTTCTGGATGGTAAAGCTGATGCTTACTGAAAGTTTCGTAACAGGTTTTTTTTTCCCCTGAAATATCTGTTTGCACAGTTGAGATTGTAAGCATTACTCTTCCTAGCAGTAGAAACCTTTGGCTGAATTTCTTATTCAAAGTATAGCTATTCCTGTATTCCTGTATTCCTATTACTTGCTTACAGTAAACAAGTGCCAACACCAGTGTACCTGAAGACACAAACTGTAATTTGCACGTCTAGACTTTATTATTACAGCATTTTAGTTGCAATTTATCCCAGACACACTAGTCAATGTAATTTTACACTTCATTATGTCTGCTGCTGCTTTCCAAAGCGAAATCAGCATTTAAAAAGAACTGCAGAACTCCAGCATTGCTAAAAAACTATGAAAGTGACAGTAGGTGCCAATCTGTAGAGCAAAATCATTTTTCCACAATCCTACCCTCTTCCCACTAGTCATTATGTATTCATAATGGAGTTTATGCTATTTTTCAGATTATTGAAATATAAAATTACAAGACATTGCTTTTTTTATTAATAAAATTACGCAAGCAAGAGTTGTCGACCCTGTAGAGGTAGCCAGTTACACCTAAAGGAAAGCAGAAAAGTAATCCACAATCTAATCTGGGTCTGGAGAGACCATAGGCCTTTCATACTGCTCCAAATTTCCTATAGAAATGTACATATTTAAGTAAGATATGTTTAATCATTGTACTTTATTATTTCCCCTCTCAGTATGTGACACTAGATTAAAGCAGGTCATAATTATTCCTTATATTGCTTGACAAGCTCACAACGTGATTTGTGGCATGGAAGGTTGTCTTTAGTGTGCTCCAGTCACAGCTTTGAAATTGTTGACACTTCTGATACAGCAAGCTCAACATAGAGGAACTTCCTGAAATTACCACATCGACTGCTTCTATTTATCTATACTTCCCAGCTCTGTGACCTTCAAAGGACATACAACCATTCATGTCCTTACTGCTCTATTGTTCTGCAGGTCTTGGCAGATTACCCAGGGAGATTTAGGGACAGTAGCTTCATGGGATGAACAGGCTGTTCCAAAAAAAACCCAAACAAACCTAACCCCAAAAACCTCCACCAACAAAAAACACCTTGTCTTTTGAACAATGTTCCCTCCCCCAAATAAGTGGGATTTCTGAAGCTTCAAACCTGCATCATGAAGGATGAAGCAATGACAAGGCTATCTTAGGGTGGTGGTTGAATAATAAATATAAATTAGGGTACTAATTTTAAAATTAGGCAGGCCATGAGAATAAGGGAATGAAGTGTGGTATTTACTTACTGATGTAGAATAGTAAGAAAAAACCAAAACATTTCAGAGTCCCCTAGGTGTTACACAGTAAATGCACCTTGTACCAGGGAGCTGCTGCAATGTCTGAATGCTTAGAAAGATGTTTAAGCTGCAGTCAGGAGAAAACACCATGCCAGTCGTTTTCAAAAGGGTCTTTCCATAAATTACTTTTATTTCTCATTAAATGAGCACAGAGTCATTACCATATTAATAACAGATATGTTTATTATTACATATCCATCAGTGCGGCTTTCAATACCACTTGAAACATGCAAATCGTCCTAAGGACGAATCAGTTTTCCAGTGCTTCTTATTTAATACATAACTGCAAAGCCATTATAAATTACTGAGGAGGTATTTGGTTAAGAAATAAAATAAAATAAAACCATACTGCCCATACCATGAATGCATTCCTGCTACAAAGCAAGAGTCTGACAGCATTTACTGTAATTCCTGAATTATCCAGAGCTTTTGCGTCATATGTTTTGGGTTTTTTTGCATTGCCTACACATCTCTTGGCTTATGAACCAGAATCAGTCTTTCTTTGTAAGAGGAATTCTCATTCAAAGATTGTACTTAATTTAGAAAATGCATCTAGCATCTACAAGTACTTCAACCAATTAAAATTCAGTAAAAACTACTGATATGCAACAGTTTTTTAGAGGTTTCTTTAGTTTTAGGTTTCTACATTTATTGACATGGCAATAATACAATTATCTCAAATCAAGGCACTAAAAGAACAACGTAAAACCAAGTAAAAGTGTTCTAAGAATAATTTACAGTTCAAACAGTGCATATATTTCTTAAATGTTTGTTAACTTAATGTACGTTATCATTTAAAATTGTAAGGCAATACATTACACAGTTATAGAAATGATGTACCCCAAAATATGCTTCCAAACTCCGTGGTTCCTTTTACTGTTAGTTTCTAATGCCTCTAACAATAAAATAGTTCAGTATGGCTTGGCAAAAATGCATAGATTAAAGGCAATTACTTGTTTTCCCCCCTTTACAAACTTGCTGCATCAGTATTTTGTAAAGCATAATGCAAAATATTTAACACTTTGATCCATTCCATAGTGGGTGGTTAGCATTAAGGCTGTAAAGAACTCTGCAGTGAAGGCACTGAAGTTCAAGTGATAAGGCTTCATTTTAAGCTAGTTCTGCAGTCTTCAAGAGCACAACCTTGAGTCTTGAAAGCAATTGCAGTCCTTCTCACTGAGAAACCTTCTTCTCTACTCCATTTCATATGCTCATCTTGACATAAATATCCCCTTCACAGGGTTAACAGTCCTTTTCTTTCACTGGTATGAAGAAAGTTGGCTGCATTTCATTGTGATTGACAGGCTTTTTTTTTTAATCCAAAAAGGCAGCACCTCTTTTTTTTTTTTTTTGTACACCTAGCTAAGCTTTATTTGCTTTAACTTGCATTACATAGTAATAATTAATCTAATCTACCTTGAGGCAAACCCGCAATTAAACACCCTCAGCGTGCTTTTGTGCCAAAGCAAGGAGGAGACAGTAATAGCAATCTTAACCCTGAAGCCTGTGATAGTTATGTTGAAAGGAACAACAGCCCGTCTGCACTGCTCTGTGTGGTTAAAAAAAGCCCTGTTTCTCTGACTGCATCCCATGAGATTCCATTAAGCACTGTACATGTGGTTAGCTGGAAAAAAAGAAGAAAATAGACAATTAATAACAAATATAAAAATTAGCTTCATAACACTACTGCATGTTTGCCAAGAGCTTCATAAAGAAAACACTTTGTTAACATTTTTTTCAATTGACATGGTACAATACTAAGATCACACCTACATGATCTTCCACAAACTGTTCTTAATTTCAAACAACGTTAAATGAACACAGAGATCAGACAGATGATAATAACATTACTGCAGCTTTACAAGTGATTAAGAGTAAACAATCATGGGTGTATTCATGGCAAATGCAAGGTGACCCTCTTTCACTTGCAGGACAAGAAAAGGCTCTCTAGGCTAAGAGCACGCGCATGCAGCTGCCAGACCTCATCTGATGCACAGGAATTTCGGTCGGTTGGTTGTTTTCTTTTTTAAACATGCATTAACTTGACCGGGGTGCCCAAGTCCAAATAGATCAGAAGAAAACACCTCGACTGTGCTGATACAATGTGAATAAATCAACATACTATGAATTATGAAGTGTAGTTTCCAATCTCAAAGCAGTGCTGCAAATGCCAGCGAGTTCATCATGAAGTTCTGGTTCATATTTATTAGTGGTAACTTATTAAAATGAGGAATAGAACTTAAGATGAACTTTTATATGTGAAGCTTCTTTCAATGGGTCTGAGACAACTCTCTATTACCAGCTGCAAAGAAAGGTGAGTCAGACCCCGAATGAAATGTACTGAAATGTCTTCAAGCACGTGCTAAAGTCTGTATCCATTCGACAAAACAGGTAATGCCTGCTTACATGGTAGGACTCCATCACCGAGGGCAAGTTCTGCTATACTGCCTGACAAGAGAACAATTTTCAGATACTTAGTAAAAGCTAAACATGTGTATCCCATAAAAATGATCACTGCTTCTCTTACTCCCGTGCCTAAGAGGTAAGGAGGAGAACTGCAAGGTGCAGTGTCTTGAGTTCAGAAAAGCAGATCTAACAGTTTGATGCCTCCTGAAAGGAAAAGAGCCTGCTGTTCCTGCTGTTTCTTCACTTTATGACCTTCCTAACCCTCCTACTTACTTGTTCTCAGCTTTGGCAATCACTGCACTTCTTAGCACGCTGGTCTACTCACTAGCTCAGCAAAGTAAGTCTTATACATTTTTGACAGTCAAGAAACTGAATTGTGGACCTTCATGGAAGGGTCCAAAATGGATCGTGTCAAGCACTTCCCCACGATCCACTGACAGAAAAGCAGTGAAGGAAGACACAGAGGGGAAATCATCTGTCAGATTAGCTCAGCTACCATGCAATGACCACTGAAGTGTTCAGTACATAAGATCCATTGCAAATTTATTTAATCATCTAAATTTAAACACCTGGTACACTGGAAGTGAATTTTCCTAAAATAAACCCCATGCCTCTTCATTCTAAACATATAGAGTGAAATATGCAATGGTATGAGGGCACAGGCTGGGCATACTCCATCACAGCAGCACTTGTCTACTTCACAGATACAACTAACAACAAATTTGTCTGAGAAAGCCACAAAAATGTCCACAGTAGAATAGCCAGAAAGAGAAGTTCCTACCTGGCCTTTTCCTAATGCTTCTTTGCTCAGTGTGACTCTGAATCACTTAATTAGTTGCTCACACTGCCCTGCAGGTGCCACACAAGCCCCATTACATCCCAGTCAACCCAGTGGCAGCTGTCTGATGAGGACAGAGCATGCCACAAGCAGCTCCTCAAGCAGCAACAAGGTGGAAGGGCTCCCCTGCTGCCCCCATGCAGCACAGCAGGCCAGGAGCACACACATACCCAGCACCCTTGCTGGTCAAGTTCTATGACCCTCTAAATGGCTTATGCTCAATACGATTCTTCCCCCATACTCAGTGCCTACAATGTTCAGCATTAAAACAGAGTTTGCTGTAATTAATTGTTTGTTCTAAGAAGCTCTGTCAGTATTTGTCATCATTAAGAAGCAAGATTCTAGGGTCAAATATCAGTTATGTCACCATGCTCACTGACGGATCTGAGGCCAGTCTAAAATTAGAGTGATGTAAATGTTTTCTGTCTGATCCGCATCCGTGGGATCTGTTTGTTAGATAAATCCAAGCAATTAAAGAGATAACACCATGCAGGTATTAACTTCTGAATTGACAGAAAACCTAAGAGCTTTTTTTTTTCCCCAAGAACTTGCAGGATCTCCTTGGGTGATGGGGAAGGGTGGCACCAGAGGCAATACACTGGGGCAGACACAGAAAATGTAAGACTGAAGTATTCTGAACAGCTGATCTGACCTGATACTTCACTAGTGCAAGACTTCACCCTTCCTCCTTTCATTCTTGAGACTCTTCCACAAACCACTGCAACTTCTGAACCCAACAGAAAACCACATGCTTTTCTTCTGTAGCGTAAGGGTTGGTGTTTTTTTTGTTGTTATGCTCTGGGTTTTTTGGTTTTCCTTTAGTCAAAACATTCCTAAATTAATTTTCTGCTGAAAAATAGATCAGTTGACTCTGGTAATCTGTGAACCATGAACTGACACAGGACAGAGCTCAGGAATGTGCAGCTGTCCTCCTTCTGGTGGTGGTGAGCTATGAGATCTTTAGGATCCTCACTGGATCTTTAGGATTTAAAACCAGAGCTTTAATGATGGTGTTTCTCATTTCTTAAAAAAGTTCTATTCGCTACTTGTGTATTTCTATGATTCTGTAACACCGTCACAGGACAAACAGGATTAATAACAGAAATGGTCAGGATAACTGATCTCCCCAAACAGAGCCATTCCTTCAAGAGCTACTATAAATTTTCAAATATGCAAATCTGTTCATTCTATAATAGATTATCTGCAAACCTGCCCTTGCTAAAGGCAACCCTAAGACAGCATTGCTATTAAGGGAGAGTGGAAAAGAATCAATTAATCGATTTAAGAAAATGCATTTTCTTCCATAAAAGAGTATGAATGGAATCTGGTTATTACATCTACCAGAGGACCTTGTAAGGATAAATGGAAAGGAAACCATACCCAGAACACAATTCAAAGAGTCTATTGGAAAAGAAAGTCTTCAACTCTAAATACCTAAATGTAAAATGAAGAAGTATGCACTTTCTTTACCAAGGCCAGGCTTGACAAGGGGGGAAAAAAAGAATCTGTGTACTCAAAAACAGGGGATGACTTCTAAAACATACAATTAGGATCTTCAAAATATTGTTTTAGATTATTACAGTTAATACACCTTAAAGATGCAAGTAAATGACATACTAAAAATAATTCTTTCCAACCCCACTGGCTGGTTGGTTGGTTGGTTGATTTTGAGGGAATTAGTCTTAAAGGATCTGCCTAAAGCCTCTGGAAGGGTCTAACATTTTTCAGTAAATCTTCGACAATTGAGGACTGAAGGAAAAAATAAGTTTGGAAATACCATGAAGCTTTATAAAACTTTCTGTAAGGTGAGAGAAATGGACACATCATAGACAAGATAAATAGTTTAACAAGATTCTGTTGCACAAGTACACACACTGTAAGCACACAACAAACATGACTGAAACACCTGGGAAGTAACAATTACCAGTTTGCCTTTTTTTGGATACAATACTGAACATGCTACTATTCAATGAGGAAACTCTGATCTTACAGTCATTCTTAGCTCAGGTTTATCACTGTGTGCTTTTCCACTGCCCTCACTCTTATTTTTAACAGATTTTTACAGAGAAGACTGCAGGTAAAACTGCCCACTTCCCAGAAAATCTCCCCATTAGAAGTTTTTATGTGTTTCAGAACTTCAGCTTGATTAAGTGGCAGTGTTGAAAAATGTAAAACTACATCATGGTTCTGTTGTGTTCCTACCAACTGAACTCTACCTTGTAAATTGAGACTTTGTTCAGTGTTTGTGAATATGACTTCTCCCCCAAAGGCTCTGGCACAGATTTCTTTTTATGTTGTTCTCCTCATGCTGTTGCATTAATTACCATCTCTAATACCAAAGTGCCTGCAGGATTACTGATTTTTATACTGACAGCTTTGTATTTGAGGCCTAAAGCAATTTTCCTGAATGAAATTATCTTGAAGAACTTCATTGAATATATTACTATCTCAAAACTATCATCCCTGGGAATGTTCAAGGCCACATTAGATAGAGCTGATCTAGTGGAAAGTGTCCTTCCCCGTGGCAAAGGGACTGGAACTAGGTGATCTTTTAAGATCCCTTCCAACCCAAACCACTCTATAATTCTATGACTGCTTATGTTTTAGGACATAAGTCTTAGGGACAAGAAAATCAGCACCCTTTGTATTTTTCTGTTTGCAAAGTTTTCAGTAAAATCAGGGATACTATTTCAGACACTACAGACTGTTTTTGACGAGTCTTGAGGCAAAAAAAGATGAGAATAGACAGCAAAATTTAAATGTAAATCTGGTAGCATATTATACTGACTGGAAATGCCATATAAAATACGCTCCTCTGCAGGAGGATGTTTCATGATGCACCCAGTGTCTCTTTACAAACAAAAGTTTGGGTTTTCTTCATGCATGGAATGTTTGGTAGCCCTGCCAATCTAGGAAGACTCTTTCCCTACTCAGACACTAGTTTCCACTTCACACTGTCAATTCAATCAGTTATCTGAGGAAAAAGGGACGCACATACTATAGGAGGAAGCTAAGGCAGGCTGAAAGCAGCTTAAAGTAACCTAGCATTAAGAAAACACGTTTTACATCTTGCCCCGATTAATGCACAGGGTCACAAACAGCTTACGAAAACAACTGCTGGAATAGAAGACAGGGAATGAGTAAGCAGAGAGAAAGAATGGAATTAATACCTGAGCAGCCTTCCAACAAAAGAAATGTCCTAACAACAGACTGAGAATCTAAGTTTTTCACTTTACCCCCATTTGCAGAAGACTTATAGCTTACAGAGGCTCTATGAGTCAATTCATGGATGAAATGACTACACGGATCATCCTTGCAGTTAAATGCCATTGCTGACGTATTTGCTGAGTCTTGCCTTTAAACAGGACAAAAAGCAACCAGCTCCCTTGCATGTATTGGCAGGCCAGGTACCAACTCTACAGTACCTTTCCAAATGTGAAGAACTGATAAATTTACCATGACAGCAAGAGAATTCTGTCTGTTCCTTCCTTCGGGATTTGAGCAGAGATTTAGATCAGCAGTTCAACAGTCCTAACTGTGGAATTATTTCACAATTCCTCATTAAATAAGATTTACATAGAGACTTTTTTTTAATCAAAAAGTACTTAGTTTTTGTAGTTTATTTCTCACCTAGTCTTCCCAGAAGTATTTTTAACAACTTTTCGGAATGACTGATTCGCTGAGGATCTTGTAGACATAGTTCTAGGAGAAGCACGAACAAAAGTAGATGGTGGTGTCTTAGGGATCTTCTTTACTAAATGAGTCACCCACTTCTTCTGTTCATCTTGACAGGATGCCAATAACAGCATATCTCTTGCTGAAGTTACATCGTAACTCACTGTAAAAGGAGGAAGATGATTCAGTGAAAACCAGGACTCCTTATAGAAATCGGAATTGAGACATACTAACTGTGCCACTGGAAAGAACAATGGCACCTATATCCACACTTGTATTGGATTTGTTTATATATTTTTGAAAGAAAACAAACAGCAGGGGAGATTATGAATATAATATTTTTCAATATTTGTCACTCTGCATTAGGATTCTTGAGTCTAATTAATATTCAAGAAATGAGAAAACTTACATCAATTGCAGTCTTAATAAGCTGAAAAGTTGTGTGGATGCCTTTCGGCCAAGTTCCAGAGTACATACCCTGAATGCTCCACTTCACAGGAGCCCAGAGAAGAAACCTTTACTCCAATCTGTGAAGTGGCTAAAGAACCACTCTGCAAGGTCTTAGCAGGGTTTGGTGATGCAGCCACTGCAATTGTCCCTAATGTGGGCCAGGTGTAAGTACAGAGAGAATGATTTGGGGTAGCTGCCCAGTACTTGGGCACAAACCTCCAGGGAACCTTTTGCTCTCAGGGCCCTCAGCAGAGCCCCATCAGTTACACCATGAAAGGCTGCAGAGGATTGCCACAGCTACCTGTTCAGAAGCAGTGTAAGAGCCTATTGTTCTAATCTCCCACATTTAAAACAATAAAACTTTAATTTTAGGTTTAAACTAAAGTGCTTTTATTTTCCTCCAGTAGTTTAACAGGTAGGGCTCAACCATGATGAGAAAACAGAACAGAAAAAAACATGAGCATACCTTTGCATGGTGCAATTAATTCCTCCTTTTTATCCAAGTGGTCTCTGTGGCACTTCACATGGCATCTTCGACATTCTAGGGCAGCAGGGGGTTTAAAGACATGCCAAAGAGGTTTGGCACAGGCCTCACAGTTGGCTGGAAAGTGGTATAACGTGGGAATAAATTCATGGCCCTTGTGATTTAGAAAATTTGTCTTCTCTGCCGGCTGTACTGGTTCTACCTCCAAATCCTTCCTGCATTCCCCCTCATTAGCATAAAGAATCTGAAAAAGAACACTGCTGTGTTATTGTTGAAGCACTATGTACTTTTATACCCTTTTCAAAGAAGCCGCCAAACTTTCAAGAGAATTAAACAGACATGAGAATAAACTTCTTTTTACCTGGAATATTTTAGGAATTTCTTCAGTTTCAGCTCTATATACATCTCCTTGAGTTACAGGCCGGACATGAAACAGCTTACTAAATTAGAGGAAACATAAATCAGAAAATGCTAAAAGGCTACATATGTTTTAAGACAGGTATCAAACTACTTTGAAGTTCTTGGAAATTTTGCTTATGCAATCAATACAATGTACTTGAAGGCTGTAATATGACTTTAGGAATGAATTCGTAAACCATATAGATCTTGTCTACCCAAGTAAGACCAAAATATTGTGTAGCACGTAAAGAGGGTTACCTTACAATGAGCTCAAGCTCCATCACGGCAAATTTATGTGAAAAAGGCTCTTAAATTCCTCCTCAGAACACTAGGAAGCCTAACATTATTGCTAGAAAAGCCTAGTGATAAACCTGGATGGAAGTAACCACAGAATACTACTAACTAATTTCTTTACTAAATCATGTTATGAGTTGATAAACAATCAATGTTAAAACATCACAAGAGGGAATCTGGGGCACCAGCTGTCGAAAACACTATTAAAATTGGAACAAACATCATCTTATACTCAGTCAAGTCCATCTATCCCAACATCCTGTTTTCAACAGTAGCCGTAACAGATGTTTATGAAAAGAGAATAAGAGAAAATAACTCTTTTCCTGGTTAAAGGCAATTGGCAGCTTAAGCACTTCCTGAGTTTGAGATTCCTTCCAGACCACTGTATTTGTTAGTCACTTACAGACCTACTCACGAATTCTAAAACCTTTTTTCAATTACTACTCTATAAGGTCCTATAATGTCAATCAGCTGTTCAAACATCACAGTTATGTATCAGTGATGGGCTTCAGTGATATCTGACACAATTCTCCTCATGTACAACAAATGTAAAGAGATCACAATTAATTTATTTTATCACTTTAAACAGAAACCATCTGGAAAAGTTAGAAATGCTTTGAACTAGATGAGCAATGATACTTTCTTTTTTCTCTAACTCTTAGCAATAGTAGAACAAAGAGAAAGTAGTATCTTCAGTTAACAGCATGCTGAAATACAGATAGACATTTTCCAATTAGTCTGGGAAATTAAAAATTATTTATGGAATTTCAATTTCAAGCTTTTAGATTTGTTATCAGCTATCTTACACACAAGGCTCTTTTGCCAGTTTGTATCCAAAACTAACAGTAACTTTACTTACTCTATATCTAGTACCATAGACGGATTAGACTGGTCCTTGTCTTTTTCATCATTGTAGAACAGTATCTTTTTACTGCTCACCACAACATACTGTGGGAAAAAAGGATAAAGAGAAGTTAAAATTGCATTTTAAAAAGCAACATTTATCCTAATATTCTTCTACATACACATATAAAGCCTGAGTAAAGGAAAGTTTTTAAATTAATATCAAGACATATTTAAGTCATCATGCAGGCAGCTACACTACTGACAGCTGGGCAGTGCTACAGCTGCAGTGACTGTATATTTTCACTGAAGCACCCTAAAATGCTTCTCATGATTCTGGAAGTCCATCTGCACACAAACTCACAAATTTCAGTCGCTATGGGCATGTTACTATGAAAATTATGCATCACAGAGTGATACAGTGCAAAATCTATCACTTGATAGGAAAGTCGTAAACAACTTCTCTAGTTCTACAGACCTGCACCAAAGTACTACTAGTTTAAAAGAGATTCTCACAGTTCTCATAGCTAACTATTTCCTACTCTTTCAATTTAATGGACTGGGGAAATAAAGAGACAAAATGAATCAGCAGAAACAGAGGTCTGGCGTACATTCCAAATCTAGGCATACACTGAGATAGTTAAGATCAAACACCTCTAACCTAAGCGCTTCCTAGTGAGTTCAAGATTAGAATTCACTGCCTGTTGCTCTTCACTGGGACTGCCAGTCCAGCATGTTTGCCAAAACTGTCCACAAGCATAAGCTCAGTGACAGCTGTGGCAGTTCCCTCCCCTGCGTTTTAGAAACGACTAAATGGTATGAGGTACTAAAGAGGACTAAAAAGAGGCGAACCGACTGCTCTGTCTGTATTGAGCTCCATGTATAATATGACCCAGAAGCAGGGGAAAGGACAGAAAACCATGAGAGTGAATAAACCAACAGTTCATCTTGAATTCTGATTACTGGTAGATAACTGAATGGGTTTCTGGACAATGAAGATACTGGTAATTTAAATTAATGGTGTTTACTCCTTCTAAAAGAGGAGGTTTCAACCTCCTCATTACACAGAACTTTAAGCTGACCTCAAAACCTGAATATGAAAGTTACCTTAACAAGAATAGCATATTAGAAATGCGTTGCGCAAGCTGCGTGCTACAGTTTTAAATCTCAATTGCTGAAATGCATCTTAAAAAGCCACAAAGGGTGTTTTGGCCCCGACTTAAAGAGCTTTCAGCCCTTTAGTCACAATTCTTTAATGGAAAGCCTGATCAACTTGAGTAGGTACTAAGTTGTAATGGTGTGAGCCTCTAGTGATTTTTCCCACTGAGGAAACGGACTGCTTCAATTCCTCTATCTACTTCAACAGAAAGCTAATGGTTTTTTATGTCTTTGAAGTGTGCACCTCTGCCTTTCACAGACAAGCACAAGGCCTTAAGATGACAACTATCACAGATGCACATTCTGACTGTAAAGGAATTCAGTTATCACACCATATACAAATCTTGGTGAAAGAACTATTTAACCTCACAAAAGAAAAGTTCTGTACAACAGTCTCGATACCCTGTTGTGAACATACATGAAAAAATCTTCTGACAGTAGCTCTGTTCTACAGTGGGTTTGGAAGGATACTTTATCATCTCCACTTGGGATGAAATGAAGCTCCAGATAAAAGCATGGCTAACCCATTTTAGCATTACCTTGAGGTATAACTCAAGTGTTTATTCTCAAATAAGTTTTCCACACTCACCCCTTTCTAACTTAAGGTAAATAACTTGGAGGGCACGGGGCAAAAACATCAGTGCTACTGATATTTGAGTCAGAAATGCAGCAGCTCAAGTTGGAACAACTCGGGCACCAACCCAATTGCAGTGCTAATGCAATTTTGCTTTCCATTTAAGTTGATCTGGGCATGATTATATTTGAGGTTGCATACCTCCCACCAAACCCAAAACTGAAATTGCAGGAGAATGTGGAACAGAAGCACCTGTAGAGGCTGACTCCATACCAGCTTGTTTCAGCTGCAATACAGTTCAGCCAGCAGGACACACATGTAAATTAGCATGGCTCCTCACTACTGTGTGTCACTGATTTGAACCTCAGCTAGTTTAAAGAATCTTATCAGCGCAACACATTTTATGACAGAGGCATTCATCTGTAGCTCAAATTCCTTCAAAGTGTAAGTATTACTCAAACTAGGAAAGTATGAATGGAGTAGCTGCATAAAATATCTTGAGGGAAGTAAATATGCCTACACTGGGCATGCCCAAAGAAGCTCAGATACAGTCTTTCACTGGAGAAGCTGCATTTATCAGGAGCTTAAAATTTCAATCATCAGAGGAAGTAAGAATAATCTCCATTCCTGAAAAACAACCATAAAGGGCTGCTGCAGGTATTCTGATAGGAAAATTATGCAGTATTTTAGATAATCCAGAACAGAACAAAGCTACATGATTTCTGCCTAGGCACAGTTACTTTTGCTTGTGGACATTGCCAAAAGTCTGACAGCAACCCAGAAAATCAATTCAGGAACAAGAGGAGTCAAGCAGCCTTAGCTATCAAACAGAACAAGTTGTGCAACAGATTCACAAATAGGTGTGTTTCATGAGATACCTGAAGAACATTCAAATGCTACTGGTATTTGAATCAAATATAGCACCAAGGCATTCTAACCTTGTCCTCTAGATTTCCTGCACTTCTGCTAACAGGGAGACCAAGTGAAACACAGAGAACAGAATTTGAGGTATCTATAACAAACCCCAGGTTCCAAACTGCGGCAACCAAGCGTTTTCAAAATGGCACTTGTTTGCACTGCCTCTCATCTGAGGAACTGGGAGAATACACCGTGCAGCCATTAGCTGAAATAAGGTAGACCTAAACACTCACTCTCTGCAAGCCAGAATAGGTGGTGGGTTTAACTTACAGACAAATCAATGGGGTCTGATATTGATGTAAAAATAGGCTGGTCTGGAACTCAAAACACTTAGATTGTATAAAGAAGGCCATGTTAGACAAGCGAAAACAGGAATACTTGAAAGAAGTAGTTCAGCAGCTAAAGGTCCAGTGCAAACACTTAAGTGCTTCTTTGACAGGAATTAATTCCTTCTCCTTTAAATTCTGTAGGAACCACTTCCAAAACTTGTAGAATGTGAATGTAAACAGGAGCATTTGAGAAAGACCTTTTAACGGGAATCAGAAAGTTACTTTGAAAGTGTCATGAATAAACTGAATCGTTCCCAACAGCAATCTCTGAATTTAAGAAGATGCAGGGCAATAAACTACTTCATACAAATTGCTTGTAAAATTTACAGAATTCTAGTCACCATGTTCACTTTGGCATTTAGTTATACCAAAGAATGTTCAAAGAGGGGAACTGAAAAGACAGAAAAGATAATCAGAAACTAGTTCTAAGCATCTCAATTTGAACATCTGACATTTCAAAGAACCAGATCATAACCTCTGCAGAGGCAAAAGAGTACTGTTTTGTTTGGATTGGGAATTCCAGCAAAGAGATCCAGTTTCTGAAAGTAAAACAGTTCTTTTCAAGAGACACTGGCCATTTTAAAGGTAAGGAAGATAGAAAAGTCCTTGGAAATCATGTGTGGCAAGTTATAGTGTGATGCACTCTTCCATGACCTTCAGAATATTTAGATGTAGTATTCCCTACTCTCTCCGGTCAAGCTGCACAAAGAGCTTCTCCTTCAGCAACAGGATTATAAAGAAGCTTACTCAAAGAAGAAATGGGATTTTTAATGGTTCCAATATGCCCAGCATTTCCTCACCCACCTGTTGTTACATTTGCACAACATCATTACTAAAGATTTAAAACTGAACTTCAATTTTCTTGTTTCTTTTTTTTATACACACTAAGTTACTCTTAATTATTTTGTTTGGTTCTTAAATATGAGTAGTAAAACCAATTCACCGCATGCCTAAAAACTTCTTAAATGCAGGAAGAAAAAAAAAGAAAAAAAAAAAGAGACATTTGTACCTGTTTCTTCCAGCCATGCCGCTTTATATTTCCTTTGTTTGGTACTGAAAGCCAACCTTCAAGTCTCGATTCTGGTTTTAAAAAAATGCATATTTAAAAATTTCATGTATTTATCACAATAAAGCAGGATAACACAAAAGCAAACTACTACGAGAAAGGAAGATGTACTACATGCAGTAATAGGCAATTACCTATTCAGCAGAGCAGAATAAGAAGCACAGCTAAATAAAATGAAGATATAAGCATTTAATTCATGCTTCATCACAAGCCAACATCTGATTACATAGTTACTGCACAATAAAAGTAAAGCTGTTCTCCTTGATGCCAACATCTAACACTGTATGCAAATAGTTTGCAAAGAGCCAGGCAGGAAAGACTTTGCTTTGAAAATATGTTACAGTTTAAATTAAGAGATTTTTCAATATAAACATAATTTAACATTCAGAGGGGCTATATGAAAATACTCAGCAGGAAGATGCAGGAAGTAAAACAAATCAGATCCACATTTTCCATGGGAAACAAAAAAGGGAGAGAGAGCACAAGAGCAGGCAAAGCTACAAGGATGTCCCCATTACTCACACAAGATAAGCATAGGAGATAATTAAATAAGGAATGCAGGAAGAATCAACTAGATATAAAGAATAAGAGACAAGCGTTTTATTCAAATTTTCAGTAAAAAATTCTCCAAAGAGCAATGTAATAACGTGTTTTCCCACCACAAAACTACTGAAATATTTTAGCAATGATACAAAGAAGGGCCACATGAAAATTGTCATTCTGCCTAATGTGAACTGTAGATTTAAAAAATCCTTCCAGCTAACTAACACTGGTTTCTAAAATTTAAAATCATGAAACCAGATAATGGTAATGAGAAGCTATCATTATTTCATTAACCTGAAATGACACAGTGAAATCCCACAATTTTGGAAATGTGAAATGATCAAAATTTCAGTCCTTAAATCTATTTCAAAATTGAGAAATTTTTTTTTTAAATGATCATAAAAATGTGATCTGAAAAAAAAGTGTCAGAAAACAGAACCAGAGCCAATAGCTAATGTATGTATTCTTTATAATAAATTTAACTGGCAGCACTGAAAACTTCAAAAATATTAAGTTAAAGTTTTCTGAAATATTCTCCACAAATATTTATACAAGAAGGAGCTACTGGTCCCTTTTATCCTTCAGGAATGAAGGATAACCTTGTGAAGTAGATCCCAAGAAGCTCTGAAAAAACATCCAAATATCTAAAAGTTATTGTCCATATGCAATGTAAAATTACAGTGAGACTGACAGCCTAGCAAGGTATTAAAATTAGGTACTAAAAAGACTTTTCCATATTAGTCTTACAGCCTACAATATTTAGAAGATGACTACACTTAGAAATATAGAATTGTTTCCTAACATTTCTCCACACAGAATAGCCTCAAAATACTGTGGGACCACTGAACTACTGAAATCACCTGGAAGAAAGGCATGACAGTAGAAATTTCAATACGAAAACATCCCCAAAAATGAAGGAAATTCGTACTTTCCTGCCTCTCCAATCTGCATAAGAAAAGTGGGGTTTGGGGGTTTCACCGTCAACCCCTCCCCACTTCTTGATACAGTAGCTTTGGGAAAGGAAACCTATTTCCTTCATGTCTATAGGCACCACAGACAATGCTTACCTTGTTTTGAACACTTTAATTCTTACACCAGGAGAGGATTCTTCCATTTTAAGAAATTACAGAAAAACCCTAAAACTCATGTCCTCCCTTGCAAAATTAAATGCTAATAAAGAACATAATATGGATGACTGCAGTTCAAAAGAAATATGGGAAGAATGACTGTTGTTCAAAAAGAGTAAGCATGCATCTGTAGAAATTGCAGCATATGAAAATCTGGAAAGATCCAATAATAATAATACATTTTAAAAGATGTTTATAGGGACAATATGAGCAGGAGTTGTTCTAAGTTCACTTCTATTTCAGCACATTCTGAAAACAATTTCAAAAGAAGTAGGAAGTGAATGAGGTATTTCAAATGAATCAGTTGACATTCTTTTCTGTCTACTACAAATCTATTTTAGTGAGCAAATTCTGTTTGAATGAGAGATGATTTCTGAGCTGTGAATAACATCTTGCAGTTGAAAATAAGTTTCCAAACATACTCCTTTTCAACAAAGCTAACATTCGTCTGGAACCAAATGTACTCTTCAAAGGATAGATGAGTTCTTTCATTCCAACCTTGCCACAAAGGTTTCTCCCAAGTAATATTTATAGTGCATTTTCATTTCCCTCGACAAGTTAGCCAGCACAACTGCAAATGCTCATCTGGCCATTTCACAAATATCTGATCCAGAAGAATAATATTTATGAGTGTTATGATTAAGTAATTAAGAAAATATGGGCTATCTAGACTATGAAAAAGATTCTTCCGTTCCTGTCTGTAAAAATAGGCTCAAAACTATTGCCTGAAAATGTCCCTGTATTTTGGAAAGAATCCCAGAATTGATACTTTATTTGCAGTCCAGAAAATCTATGATAGGCCTCAAAAATATCTGATGGCTAGCTGGATCTGAATAGGATATGAAGAAAGAATTCCATAAAGGCTACAGATCTTATTGTTATCTCTGAATATATTTTAAATTGAGATTGTCATTCTAAACATCTTCACGGTTAGTATTCATACTGCCAGGATTCATAGGGATTCACTATGATAACAGTGAGTTCTAACAGTAAGACTTCAATAAAATCACACAAGACAACCATGGCTGTGCTGATTTATGAGATGTTTTGTTGTTCTGGAGCTAAGTAGCAAAGGCACTTCCATGAGCAGCAGAGCACCTCTTTCCAATGCTCAAGAATTCCTACTCCTCAAGGCTCTTCCAAAGTTAACAAAAATGTAGAGATACTACCTTGCTAATTCTTTCCAGTCCACTCTTCTCACTTGATTATTTCCTTCCTCAGATTGTCTTACTACAATTTCATGTGGATCTCACCAAGGACTGCTGACTGGATCTTGCTTTGAAGTTTATTCAGGTGACGGCTACTTGCAGGTACTTCAGAAAGTCCTAGCTGAGTCCATATTGCAATAAAACTGTTGGCTTAAATGCTACATGTTTATTATTCCATCCTACCTTTGCACAAAACATGATTTATAACACATGCTGTAAAATATGTGCTGCAGTTAAACCTGTAGGTCAGCTCAATTGCTTAAATTATCTTGCCAATCAGATGAAAAGAAGCAATTCACAACAGGTTAAGTGCCCTATAACAACTAGGAGAGAAAAAACCCTTAACTTCCTGATTATGTTCTGTCTTGACAAGGAAGAATTCTGTTTACAATCATGCAAGTATTAAGACTGCCTAAGTCCAGCCAGGAGGAAGAGACATTCCAAAGGCATCATTAAAATGCAAATATCTCAGCCGTTTCAAGGACTGTTAACATTGGAGATATCAACTAAAATATGAGCTGCTATCTGAATCAATAATCAGGAGTGAGAGTTACAAAACATGCCTAGAACTGAATACAAGGAAAACCTTCCTCCACATCATGATTTTTCCACCTAAGTAAGCAAAAGCCTGAGAACAGCCTGGATGGTCTAAAGGGGCCAACCCCTACCATGGGAGAGCACAGGCTGCCCTGGGAGCTGCCAGAACTTGATGGGGTATTTAGCTCAATGACAGACAGAAACCACCTCCAAGTGAAATGCAGCCATAAAAGGCATGTTACCATGTGATTTCTCTGTATCGACCACTAAATAGAGAATTTTTTCCTTAAAATTTTCTGAGTGTTAAAAACTCATTTTAGTATTACCTTAAGTTTATTCAGATCTTTCTGACCCCAAAATTTCACAAGATGCTCTTCCTGTAAATTGTGAATTCTACTTTTGTAGCCTCTCTGGCGGCTAGTAACCTAGACTCCCTGATTAGACAAGACATGAACCTCTCTGCCACCCAGGACAGCAGAAAATGCCAAAGAGACAGGGTCTCTCTGGAATTGCAACAACTCTACTATCACACCATTTCATACCAATTTTTTTCCTCAATAAACCAGAGACTGCCTGCCCACTGCCAGAACTGAGACTATGGAATAATTCTTTTATATATGGCCACATTATTTTGTGTCTTCATTTTTTTTCCCTGGTGATGTTTTTGCTGTGACAGGAAACTGAATAAATCATACTGTAATTACTTATTTTGAAATTTGACAGTTTATTTGCTTTAAATTTTTTTTAGGACTTTCTTTGCTTTAACAACTGGTGCACCAGCCAGAGAATCCTAGTGACTACTCATCACATCCAGCTCTTAAACAAGATACTGTTCAAGGAGCTCTGAAGGAATGGCTATATTTGGGCTATGAAAGTGATGGGAACTTAGCACATAGTTGAAGACAATCAATATCATACAACTAAATTTTAGCAAATGAACCACTGCGATATATCACCTTCTGTTTTGGAGACTACTTGGTTTGCAGGGAAATAACTGCACTGGATAATTTCCTCTTTCTGTGCCATGAGCTATTTCTACTTTGAAGTCTGGCTGGTTTTTGTCCTTATAACACTACTGCACTCCTTTTCTGTGTTTGCTTGGCTCTTTGACAAGTGTGTCAAATTTTACTGTGCTAATGTCACTTAATCTCCTTTAATTACTAAACTGTTTCTTATTCAGATCCTGATCAACTCACTCAAAAAACTCAAAAAAAAACCAAAAAACACCAAAACCAAGCCAAAACAAAAAAACAAGCAGCATGTAGGAACATGATCTAAATCTAGAGAAGTCCTAATAATACGTATTAGACTTCCTACCTGTATCACACAGTAACACCAGCAGCACAACTGCAGTAAAAATCAGAGGCATGTGTAGAGAAAAGGGCAAAAAAGACAAGACGAGAAATGAAAGGCTAGTAAAAAAGAAATAGCTTGAGGGGTCATGAGTACAGATAAGACCCCTACTCAAGAACACCAAGAGAACTTCTACTAATTGTGATGTTCTAATTAACAATGAACAGCTGACTTGAAAAGCTCTTGCACAGACTGGAATTTCTGCCTCAAAAACTGAAGCAACAGGTCATGCCACCAGAAGTCTCATTACACATCTCCAGAGGTGAAATTGAAAATGGCCTTCCTTAATTAGGCAAAAAAAGAGATCTTTTTTCCTACAGTCCTTCCAAGATCTGAGACACAGCAGGGTCATACTGACACACTATTGTCCTTAAGAAGAAAACAGGGAAGATATTTATGCCCAGATGGATGCATTTGTGTTTTCCATTAATACACAACAGACATTAATTGAAAATGGCTGAGAAGGAAAGTGATGAAGTTCAAAACTACTTTTTTTTATGTAGAATAAATCAGGTGTGTTTTGTTATAGAAAAAAACCCCTAAAGCTCTCAATTTAAAAGAGTTCAGAATTTTTCAATTAAAAATTACGAACTACAGTGTTCTTCAATTAGGAGACACTTAAAAACACAAGGTTTCATTCCAAATAGTCATTTGAGTGGGGAAAAAACCCCTCTGATTTCTTTTTTACCTCCATTAATGGAATACACTGCAAATGAATATCTAAAAGAAAAACTCCTGAGAAGTATTGATAGTTCAGAGATACTAGAGGGAGTTCCTAGCAGGAACTCCTATTTTCCTAGCTAAGGAAAAAAATGTTCCTTAAGCAACCTAATAGATCTAAGAATTCAATAGGAGTTTGGCCTAGAAGATGTTTTCAAAAGACAAAAAATAGACATTTTCTTTACAAGATGGCAATTGCCTGAGGGTTTTACAGATCAAATATAAGAGTGCAAAAGGCTTCTTGAACAGAATGGAAGTTGTGAAGAAAATTACTATCATTATCTGAACGAAAATCTATTCTAGAATGAAATTGATTAAAATACTAACTAAAAATAAAAATCTAAAAATACACTAGGGGAAGACAGGACACAAAAACAGACACAGAAAGGAATAACTACACAAAAACATATACCAACACTCATGACCTACCTGAAATTTGAATCACTCTAAGACCCCTGGAAAAACTCTAAAATGTGGCAATTTGAGCAGCATGAAGTACATTAACAGTAAAAGAGACACCTAAAATGATTCTATTTACTTTTATCTGACTACTCGTCCACTGAAGTGTTAAAGTACCCCAAATATTACTCTGGTTTTGTATGTTTAAAAATATTTTTCAACAATAGAAATCAGGCTACAAATCCGTAAGACAAGCACTTATAACAAGTTTATTTATTAAGAATTTCAAAATTAATTCTAAAAATACTTACCTATATAAAAAAATAATAAACCTAGTTCTGACATATGGAAATTGTCAAACACAGTTTATTGCCTCTAAGCATTTTCTTTTCCTGTATCAAGAGATACAGAAGTAGATCATGTGAAAGTACAAACTGATTACACTTTTCAAACACTGGGGAAGGGGAGAGGTACATCACTAACTCATGCAACAGTGGGTCTCAAAGTATAATGCCTGGAACTGACACCACATAGAAATGGCTAGCTATGCTGTATTATTTGTTCTTATTTTAACCTGCTAAATCAGAGCACCACAAAACCATAAATGGAAATTTCTATAATTATTTTTCACATCAGCAATTACTGCCACTTGTCACAGTGGTGCTACATGACTGTGAGTAAGAACAGACAAGTTTGCATTCGAGATATAATGATGTTGAGGAAGTGCTGGCCCTGTATTCTATTCACTGAACACTGCCCAGTGTATTCACTGTATCCGAGAAACAGCAGATGTAAAGATACTCTTTCCACAAAAGTGGATATAAATTATGCTAATGCCAAGCAATACAGTGGAAAGTGTGATGTGAGAATAAATTAAGACTTAAATATAAGCAGCTAAGCTATGAAATGAGAAAAACCAACCAAACAAACAAAGAAAGGAAGCAGAGATGTGATACCGAAAGAGACAGAAAGAAGATTTTAAAAGGTAGTAACTTGTTTGAAAGAATACCTTCCAAAACTATGTGCGTGCACAAGATCAATATGTTTTTCTCTTACCTGAAAGATTTCCATCCGTTTCATCTGTCGGGAGACTAGCAACACTGGTAGAGTCCATTCCTTGCTGGAGATCCATAATTTTCCTTCGTAGTTGTTCTATGTCACTCTCTTTACTATCCAGCTGCATCTGGAGCTCATTCCTGTACGTAGATTCTTCTGCTAGTTGCTGTATTTATATACACATGCACAGTTACTGGGATACCAAAGTATTCTGAAAACAAAACTCATTGCTAATTTTTTAATATATCTAGATATTTTTGATAGTATCGACATAAACTATTTTAGTAGAAGTTTTTGTTTAGCCTTGGAAGGAAAAAACTTAAAATATCAAAGATCCAGCAATACACTCCATCACAAAGCAGTCTATTCTAGATTCATCTGTTCATCTGTTAAATTACCATTTGTTAGGAAAAGGAGACCATCTACCAGCGAAATGAACTGGTGGTTTGCTACCAGTTCAGTATGCTGAACTGTATCCAGGTTTTTAGCCTTCATAATATATCAGTAACTTCCACAGTTAGGAATTTAGAAAGGGGAAATGAATGAGAACAAGCACTTATCAAGTTCTCTGCCTCACATAAAATTCTGTAGCCTAACACATCAGAAACAGAACTTTTTTCAAGTGGATTAGGAGCCATACATTTTTCCTGGAGAGACAATTCCACAACGCGACAAAAAATTTAGATTATTTTACCGCTTGCATTTCATTGAGTTCCTTTTGGTATTTCACTACCATCTGATTGAATTTCTCTTTTTCTTGATTAAGTTCTAATTGCAGCTTTCGGTTTTCCTTCTCTTTCTTCCTCAAATCTTGCATGTTAGCTTTTTTTCTGTCTATTTTAAAATCTTTCCGATTCATTATCTCAGCCAGTTTGTTGACAGCCTGTTAGGAAAAAGGAGAACCAGTGGGAAAAATGACATATGCTAGCATGTTTCATACAAAACTTCTTAGTTCCTCTAGTTACAGGATCCAATTAAAAAAACACCTTTCACCAACATAAATGGCCCTTACTCATGACCAAAGTAATACTGAACAGTACACAACATCAAAACTTATTCTTTCAACTGTGAATATCAACAATGCATACTGTACATCATGGTTAATATAAACTTGATTTCGAAGGAACTAAGAGTGAATTCACAAAATCAATAAACCTAAAATACTTCTGTTATGCAAAGTAACTGTTGTGATTAAATTGCATAAAAAGTTATACCTGTGTCTTCAAAGTTCTTTCATTGTTTATGCTCTTCTCATAATGCATTCTAATATTATTGATTTCCTCCTCTTTTTTCATTTTGTAATCTGTTAAAATAATATTCAATAAGACATTTTAGGACAAGATAAATATTTCTAAACTTAATTGCTTCTAAAATTGCATCTTCTTTTTATCTTCCCTTTTCCCACTGAGTCCCTTATTGAGTAAAATACAGTTTGCAAAGACAAAGGTTACCAATTTAATGCTACTATAATGATAGAAAATTACAAGAAGGATATATCAGAAAGGCACCAAGATGAAACACTAAAGCAAACATATGTATTTTTATTTCCTGATGATGACTAAGTTTGTTGTTCCACTTCCTTCATGTTTGCACTATCAAAAGGGTCTCTGCAGTACCAAAAATTACTTCAGTACCCACACAGAATATGACTGATATAACTGGACTCACATTTAGTACAGATTCTCAAATCAAGCATGAAGAGAACATGGAGAAAAAGGCTTTCTTTAAACAAGGAACGATTCTGTTACGTACCCCTCACCCCCTCTCACACACCATTTACTCAATTCTACCAGTCTTTCTATCACACCTCCAGTCTGATGATTTGTTTCTAAAGTATCTGTAAGTATGCAGTTCACTGATAAGACTTTCCCACCAAAACTAGTTAAAGAACAATTTTTTAAGTACACAAAAGTAACAAACTTAAAAACACTGAAAATGCTTGCTCACCCAATTCCTGCTACTATGGAAATGTAGAACTAAGGGAAAATATTTTAGTATGCCTTCCTGCCTACATAGTGTTTGCAAAGACACTGGCAACAGAACCAGTAAGGCCTTCACTCTTTTAGCCCTCAGATATTAAAGCATGCATTCCAATTTGCTCAAATGCAAAACCATGGGAGCAAAAAGTACCTTCCCATACAGTCAGAATGCATATAAAGAGAATGCCCATACACTGATCTACATCAGATCACAGCTTAGATTCCGTACCAAAGTGAGATCTTAAGGAAATTGAAATACTGATACTGCTTTACTGTAAATACTGGAGATAGACACAAACATTTTAATAAATACATAGTGTGCAATATAAAATGCGGAAAATACCTTAATAACTTTATGCACACATGGGCAAGGCTGGAAGAAGGGGGTTAGACAGACAATATATGGATGAGCTGTAGTGGACAGGCATTCCTGCTTATGCCATCAGGAACTTAGCGCTAACTCGTTTTATAAAAAGAGCAGGTAGTGTGAGCAGAAACTCACTTTTTCCTACCTGGTACAGCTGAGGTTTTAATTGCATTCAACAACAGAGACAGTACATGAAAATGGAAACAATATACTACAGAGTGACAATTTAGAAACACAGAATGGTTTAGGTTGGAAAGGACTTTTAAAGGTCATCTAGTCCAACCCTTTGGCAATAAGTAGGGATACCTTCATCTAGATCAGGCTCCTCTGAGGCTTGTCCAGTCTGAACTTGATGGTTTCCAGGGATGGGACATCCACCACCTCTTTGGGTAACCTGTTCCAGTGTTTCACTACCATAAAAAGTTTCTTCCTTATATCTAGTCTGAGTCTACCCTATTTTAATTTAAAACCATTGTTCTTTGTCCTGTTGCTACATGTCCTGCTTAAGTTTGTCCCCATCTTTCTTTTAAGTCCCTTTAAGCACTGAAAGGTTGCTGTAAGTTCTCCCTAGAGCCTTCTCTTCTCCAGGCTGAATAAGCCCAACTCTCTCAGTTTTTCCTCATAGGACAGGTGCTCCATCCCTCTGATCATCTTTGTGGCCCTTCTGTGGACTCGTTCCAACAGGTCCATGTCCTTCCTTTCGTGGGGACCCCAGAGCTGGATGCAGTTCTCCAGGTGTGGTCCCACAAGAATGGAGGAGAGGGGCAGAATCACCTCCCCCAGCCTGCTGATCACACTTCTTCTGATGCTGCCCACAATGCAGTCCAGGACACGGTTGTCCTTCCGGGTTGTGAGCACACATTGCTGGCTCATGTCCAATTCCTCACCCACCAGCACCCCCAAGTCCTTCTCAGCAGGGCTGTTCTTGATCCCTTCATCCCTCATCCTCTACTGATTCTGGAGGTTGCCCCGACCCAGGTGCAGGACTTTGTATTTGGCTTTGTTGAACTCCTGAGATTCCCATGGGTCCACTTCTCAAGCTTGTCCAGGTCCCTCTGGATGGCATCCCATGCCTCAGGTGTGTCAACAGCACCACTCAGCTTGGTGCCATCTGTAAACTTGCTGAGAATGCACTCAATCCCGCTGTCTGTGTCACTGATGAAGATACTGAATAGTACTGGTCCCAGTACAGATCCCCGAGGTACATCGCTTGTCACTGATGTCCAATGGGACACTGAGCCAGTGTCCGCTACTCTCTGGATGCGACAATCCAGCCAATTCCTCATCCACCAAACAGTCCATCCGCCAAATTCACATCTCTCCAATTTAAAGGGAGGGATGTTGTGGAGGACCACGTCAAAGGCTTTACAGAAGTCCAGTAAATGACATCTGTAGCCCTTCCCTTGTCCACTGATGGAGTCACTCCATCACCTCCCTATCCTCCATGTGCCTTAGCAGAGCTTCTAGGAGGATCTGTTCCATGATCTTTCCAGGTGCACAGCCAAGGCAGACAGGTCAGTAGTTCACAGAGTCCTCCTTTGTACCCTTTTTAAAAATGGTGCAATTTACACAGAAGATATATTTTCAAGATTAAAACAAGTACTTAGATTATTTTTCATCAAGCCCAAAATAATAGGGAAGATAAATAGCAATGTCTTCTCCCATTACATGTTTCTCCACATATGCTTCAAATTCATTTGTGTTTCAAAAGAGATGAATTAAAACTCCAAATGACATACCTTCCTCCTGTTTCTTAAATTTTTCATTGATCTCTGTGTTTTCCTTTGTTATCAAATCAACATCTTTGGTTAATGTGTTATTAGTTTCTTCAAGCTGTGTAAAAACAGTCACATTTTAAAATAAATAACTTGTCATAAATCCTAAAAATATTTATAACTATAATTTTATCTACCTTTAAATCTACACCAACCACTTACTTCAAACACATTCCTGCCTATGTGAATTTTTAAACTGTTCTTTTGTGCTTCCTTGATTTACCAGAAGGCTCAAAATACACCTGTCCCAGATAATTTTTTTTTTTAAATGATCTTTGCAGAACTGACAACACTGTAATATATAATTAAAAACTCAAGTTAGATTGTCAGTTATTGAATTTCAATTCATTTGTGGTAGTTTGGAAGAAATAGTACCTAGAGACCCGATTCCTTGAATCTAGACAGAAAAGCAGCTGACAGATGCTACGACTACAGCCTTAAAGGTTAAAGTAAACACAAGGCATTTACTGCTAAATAATTGTCATAAATCATGAAAAACAGGTATAAATCAGGAGAATAAATAAAACTAAATTTGGTCTACATTAAAGTATATATAGATAAATACATACATAGGTTGATTAAAAAAAAAATCTGGTTAGGAAACCCATGACTCTTCGGATATGTGAATATGTTAGCTCCCACAGCCAAGACCACCTAACAAATACATATTAAAACCCAGACATAACTATATGCCTGAAGAAAGATTTTGTTTGAAGCCTATACAAATGACTGTGTATCAAACTGCCTGCAAAAATTATCAGAATATTTGAAACCAACAAACATTGTCAAGAAGGTATTACTTTGATGCCACAGAGATGATCTTCTAAATGCATTCTGGAGATGTCAAGCTTAAAAAAGAAAACACATGAAACAAACACTAGTTCCACTATCTTTACAGAGAGATGGAATACCCATGGTAGTGCTGACAGAAAGCTTTGAGAAATTGAGCCAAGTTCAGTTATGCCTAGAGTTTTACATCCTCAGGATTCTTAAGGAAATGTACATAGCTGATGTTAAATGGGAAAAAGCAATAATGATAAAATAACCATGCTACATACAGCTTGCTGTTTGAGACTCCCCGGTTAAACATGTTTATCCATCACTAACACTCAAAAGCTATGCTAGAAAATACCTTCAAAAATTAGTTTGGGCATTACTAAAGACTCTCAAGTGGGTTATTTTAAAGACTAAGTAACTTTGCAGTAGGAGTCTTTAATACACTGCTCCACAGATCTACAAGACTTAAATAATGACAGGAAGCAAATATAGAAGACTAATAACTAAATTAGAGACATTCACTTGATTTTCCTTCTGGCTTCACCTCACATTAATCAAGTCTATCTTTCTTTGGGAGTTTACATGATGAAATTTAAACGTTTAATTTCCAAGTGAGCCCAAAACTTAAGATACTTGACTTAAGTTGTCACTTAAGACCAGAACAAGATTTTATAAATTAAAACCATGAATTCATGTTTCCAGCTGAAAGACATATATATAGGCATTAACAAGTGTTAGTTTACCCTTCTTATGATGCTGTCCATATCAGTCAATTCTTGCCTGTGTCTTGATGCTGCTTTTTTGCTTTCCTGACTCAGTTCAAAGTACTGCTCTTCAAGGAGTGCTCGTGCCAACCGTTCTGACTCAGCTTTGGTTTCAGCTAAATCCAACTGGGTAGTGAGTGTTTCTCTGTAAAAAAGGACATCAAGATTTCATTCTCCTTCGCAAAACATTGCAAATTTTCAGGGAGACTATCAGACCTAAACTATACCAGTCAGCTAATTGTCATTATCTTAGTTTCTTAAGAAAAGCAAGACTTACAAAACCATGCTCTGTACACTTGTATCTTTTGATGGTCTACACAAGCAACAGCAGCAAGCTTATTATGATTTCATTAAAATTTCAATCATCCATGAAACACCAAGCCAAATTCTCATGTCTTTGAGGAATAAAAAATAAAATTAATTTGCATGTAAAGAGTAGTCCATCAAAATATACTTAACCCACATTCAGTCATTATCACAATTCCCACAATAGTATCCCAGTGAGAAACGTTTACGATGAACAAAAGGTTGTAGAAAACAGTGAGGGAATAGAATACAAAGAGTCTACAAAAACAAGTAAGAAAAAAAAACAACAAGAAGAATAAAGGAAGTCTCACCCATCTCTTCTGCCCTCCCTGTTTTTTTTCTTCTTAAGTTAGATATTTCTCCTGAACAACTCTGCATAGTCATGCATTTTCCTCCTACATCATATTTATTAGCAGAGTATCCTTTCTTTCTCCCTTTCTTAGCCCACCAAAATGCACCATGAACAGTGTATGTGACTTCTGCCCTTCAGATTCCGGTTTTGCAATGCTGATGCTCAAGCAGAACAAGAGACTCAGACTTTGGAAGAAAGAAACTACTTCATGCACAAGGCTACAGTCTTCTTCAGAATATATATTAAATAAACCTATATTAAATAAATTGAGGAATCAGAAAAGCAAGCTTAAAAAACTTTTCTTCTTTGCTAGCTTACAATATAGTACTAGTATACTAAATTTTGAATTCAAAGACTTTTCATTAACTTTTCTCAAATTATTTTATGGACTATAGGTATATACCAGGATTATCAGGATAATATAATCAAATAAAGTTGTTACATAAGTGAGATGGTTACCACAAATTGTAATGTTTTTTTCAAATGTTTGCATCTTACTAAATTCTCAGAGAAGTCATCTTTCTTCTTCCAGACACTACAGTGTCCAAAGCAAATACGAATAAACATATTTGGCTTTGTGGTAACATCCTATGTATTTGCCACCTTACAAGATGTTATGGAACACTTTTGAGACCTGTCTTTTCCTGAAGGAATTAAAACATCTTAAATCTGAATCAAAATCTTCATGAGTGAGATGATACTACATGGAAAAACTTATGTGTATTTGAGAAACACAATAGGCATACTTTTCATTTTGCAACTCCTGCATTTTTCTTTGCGTTTCTTTATTCTTTTCATCAATTTCTTCTTTCAGTTCCTTAACCTGAGTTTTGTAAAGTGTCTGTAAAAGAAAGCATTAAAAAAAAAAAAAAATTATTCAAATTCCATACTGAAATTTTCCCTTGTTTTCAGACTAGTAAGTTTGAATCTGTCAGAACCACAACACATGCCAATACTGTCTTCCATGAAATTTCCTCCTTCCTGCCTGTCTGAGATGCTTCTCCAGTTTCCCTTGGGTAGGGAGATGATGAGACCAGGTTAGTTTTCATTTTTCTAGTCTATTTTCCTACATAGATGCACAAACACTTTGCACTGTGCTTCCAAAAGCGAAGGAAGACACTAGGACACAGCAGAGCAAGTCTCCCGGAGACAAAGAACAAAAACTGCATTCTCTTGTAACATCACTGCCTCAAAATGTTAGTCAAACAAGCCTGCTACTATCCTATGTTTTCACCTGTTGTATTCTCTTTGTGTCCATGTATCTTTTCTCTTAAAGTTTTTTGTGTGCAGACTTTCTCTTAATAAGTGATTCAACTGAGGCCTGATTTATGTGAATGACTTCCGTGAATTACTTCTGTTCTTAATTACTATATTGTTATTAACACCACCTGTAATTCTGAAAGTTAAAATTTGATCTTCTACAGTAAACTACTTTTGCTAAATATTCAGGCTGAACTATGAATGTCTCCTTTAAACTACATGCTAGTGAAAAAAGGGAAAACTTAGAATTAAATACAATGTTCTGGATCTTCTTATGTCACAAAAAAATGCACCAAAAAACCCCTGTAACGCATCATGAAATGACAATCATATGCAGTTTAGTAAACATAACAAGAAAATGTTTATTGCCCCTCAAAGGAAGAACTGAAATGAGATTGTCTATATTCACAAATTTATCTGAAGTTCAGATGTTACAGAGAATGTCATGATATTGTGGGGGGGTTTTCACAGAAATGAAACAGATCAAACTACATCTATGAAATAGACATGTTGGCTACCTGGAGTACTCAACAAGGCTCTTCAGGTGCAGTGAAGGTATCTTTTTAGAAGACGCAGAATGCTACTGGATCTATGGTTCTTAAACATACTTAAAGCAGATCAATAGCATGCATTATTTTCCAGTAAGTATGAAAATTTTACACTCTCTGCAAAGCTTGCAATTATGTCAGAAAAGTATCTCTTTTCCAACCTCAAGATAGGAATTACTCTGATGAATACTTCAGATAAGAGTAACTCAATGTAATATAAAAGTTTTGACAAAGAAGCACAAAGCAACATTTTAGATACACTACCTAATGTTCTCTAATATTTTTTCGTTGTCCGTATTTCAAGCAGGATTTTCTGAATGGCTCATTTATGCCAGGCTGTCATTTACATTTTAAAAATTTTAGCATCTATTAAATATTTACTGTTAAATGATTTTATGTCAAAACGTAGCACACACAATTCTTGGCAAGTCTTACCGAAAAATACTGCTCAGCTTCAAGTTGATCCTGAAGCTCACGCATTTGACATTCATTTCCTCTGTACTGCCTTTGAAGAAATAAAAATGGAAAACATGTAAAAAGTCACCTACTAACAAAAGACAATTTCTAACCAGAACAGCATCCTACGACAATCTTACATTTGCACACATATTATTTCCCAAAGACTAATAGTTTGCTGTATCCTAAAATTCTGATTTAATTACATTTCTTATTCTAAACTGATAATCATCTCATTATGTAATTTAGAAGATGAGAAGTCATCTAAATGGACAAATGTTAAGTTAGCTGAAGGAATATATAATAGAAGTCTAATTAATGAAAAATGCCTTCAGTCAGTTTAAGAAATATTAAGAAAATTAATCAGGTACTTAAAGGGGAAAAAAGCTATTGACTCCCATGTACTAAATCTAAGAATCCCATATGATTTAGTAAGCAGCATCACAGTCAATCCATAAAGAAGTCACTCAAATAAAAGTGCCATATATATACATAGGGCATATAGATGTGCTGACACAGAAAGATGAGTCAAAAACTGGTCTGCATCATAGCTCATAACAAAAATATTCCAACACTGAAGGCTACATACAGAAATCACAACATACAGCTAAAAATACTCTCTTAGTTTAGGAAAAAATGCATATGCACCAGATAACTTTATTCAATAACAGGAACAGGCAAAACAGTACATGTATAATTAAGCAATTTTTTCCATTTTACTTCAGATTTTTACTTACTTAGTAAGTTGAGCTGATTCGAATTCCAGTAACCTCTTTGCTTCCAGCAACGTATTGATTTCCTGTTTCAGCTGCTTCTCAGAACCTTTTAAGTTATCAGCTTCAAAAGCTTGGGCCTTTAATTCATTCTGTGCCATTATTCGCTTATTTGTCTCCTGTTCTAGCTTAAAGGTCAGATTCTTTACCTAAATGAGACATATTTCAATTTAGGAGTGCTTGCTAAATAACCAATTGCATCTGACTGAAGATGTTTCATATCTGGATTATTTTATATTAAACACCATTGACTAGATGCTACGCAGTGTACTGTACAAAAAAATGTTCCTAAATCTCCAAACACTTCAGTGCAATAATCTTACACAAAGCTGCTGCCCTTACAGAAAGCACAGCTATGACGCTGCATGATGATAAAGTTTTCCCATTCTTAGCTTATTTCAAAGTCCCAAATTTGTTTTATCTTATCTTAAAGGCAACAATGGAAGAAACCCAAATCATCTGCTGAAAGGTATTGTAAACTGTTCTGTGGGTTTCACATCTTAAAAACTTCTCATCCTAGAAAAAAACAGCAGCCTATCAGCTATATAAAAACTAATTTACATGAGTTATGACCCGTAAGAAAGGTATTAAAACCTTCATTCTCAGTGTCCTGTCAAGAAAACGCAAGAATGAAACTATTATTCTTAGAACCTAGTCTTCATCCCGAATATTCTAATTGCAATTCCCTGAACAAAACCTTTTCTAGAGAATACAGACTCAGACCTGCAAACCATCCAAATCAATCAGATTACACAGTCAAATTCACAACTAAGATTTTTTTTTTTTTTAAAGAGAAAACACAAAAAATTGCTTTATATTAAATTGAGGACTCGAATATGTAAGGCGTGCAAGAGCTAAGAAACAAGCATAAAGTACGTAACCCTATTTAGGCCAACAACAATCTTCAATTCTACTGAGAGGTGTATTATACAATTATATTTCTGAGTGCAACTCTAATTTTCTTATTTATATAGAAAATTGTTAGGATGAACATTTTGCTTACTTCATCTTCCAGTCTCTCCTTTTGCTCAAGAAGGTGTTCCAGTTTCTGCTGAGATTGCTTCAGGTCAAAGTCCAACATGGAACACTGTTTTTCAGCTTGAACTATTCGATTTTCTGCCTTTTCTCTTGCTGCCCGTTCTTCCTTTACCTTTTTTTCCATTTCTAAAAAAGATTAAGGAAAGAAATACAGCAAAAATTAATACATAGCATCTGCAGGCATGTCTTTGTAAACACAGTGTTAAATATCCTAATATTCTTCAGACACTTTTGTTCAGCTATTTAAGCTCTTTTGCCAATAGATGGACTGATTACTGAGTACAAAGTTCCTGGCATTATTACAAGGGACACTAAAAAGGAAATATAATTCCGATCTGCAATCAAAGCACTGGAATGTTATCATGACAACTGAACTATAAATAAAAAAACGCAGATTCATGAAGTAATCATTACGAAGTAAAGGCAGAGTTTCATTTTCATAAATGGACAGTAGAGCAAAACAAAAGAAATGCTACCATTCGTGTTACCTCTCTGAAAAGTCACATTTAGGTACTGATGACCTTCACAGAGAAAACCTGACATATTCAATTAAGATATCAAGATTCATGGATATGTACCTTCACACTTCACTTCAGACAAGCCTAATACAATACTGATATTTTTAATGCAGTTACACAGGAATGATTGCTCTAAGACATCTGTCTTGATAATGCATTCTTTCAGTTCTGTTCAGCATTAGCCAGAATTTCAAGAATCAATAGCATTTTAGAAGGCAAGGAAGGTTTTGAATTGCAAATGCAGCAAGATACACAAAACATTAAGAAACAATGCAATTTTTATGGAACAAGTACCATACTAGAGAAAATAATTTTAAATGTATAGTTTTCATGTTTTAAGATTTCAACATGCATTTTCTTTACACAAGGGATTAAAGACTTGCGTAAGAGTACTATATTGTAAGACCATGTGTTCTGAGGTATCATAACCAAAATAACTTTTACCATGTATTTACCTGAAACTTGCAAGAAACACTTACCACACATTGCAACTGATCTTGCTTCCTCTATTGACTGATGTTTGTCAGTTAACCGAGCTTTAGTCACTTTGTGCTCGTTGACTTCCTGTTCTAATCGGTCTTGTAATGACTTGAGCTTGTAGTTCAAATCTATCTCTAAATTATTCTTTTCCTAAGGATAAGAAAAAAGTTATCAGATTTCTGTAATACCTGAAGGAATCACATTTCCTTTATTCCCTTCTTCAGTGTTAACTTTTTGTTATCAAGAAATTATCAATGTTATTTTCCACGCTTAATAAAAAACGCTAACAGACAAAACGTGTACTCAGTGCTCTGCAGAAAACTTCATTAACTTGTTTCAGTAGTCTATCAGTAGTTAAGATAATGGAAACTTCTCCGTTTGAATAGTAAGTGGTCATCTAAATTGGTAACATGCAACTAATGCACTGAAAATGCTAGAGCACAGAGGAATCTGATTTATTGTTACCTGGATACCATTCTGTTATTTCACTGCTGGAACTGCCAGCCATTAACAGTAACTCATGAAATGAGCACTGGAAACGAGCTTTATGAGACAGGGACTTGCTTTTGAATAGCTGCTTCACGTAACATCGAATTAGAATTGCTTGCCCCTTCCCTCATAGATAGTCACACCTCTCTGGTTTATCTGCATAGACTGCACAGCACAGAAAGGCTTTACCTGACCTCAAAACACAGAGCTAACTACACAGTCTGTCTGGAGAAAGGGTGTAGGCTTTCCTTTTACTCTTCTTTACTTGTTTCTCCATCTTATGGAGGGGATCAGAGACAATAGGGGAACATGCTGTTACCATTCAGAAGGAAGGATCAAAGGACAGAAAAATCAAAATGCTTCAGTTCCAAAGCTGATCAAAAGGCCCGGCACTGTTCCAGTCAAATAAAAATCCAATAAAAGCAGAAATTTAAATTTCAGATTTTTAAAAGTTCATAGAGTTTCAGAGGCAACTCTCTGCAGCCATAGCTGGGCAGGCAGAAAAAATTTCCTTGCTAGTGGCAGAAAGGCTGGATTATTTAATCAGTGATAGTGAACAAACAACGAGATTTTTATGCCAAATGCTACAAGTAAGAACTACCCGACGACTTGTGAGACCATTCTCATGAGATTGTAAATTAGCACTATTTAGTTAATAATTTTAATATAAGGCTAATTCAGAGTATATAACACAAGAATTGGAAACATCAATAAATACTACGTGAAAATATAGTCAAAAGCTGATAAAGAACATTTGTCTCAACACCATTTTGCCATACCTTTTCTGAATGATTAAGCATATCCTGTACTTGTTTTCTTTCCGCTTCCACTCTTTCCAGATTGTTTTTAACGTTTTTTACTTCTTCTTGTAAGGTTGTAATCCGAACTGCCACAAGAAATTAAATACCACTCAATATTAGTTACTTGACTTAGATCAATTGGCTTTTTAACCTTTATTGATTTCTGGGCCCATAAAGTATTTATGGCTTCAAAATTTTCACCCACACAAAGGCTGCAGATTGTAGAGGAAACTGACCTTTTTAGCCACTCTATGCATGCCATCAGTAACAACCCACAAAAACCTATCACAGGCAAAAATTGGTACCTGCCTTCTATCACTTCCCATATCTAATATGCAAAATGTCTTCCATTAATCCAAGTTCTGCTATGCTATGCAACAAGCACCTTTTCCAGTGCTAACTTCACTAATATGTAGATAAGGCACATTACACAGAAAGTCAGTCTCAGATGGATCTACAGGGACTAACCCAATATGTATTTACACAACTGTGACTCAAATCATGGGGAGGTCCCAGGTGACTGGAGGTGAGCAAATGTGACAAGGTTCAGATTGGGTATTAGGACAAAGTTCTTCACAGAAAGGGTAGTCAGTCATTGGAACAGGCTGCTCAAGGAAGTGGTGGAATCACCATTCCTGGAAGTGTTCAAAAACCATGTGAATGTGGCACTTAGGAACATGCGGTAGTGGTGAACTTGGCAGCGCTGGGTTGACAGTTGGACTCAATGATCTTAAGAGTCTTTTCCAACTGAAACCACTCTAGGATTTTAAGTGTTCTGACACAGCTAAAGGAATTATTCCCCATAGCACACAGCATCTACTGCAAGGCCCTTTGTGGCATCAGAAGTTTACACTAAATACTAAGTAGAATCACGTCCACTCAAGTTGGAAAACATCTTCGACGACCATCTAGTTCAAACTCCCTGCCATTTGCAGGATCATCTTTCAGTAGATCACGTTGCTCAAAGCCCCATCTGACCCAATCTGGAACACTTCCAGGGACAGGTCAACAACAATTTCTCTGGGCAACAATGTCTCTGTCCCAGGGTCTCACCACCCTTATTGTAAAAGATTTCTTCCTATATATAATGTAAATCTATTCTCTTTCAATTTAAAACCATTCCCCCTTGTTCTGAAACTACAGGCCCTGGTAAAAAGTCTCCACCGTGTAAGATCCCTTTTATGGAAAGAAAAAGTCCTCATCCAAAGACTGTCACTCATGGAAACCTCAGTACTCCAGACAGATGGTTTAAAATGACAAGTTAAGAGACAGGATACATGAGCTCAGGCACAGTCATGAACTAATGTATCTGAATAGTTTCTGGTATGAAGAATCAGTATAAGTGGTAGGAGGTTCTAGGCCTTCCTTGGTGACCAGTTTGTAACCAAGCAAGTGGCAGTGTTCCCAGTATTCCATATGATTTTTACGTATATCAGGGTATAAATAAGAAGGGAGGAGAGGCCTTCACTCCTCTTCCGGTGAGGTTTGGGAGCAGTGGGTCCTGCGCTGGTCTCACTTATCTAGAGCCTGAGGCCTGCAGCGACCACTGGTCTACCATGTGGAGACTGGAGAGTGCTGGCCATGTCTGGTGATCCTGCTTTTCTGACGGACGTGGTGAGATTTGTTTTGCTAGTTATTTTGCTAGTTCTCGGGTTTGATTGCGTATATCTATTCTGTGTCCCCCTTTGTCCCCTTTTCCCCTTTCCCTTCGGGGGGTGTTTGAATTCCCTTTGCTGTGTGCATAGTATTTTAATTGTATATAACTGTAATATACATAAAATATATATATTTTTGTATAACTAGCTTGATTTCGGGTT
>JAYRBT010000082.1:104147729-104176521 GCA_036023395.1 Myiotriccus ornatus
CATAGTATTTTAATTGTATATAACTGTAATATACATAAAATATATATATTTTTGTATAACTAGCTTGATTTCGGGTTCTTCAATTTGCATAGTTTTTTTTTTCTTTGCCCTAAGGGAAGAAGGGAGGGGGAAGGGGATTGCTACTGTGGGTTCAGGCATTTGGCGGGGAGCCAGGTCCAAATCATCTCAATCCTGAAAAAAGGGATTCCACATCTGCATCCCTTACTGTGCCCTTCATCTTATAAAGGGCATTTAAAGTAATGTAGAATCATAATAAAAGAAAACAATGCAATTTAACAGCAAGATCACTTTCTCCATAAATGAAACAAGAGAAAGTGCAGGATAATTCAATGTGGCAACTGCACAAGGCAGTAAGATAGAGTGGTGTGTCTTCTCTAGCACTGTATCAGCTGTTCATATTTTTGTACCACTGGACTCAGACTTTTAGCCAGAGAAGTTCCAGATTCACAGTCACTGTTTCCCACTCTTTGGTTTTGATACTCTCTCTCCCTCCCAAGAGCTGCTCAGACATAATCCAGGAAATAAGATCCAATCTCCAAAAATTTTTAAATCACAGTTGGTTTGCAGGTTGGCTGTCCTTCCTTTATCTAACTGTACTTTATTTAATAAAGTAGGGTCATCATAACTTTCTTGGTAAAATATAAATACAGAAGAATTACCCTGTAGCTCTCCAATCATTTCAGATCCATGACTTTTGTCCCTTCGTTCCGACTCCAAAGCAGCTTGTAGTTGGTAATAATCTTTCTCCACCTGCAGTTTTGTGCTTTCCAGGACTCTGCACCTTTCCTGCAGTTCTCTATTCAGTGATTCTAACTGACTTAATGACTTGCTCATTTCTGTGTTACCCTTCCTCAGTCTTGCTGCTGTATCAGATTCTGTCCTCAGCAAATCATTCGCTTCTTCTAGCTGTTAAAATAAATCAGACAAGATTCTCAAATAAAAAAATTTTGGGGTCCAGTTTGGTTACATTTGAATGCTCAATACATTCGAATGCTGAAATCTAAAAAATAATGAAGACAAAGAACAGAAGCAACATACCTGCTTTTGTAATTGTGTTATCTTCTCATTTGAAATTTGTGAATGCTGGCTGATTTTTTTCAAGTCTTCCATCTGATCTTTTAGTGTGGACACTAAAGAGAAATGGCACCATTAACACAGCAGATTAAAAAACATCCTTATGGTTTTGTTCTTGGTGGGTTTTTTTACACAAACATGCTCTAAAAAATTCCTGGCATATAATAGGTCTTTTTGTTGGCTTTTTATTTCTTACATATCTTTTTGTCAAATTTTATGCTTGCAGACAAACAACTCACACTGCAGAGAATAGAATTTGAAAATAAGAACAAAAATATTGTATTCAGACAAAAGCTCAAAATTTGTGTTCATTATCTGAAAAGATACCTTTTAAGTTGGATAGCACTTAGGATGCCATGGTAGTATATTATATCCCAAAGCAAATCATATACCTCATCAGTGTCAGTGTTTGGTCAGCATGGCATACCTTCATTTTCCACATTTCGTCTTCTTTCATTCTCTTGTTCAAATTTTCTTTGATACTCATTTATCTTATGCTGCAATACCATCTTTTCCTTCTCAATCTGAGACACTGTTGTTTCCAAGTTCTTCCTCTGATTTCCCTAAAATTAGAAGCAACTGTATTTTCTATTTACATTTTAAGGAATGATCCCTAAACCAGTATCTCTGCAACTAATTAATCAAGGAAACTGATGCATTGTTTCCAATGAATGAGTTTCTGGCTTTCTTGAATATGTTTTCAGAAACTATGTCTTTTTTAACTTCTGCATGACAAATTTATGAAATTACTAGAAAAATTCTTGTTAATATGATTATATATAAAGTAACCATTAAAATTATTACTAAGAGACAATATAAGGACTGAGTAGAAAATCATCTGTATATTATTTTTTATAGTAATTAATTTTGATAAACTCCAGAGAAACTGCGATGAGCAAGAATAAGCAAAATATTTAGCAGAGGAAAACATAAATCAGCATGATTTACAGAAAGCAAAAGCTTTTAATATGTGTACAAATAAAAATATATCTCCAGATGCAACATATTGAAACATGATGGTTTGGTCTCCAACTTAAACTCAGTTGTGGTTTTTAGTCACAGAAGAAATATCTTAGAATCATGAAAGTACTATTCTTTACTCCACTCTCTACTCAACTAAGGTGGCTTCAGTGAGGAAAAAAATTACCTCTTCATCCAGTTCTTTCATTATCTTGTCTAGTTTTATATTTGAAGATCTGAAAATAAAACAAGCTCATTAAACAAGATACATTATACATCATTTTTTCTAGTGAAACAATTTGTGACTGTTACTAAAGTGAACATTCACATTTCGACTAATGCTGAAGAAGACAATCAACCACTGGAAATAACTTGTAAAATATAGTAAGTAATTATCAACTTTGTTGCAGAATAAATATGCAAAACTTTGGGTGTCACATTTTATTCCTAAATCTGCAAATGTAAAGCAGAGTATGTACACAACAGGTTATCCTTAAAATTAGAATACTCTGGTAAACTGCTAAAACCTCCTCCATTTGTGACTTTCCAAATACCTAAAATAGTTCCTTATTCAGCAGTAAGCAGCTCCCTACTACAGATAAAGATATCTGAATAATATTATTTGTAAGTCCCTCTTTTGAAGCAATGTATTAGAACACTGGACTACAGAGTGAGGTTATCTGGCAATAACATTGACACACCCACTGCATTTTCATAGCTAGGTAGGCCTCTTCAAAGAGGTAACAAAAAGGACCCAGACAATGCTACCTGGCAGGTACCAAAATGAGCAGTTACAGCAATATATCCTATCTACTAATTCTGCAGTGAATGGTATGACATACCAGAAGACACACTGTTTTGTTCTGACAACTTCAGTAGTACTGCAGGAAGACAGTTACTGAATATCCTTCAGGCAAGGTATGTCCTGCTTGTGGAAAGCGAGCAGAACGTGTGAACAGTGGGGTTGTGTTGAAGTAAGCAACAGTGTCACACAGCCTAAATTCCCACCAGACCACTTGGGTTACCAGTTTACACATAAGTAGCTTGTACAGCTACACACTTTGGTCCTAATTCACAAGCCTAAATTCTTCCTGTATCCTATGCCTATGCTGCCTCCTGGCATTATTTAGTCCTTCAGGAAACGACTTCAAAAAGAGAACTGATTGAAGGGGAATTTAGTTTGTATGAATCTAAGTAAAAATGCCTGGTTATCAGAAAGTAAGAATCCCAACTGTTTGTTCATAAGTGTAGCTGCAAGAAAAATGCTAATTCTCACTAGCTACTTCTTTCAACATGGTAGAAACAACTTTAGAAAGCAAATAGCTGTTCTCATCTGTCATTCACAGAAAAAAAAAGGTTTTCCAACAAGTACCCTGTATTTACAAACCAGCTAGTTAATTTTAATAATCTAATATATGCCATATATACAGTACCTTATCTTCAAAAAAAATCAGCATGATCAGTGTGTACCTCAGTGCAATAAAACATCTGACTACAGAGATATCAGATAAACTCAAACACTCAAGTGTTCAGAAAGAATGTGTGTTACACAGGTGTCAATGAAAAGAAAACATTTTCTTCATACCGTACTCCAAAAAATTTTGGAATTACTTAAATCTGTGCCTGGAACTCCCTTGGAGAACTACAATACCATTCTTAGTGTTATTCTGGTAATCCCCAAAGCAGCAACACAGAACTGAAGTGTCGGAGGTATTTAAATTACGTAAACAATAAAGTTCAAAGTCTCACCTGCACTTTTGCTCCATTTCATCTTTCAACTGCATTTCATTATGTAGCTGTTCTTCCAACTCATAGATCATCTTCTGCATATTTTCCAGCTTTAAATATATATTTGTACATGAAAGAACATGCATTAAATTTAGAAGCATTTCAGAATATTCAGTTCTGCTTAGATTGTATCACAGCTTACTCTCTCCTACCAAAACACTAATTTTTTACCTTATTAAAATGTGATGCCCCCCACCCCAAATGCTAAGAAATTTAATTACAAGAAACACTGTTTTGTCATTTGCATGCTCACAAAATTTCAGGGTATCATCAAAATTCACAGAGCTAAGCTACATCAAATTCTCCTTGTTTCACGTATCTTCAGAATCTGACTAAAGATATCGCTGCAAAGATATAAGAAAGCATTTTAGTTAGTCTCAAAATATCTTTTTCTAGCATGAACCACCACATGTATTTTGCAATGCATCTTCAAGCTCCCAACAAGTTCAGGAAGCAGAACCAGGCTTGTCAGTTATTAGCAATGGGGAGAAAATGTTCTTAACATCTATTTAGTCAGAGAACACTTTTACAGCTAGAACTATACTAAGGTTTGAAAAATAGTAACAAACTTTAGATGCTAATACAGAACATTACTGTATAGCATGTACTGTTTGCCAGCAGGATAAATCAAGAAATTCAGTCTTTTCATGTAGTCTTAAAATATCTACCTTCTACTGAATATCTGGGCACAATAATTCCAACCCAACATCACCAAAACCCTCATTTAACAAGATGGTTTCAACTTTGAGGAAGCTCATTAAGTCAATCTTGTGTTGATTCACTACAAACCTTTCCACTGATCTTGTCAGGATTTCAGCCTATTTAGTTCTTCCACTTTTCCCTCAACACTCTTGGAACTGTATAAAGAAGAATTATATTCCTAATCTAGATTCTCTTCAAAGCAACATATTCAAGTGGTTCTGATCATCTGCTTTCTTGTTTCCCAGTTTAACTCCAAAACCTCAAGAAACCTCCAAAAATTAGACATCTCAGCACTTACAGAGCAGCTCCAGAAAATTAATTACCGGTATGACACAGAACATAACACTATATGGATCAGGCAATGGTTGTAGTGAAAAAAACACAGACATGGCCTCTAAATCTAAACTGTGAGGAAGGAGGACCAGTACACATCACATTTATCTCCTTGTATGAACCAATCAGAAATAAAGGAAGAAGTAAGACTACTTAAAGGGTGTCTCTCAATTTAGTAAAAAAGGACCACAGCAAATGCCAAATGACAAAACAGGATAAAGAAATTTCCATGTAATTGCTCTTCCATTTCTTGGTTATTCACGTTCCAGTGAATAACCAAGCCCTTCCAGACAGGGTGCAGATAGGAACTAAATGGGACAGATGAGGAACAGGTTCAAAAAGACATCTGGCAACTGAAGCATTTCTGTACTGGCTCCTACTAGTTTGGACAGCTATTGCATCCTCTTGCTTCTTTCTGTCTCTGGATGTTCTCACACAGGGTTGTACCCCAAGGGGCCTATCTAAGCTTGCTGAGCAGTCTAATTATATCAGTACAAGGCAACAGGCTTCCGGACTAGTTTTGCACAATCTGATATCAACAGACTAAATAATACCTTAAGAAAATCCTGAGTTACAATTAACTCAGTATAAAAGCATTCCTTTAAGATTTAGTTTGTTCTCAGTTTCCATTTTGAGCAGAAAGCAGGGGAGGAAAGTACTATAGGAAAGCTTGTGTAGAGCAGAGAAGTCAAGAAAAATCCCTTTGGAACTGTCACACTTTCTTTTTTTCTCTCTATCTCAATCACCACAGCATAGTGCATCTGGTTCTGCACCCTGAGCAATGAAGAAAAGCTAAGATCCAGTGCAAAAGAATTTGTTAATCTCCTCTTTCTTAATATCTAAACTGTTGACAGGTGGTTATGGTAGCACTAAACCAAAGTAAACAATGAGATCTTCAAAAAGGTTTGAAATCCAGTAAAAGGATGTTGAATTCCATTTCTGTTTAACTTCACGGTCTAGTTCTGTGAAGTTTTACACACTCACAAAACACAATGAATTTCTTGGAAATTTGTGGCACTCAATCTCTCCCAGAAGACACTCAGGACCACTTCAAAATCAGACAGACCAGGTAACATCTTGTGTTATATTTCCAGAACTAATTAATTTGCTAACCATGTGTCAACATTACCGTTTTCATTGCAGCATGTAATGAAAGAAAAACAGCTGAGAAAGAACTGTGGGGTAAAAATACCTTGTAGTAAAAACTTAACATTTGTTTCAACCTCCCTATATCACTCAGATCCTTCCAGAGCTTCACCTCCCAAAAGTGGGAAATGACAAGACATTCAAATGTATCTGACAATACGGGCAGGACTACCGAGGGTTCTTTAACTACACACAATTGCCTGTATCCCACTAATCATGCCAAGTCCATTCACTAACTCTCTTTCAAGTCAACCAAAAGCCAACACACAGTTTTAAATATCTTCAAATATTTGAAAGTCTGGCTCAGTTTTTAAATTTTACTATATCAACAGTTAAATGTTTATGAGGAAAGCAAAATGTGTGGAACACATCAACATACATAAAGAATCAAGATACTGCAATGATTAATTAATACAGTTGCTCAAAAATGGACACAATCAGTTTCCCTGCCCTTTCAAATTTTCTCTGGATAGTGCCATATATCATTAAAACCCTTACATTGCAAGTTTAAAAGAAAAGGGAACATAGATTGATATCTGCTTCTTTTCTACTCTCAACAGAAAACATAGCAGAAAAAAATACTAACAAAGTAAGTCCTAGTCAAAGTCAAGACTTCTTTTAGTTAATTATCAATATTTTGACAAGTTTTTTTTTCTGGAAAGAATTGAATTTTTAAAATATAAAACCGTTCTAAGGGAATAGCTTGATTTACGTCAGAACTGACACAGAATCCAAGCAGGCCTTGTTTCAAACACCTTAGCGCACCTTCCTAGAAACCTGACTGTCAGGGAGCTTAGGGAGCTTGGGAAGCAGTAACTGAAAGAATTCCCAATCATTTCTTGCAAGGTGAATCGCAAGAATGATGATTTTCACTACCCCAATTCCCAATAGCTTGTGGGGCACCCTTGGGAAGAGCAGAACACCCAAGCCTGGCACATTATCTGCCACCTCCCACTCGGGTTCACAGGAAGCCCAGCTCCAGAGTTAAACTGGTGGGTTGCTGGAAAGCCCAAGCTTCCCATCCCACTCACATTCAGACTCCACGGTTGCTGCAAAGCTAGCATACATATCTGAGATAGACAAAGCACTCTAAATATGCTGCACAAGTACTTTGATATTTTTAAAGATAAAAACTGTGAATCCTTTTCCATGAAAAGAGCATGCAGCTTCAGCTATTTTATCTAATTCAGGAAAACCAATGTTATATGAAGAAGTGAAATTCTGGTTTTTCAATAATTTTATTCAGGAGACCATACTAAACATCTAAAAATTATTCATTGATTTCTCATATTTCCAACACTAAAACAATTTATGACATTTCTAACTCAAAACAGTTTATGCCCATATATGCAATATATTCTTTACTAGGACAAAACAAAGCTGAAAATCAGTAAGACATACCACACTTTTGTCCACAGTGGAGCCTGTTCTGTTATCATTGGAATTTTCTGCAGAGGCAGCTAAATACCTGCAAAAACATATTAAAAGTTATTTTGGAAGAGTTGTGTATTTAAAGGCAAGACTATGAAAAAAACACTAAAATAATACAATCATCCTAAAAGATAACCTAATAGATTTATTGCTCCAAAATGTGGATAACCAAATAGTAACACAATCATTTAAGCACATTTAACTGAAAAGCTTAATTTATTGTAAAAGGTAAAGTAGAAAGCTGCAGTAGAAAGCCTGCAGAAAAAAAGGATTTCTGCCAAATACTAATACAACCACTTTTCTTTGTTAATAACCATTAAAAGAAAATAATCTTTGCTTTCCTTGGTTACAACACTCTCATTGGCTTCCATCCCATAAATATTTACTCAGGCACTTGTGCAGCAAATAGCAATAATGAAGCAAACTCTGCAGAGCTTGTGTATCTTTCAACAAAGTTACTAAGAGTTCCACACACAAAAAGTTTGCCCTGAAGGCAGTGTTCCTATTTCATGTAAGCGTTTTCTAAAAATACTACAAATTTCTATTTGTGACAATTCTGAAAAGTCAGGTAAATAAATACAAATCACTATCTTCCAATTCCTTTGGTATCTGATGTGATCTTCTTGGCCTGATAACTGAACTGGAGAGAGTAAAGCATCTCTTAAGTGCATCAGATTATGTGAAGAAGAACTCTCCAACACATGACCTGTGAAAGATGGTCATTTCAGACTTTCTAAGACAAACACACCAGCAGAATATTATAGGACAAAATTCAATTCTAGGCCAACATTACAGTTCTAGTAAGTCTACAAAGTTATGATAGTGTTTAGCAGGAGAGCTCTTCCATGACAGCAAAACCACAGTCACTTAGTTCTCCAAATTCCTGATACTGTCCCCCAAAAGGGAAGATGGGGAGAGAAGAAATTCTGATATTAACAAGCTTCTGTATGCTACTTCACCTTCTTGACAACATATTCCAAGATCTTTCTGCAAGGCAAATAGACTCAAAGACTCTTGAACTGCTGTACTCACAACCTGTATGAAAAGCCTGCAAGTCCTTCTATGCCTCAATATGCAGAAAGCAACAACAAATCCAACTCTTTGCAGAGATGGAAAGAATTTCACCACAGGCTTGGAAAAGTGTTTCCTCTTCTATGCAAGCACGAAAAACAGATTTATTTCCTTTAAGGTTTTCCTATGCAGAAATGCTATTAAAACTAATAGTCTCTATCTGACATGGTCTAATGGAAGTTTGAGCCCATTTTAGACCTGACTGACACTCACCGCAATTAGAAGCAGCTTTCAAAGTAAGAAAAAGTTACTGAGATTTTTTGAACATAGACAAAGCTACCCACAGGGCCTACAATAATAATGACAGCTGAAAGTATGAATTAATACAATTTTAACTTTCAAGTCTTTCAAGCAATAGTGAAAACTGTAAAGTATCACAATCTCACTCTGCAGTAGAGGAGTACTTAAAATTATAAAGCAGAAAGCAGGTAAGTAGGAAATATTTTATTTCTAGTAAGCTGAGGTTTAATTTATTACATGCTAAAACACTGATGTGAAGTATGGAAACTTCACCTACAGTTCAGGAACAGTAATTTGCAGTAAAACAAATGGACATTCCTACCCCTGATTCATGACTCTACATATACAATTCACCTGCTCTGCAGGTAACTCTGCCTAGTGGATTTTTCTTGCTTAGCTTCTGCAGCATTACTATATAATCTTCTCATAGCAGAATAGGACATTCAAAAACACAGTGTGATATTTTAAGGAGCTGATGCCTAGCAGCAGAGTTTGTCATTAGCAAAGTATCAAAAGAGTGCAATTTGTTAGTATTCTGAATTGTTATTAAGCATCCAAATAGACTTATATCTAAATACTGGTTGGTAAGAGTCAGAAAGACTGTTGACAAGAGAGTACTCCACGAGCTTGCTCTCCGCACACGTACCGACGGTTGCTGTAATACGTAAATCCTACAAAAGGAAGCTGGTTGCCCACAAATGCTTTTGGTATGGGAAATGTTTCTTCCTCTCCTTTGTCTTCTTCCAGATCATCAAAATTACTAGTGTCAATGTCACTACTCAAGTCAGGCACGACTGGTGCTACAGCTGGAAAAAATGCAAAATAGTATGATAATAATCATTATATTACTCAAGTGACTAAGAAATCTATTTCCTTGGTACAGGGTAAATAAAATTTTAAATTCCTTTAAACAAAATACAGAGGTATCCTTTTGCTAACACGATACATAAGTAAGCCAGATCATCATCTCTGAGAAGAGCGCTGTACTTACTGTCTCTGAGTGTTTCCCAAGCCCACTGATCATTTTTGAAGAAAAGGTGCCGTTTAATTTCTTCTACACCATTTCGTCCCAGTCTCACTTCCCTGTTAAAAACAGTTTTGGTTAAACACGTGAGATTAAATAAATTATTCTGCAGGAAAGACTCATTTTAAGGCATAATATAAGAATAAAGGCAATAAAACACCCCTCCAACTATGGTAAGAAGTAGACATAACTCAAAAGTTTTCATAAGAAAATAACTATATGAGCACTACAGCTACATTTCAGAACACAGACTGATTTTAACACTTGTCCATAAGAAGCTCTGCATCGTGGACTGGCAACACAGCTGCCAAGTTGTTACACTCCATTCATGCCAATACAATAAGAATTTCACTTCTCTTGAGCGGTTTAAAAGCCCACATAAAACAAATACGTATTTTCCTTCAACATGAGAAGAAATTGTCTTAAATAAAGGCTTATTTTTGTTGTGAATAAAATTTAAGTCTTACCTATCAGTTAAAAAGGCACAAATAAGGTTTTTTGCCTCTTTAGAAATGTCATTGTCATCAGGGAATGTAAGGGAGTTCTTATGATTCATAATCTTACTGTATGTTCCAACCAAAGAATCTGCATAAAAAGGTGTATCCCCTGAAAAAGCAGAACCACAAAAGTTAAAAAGCAAACCAAAAGTATTATAGATTTGATTTTTAATATATGAACTACACACGCAACAGTGTAAGCAACCAAGTGAACAAGAGGCAAGGCCAAATGTTTAAGAACGTTGACAGAATTTTTCTAAAACATATTCTGTAAATACCAGGATCAGTAAACCATAGGTTATGTCAGAAGAGTAATAAAGTAGAAAACAATAGTGATTTTAACATGGAGTCTGGTTAAGCAGTGTAGTCAATTCTGATTATCCTACTACTCACCTACAAGCATCTCATACAAGAAAACTCCAACTGACCACCAGTCACATTCTCGCCCATAGTAACCATCACCTCCCTGGGACTTCAGTACTTCAGGAGAGATATAGTCTGGTGTTCCCACAGCCGTATCACATCGTACCATACCTTCCTACAAAGAGCAGGAAAACACCCAGGCCCAAATATAAGATCCAAAATTGCAAATCATTTCCAAGAGTTTATGCACCCTAAGCAACATCAACAGATCCACATCAACTTTGGTCAACAATTCTTTTTTGAACGGGAATGTTAATATTTTTGAAGTCTAAACTGCTACATCCAGAACAAAGCACCAGATCTGTCAAACACAGTGAAAGTTACTTTAAAAACTTCTGTTAGTACCCAAGAAATAATGAGAATTGCACCTAGGCCCTGCACACACTGTTCATGCCAACATAAATGTGTCATATACTGACAGGATGTACCATAAATAGAGAAAACTCCTCTGTTAGCACAAATGGGTCAACATCAGGAATTTTGCTGACAGGAACAGATAAAGTACAAATTTTTTGCCTCTAACTCAATATACTTTATGCCAGGAAGACTGGGCTGTAGACAGGGCTTTGAAACTCTAAGTAGATAGACTTCAAAACAGGTAACAGGTGAGGAGAACATTTGACACTCCTCACACCCCCGAGAAAGGCAGATCTGAGATCAGTCACACTGGAGCTGTCACCCAGTATTCTGAGGCTGCAACCACACACCTTTTTCAAGTGCCACTCAGGCACTTCTGAAATAATTCTAAGCCGTTCCTAGGAAGGGATCAGTAGAAAAACTTGCATTAAAATATATAACTAAGTAAATAAAACAAATATTAATCCAGTGTTGCATGTGCAGCAAATCCAGAATGCATCTAAATTAAACTTCTGTGCTGAGCAGCTTTTCTTCTACAGATTAACCTTCCTCTTTCAAAAGACTAGAGGAACCAAGACTAGGCTCAAGAGTCATCGGACAGCTTTGTTCAGAGCAGTACAAAATGTAAGATTTTGTTGACACAAGTTTACTTCAGTGATGCTAATGTACAGCAAAGTTTTGCAACATTTTTTCTTTCTTTTTCTTTTTTTGCACATACAGCTTAAGCAGCAAGATAATGCTTTTCTGTATTTTAAAATTCCTCTTTGTTAAGAACATAATCACTCAAGAATAAGTCTATATTAAAGTCAAAATAAAGCCAAATTTTGTGTCAGCTATTCTACTGAAGTGGGCTGTTAGTGAGAAAATTCCTTGAATTTGTACATGTAACCTGCATTTGGTCTTCACTGTGGTCTTTTATTTATGGCAAAGCAGCCAAGGACAGTAATTTATTCAAAGCTCCTGGAATATGATGAGAACACAATGTACATATTACACTGACTCTATTAAATATCACATATTTCAGATTGTTTTCCTCAAATTTACGTGCAGGCTACCACAAACCAATCTGTTCTGTGTAGGGAACAACAGTGCTTCATGGTATGTGAAATACTGTTGCAAAATATTTTTTTAATGACCTCAGGATATATTTTTTAAAAAGAAATAATTCTATGACACCTGTTTCCTTCAGATTTTTCTTTGTGCTATGTCAGCATGTGGCTAATAAGTACAACTGGTATTCAGCGACTTGCACGTCAGTTTTGATTCTCTCATTACTGACATACTACGTAAAAATGATCTCACTTCTTTGCATTAACTTTTCATAACCAAAGACTTAAAGAAATAACCCTGAGGATCTAGAGAAAATCAAAGGCTTGACTTCAGAAAGTTTCTCTAGAAAACAGTACTCGAAGAACCATTTCTGCATTTTACCTTGTCGTTGAATAAGATGCATGAATCACAGGATCACAGAATGGTTTAGGTTGGAAGCGACATTAAAGATCATCTAGTTCCAACCCCCTGCCATGGGCAGGGACACCTTTCACTATGACCATGAAGAGCAGTAATGGGAACAGAGTGGAACTTTCAATTCTGCTCATCTAGCTGAAAAGTTTTCAGTATATTTTCTTCTCCCTTTTAAGTATGTTTTCCTTTCACAAAGAGAAAAGCGAAATTCCAAACATATGTTTACCTTGTTCATCTTCATACAAGTACCAAAATCAGCTAATTTTAAATGACCAGCTTTATCTAGCAGCATATTATCAGGCTTCACATCTCTGAAAGGAGAAACATATATATTTTTAAAATTAAATAAATAAATCAATTTAACTTACTAAAACAATAGAATTCTTTCAGATGCAACATTGTAAGGAAAACCAGCAACATTAAAGCACCACCACTGCCTCCCTCTATTTTTTTTCTGCTTTCTCTAAGTATCATGTCCAACACACAGACTGCTGAACTATAGCATTTTTTAAAAGTACAGTGGATGTGAGAACACAGCCTTAAGTCTCCAAATTTAATAAATCTGGACATCAATCTTGAACCTCAAGTTCCTAAAAAAAAAAAAAACACTCACTGGTTGAAGAATGAGTGAGCTATCTCAAACAGACATTGAAAACATAACTTCTTCTCTGTACCACTTCTATTTTAAGGGAATAACTTCAGGGATGCCATTTTCAGAATTCTATTAATGTGAACAACTATTTTCCTGTGACTGAAAAGGAGTATTGAGTATTGCCTTATACTCTTTTCCACAAAGTACTTCCATTACAGAACAAAAGTTTTCATAAAGTAACTGGTAAAATGCAGCATGGGGATGTTACTGAATATATTGAAGCAGAATAGTAGGAAATAATTATCAAGACTGCACAACACGAGTTTCAGGAGAAAGTATATTTCAGAGACCTCAAAGAAGAACTCTGGACATAACTGTCAAATAAAATGTAGTGCAAATGTACCAGTATACTCACAGAATAATTTTGGTTGTGAGGGATTTTTGTAAAACTCTCAGTTAACTGCCTGACGAAAGTATAGCTATCAAGTTAGATTCAACTTCAAAGTCATATTAAGTTACTCAGGGTAAAATCCAGGCAAGTTTTGATTCTTTTCCGAGGATAGAGATTCCACAATGTCTACAGGGTTCTCTTCCACTGCTTGGCCTCCCTCATAGTGGAGAAAACGATTCCTAGTGAATAGCTAGATATTCCCTTGCTGCAATTTGTGTCATCCATTGCCTTTCATATTTTTGGCATGTAAGTACAGTCTGGCTCCACCTTTTCTATAAAGTCCTGCTGGGCAGCTCATGACAGAGGTTTTCCGTCTTGCCTGAACACTGCTCATGTTGTGAATGAAAACATAGTGTTAATCCCTAGTACCAAACTTCTGAGGAATTGCTGGTAGCCGACTGTTGGCTGGACAGTATAATCCTTTGTTCCACCTATTCAAACTGCACCTTTCTAGTCTGGCTACATCCACAACTCTGCTGAAGTCAAGACAAACTCAATGCTCTCTCCTCACCAGAGAAGCCCATCATCACAGAAGGCAATTGGGTTGGTAAAGCATGCTTTACCCTTCATAAATCCATGACTGTTTCCAATCACCTTCCCATCCACATGCTTGGACGGTTTCCTGAGAATTTAATCCAACTGCCCTTACAATGACTAGCCTGCAGCTCCCCTGACCCTCTGCTCCTGGCCCTTTCTGGGGCAAGACAGGTGTGCCATTTGTTTCCTTCCAGTCATCAGGAATCTCTTAATCACCACAGCCCTCCAAAGGCGACAGAGACCAGTATCATAAGGCTCATGGCCAGCTCCCTCATGACCTTTGGCACATCCCACATGCTGCCTTGGGCATGTGAATGTCCAGTTTGCATAACTGGACTCAGACTGATCTTCCTCTGCCAGAAAAATGCCACTAGTCACAGGGCCCTGACAGGCCTGAAGGCAGATCTTACCAATGAAAGCCGAGGCAAAGGCGGAAAAGTAATTTCTATGTCCTTTGTCACTCTGTCCCTGATCCCTTGAGCAGTGGGCCCACATTTTCATCAGTTTCTTTTCGTTCCTCGGAGTTGAACAGATTAACTCCAGTGGAAAATAAATTCAAAAAACTCTGCTGGTTTCAAAATAATCCACATTTTCACAAAAAAAGCTTGCTGTGCTGCATGCAACTTCTAATGCCTGCTTTCTAAAGCTTGCAATACACATGCACAAATGGTTCATTCAGCCAGATAATTTATCCATTAGATGCAGCATAGCTACATAATTAATGATGCTCTAGATCCTACTCAAGCAACGGATTAGTAGTTTGTTTTGCTTTGTGTTTGCTTTTTTGCAAAAGCTTATATGTTAACACTGATCTTGTGACCAAATTACAAATTGAAAATTTATATACTACAGAGTGTACTATATGCTTACTCCAGTTCTTCCTGTATTTTCTGTTGAAAAAATTCTTCTTCTGCTCCCAGTTAATGCAATTAAAAGCTAACAACAGATACAATTTCAAATATCAAAAAGGAAACTTCTCTACCTATCTGAGAAGTGTCTACGTTTCACTTCAGGGCAAGTGCAGATGAAACTGAGCTAAGTCCCTTTGCTCTGCATCTCAATTTTCCATCTTGCCCCTTACAAGAAAACATATGGCTGGAAGATTTTCCTCACATTGTTCACAGATTCTTGGTTCATGGGTCACTGAGGCTTCAAATGCCTAGCAGAGAATTAATAATACCTAACAGTGGATACTAATGTGATCAAATTCCCAAAACAGCTTTTTCTAATCAAAAAAAAAAAAGAACCATTTTGGGGCCAACATGCTTGTACCATTTTTATTCTTGTATCTCTTGGTACAATGGAACAATTTTATTAATTCCCAACATTGGCCTGCTGAAAGCCTTCACTTTGACTGTATCTCCACAGACTTAATAGTTTCTGATGGCAAGAACTTTTGAAGCTGTAAGATGGAATAATTATGAAATAATAAAGAAGTAGTAACATCATAAATATTAAAACTGCCTAAACAAATTGAAGTCATTCTGGCAGCACCAGGAATAAAACCTCACCATGTAACAACACTTTTTAGTTTCTCACCTGTGTATAAAACCCATTGAGTGAATTGCATCTAATGCAAGTACAACTTCAGCAGTGTAAAATCTGGCCCATTTCTCCGGAACATCGTAGTTACTCATTAAATTCACAAGGTCCCCACCAGGCATGTATTCCATCACCATGTAAAGGTAACGGTCATCTTGGAATGCATAAAACAACTGTAAAAAGCAAATGAACAAAAAATAAGTCACTGAATATTCCAGTTTTCTTTAATGTTTTGCTTTTGGGAATCAAAGGCATTTCTGCACAAAATGATTTACAAAGCAACAGAATTGCTACAACTACTGCATCAACTTTGCATCATCTTGCAGACCTCCTAATAATAAATTAATCTCTAAAGCACATTTCAGAGAGATCTTCCATTCCTTTACATTACAAAGGGAGAATTAGAGTGCTGATTACAAGTTAAGGTTAGTCAATTTGATGCAAGAGATCTTGAGATCAATTCAAAGACCATTTATTACATAATAAGAAAAAATGCTTCTTTCTCACCAGGATGCTACTTGACAAATATGCAAACGTGAAATTACTGTGTTGCAAACATCTGCCTGATTCTATTTGTATTATCACTAAATGTTTATTTTTCTATTGTCAACATATTTATCGTATAGAAATTGAGCTTAAATTTTATACAATTAAATAAAAATATTTCCCTTAAAGTTGTCAGTGTTCTGTTCATCAGAGCAGATTTAAGTCTCTTAACTTACAATTTTATGAAATTCATAGAAGTTTTATTCTGAACAATCACACCCAGACAGACAGTAATGCAGTTACCCATTTGACTTAGATAAATCTTGAATGAGTTTGTATCATTCCAACCTAACAAAAGAATTATATGCTTAAGGGTAAGAACAGTTTAAATTAACAAGTTGACATGTGCACACAATGCGTGATTGGTTCAGACACACTCCTTAGAACCTCAAAGGCAGCAGCGCTTCCCAAAAAACTGTCAGTGATAATACTGAAATGAGGGAAAAATAATCAGAGCAGGCACAATTTGCAATCAAAGATACACAAAGAAATCAGAATATACAGAAGCTGTGTCTTAAGCACATCTTTCTAGTATGCTGGATGCCTCAAAGAATTACTAAAGAGCAGACTCACCAATATATATCTAGCAAAGAGCTTTAATAATAAACAGAATAGCTTAACATCTTGTAAATGTTGTGACAAAATACAGTTTTGAAGCAAGTATAGTATCTGCTGTTTTGTACAGCATTCCTGATGTCAATAATGTATTTCCCTAATAGATCAATTAAAAAAAAAGAGACTGTGAAATGCAAAAAAATGAAAACATGCAATTCCAAGTCATGCAGTGTTGTAACCAAACTATCTATAACGAAAACATTTGAAAAAGAATATCACTATACCTGAACAACCCAGGGACTATTAGCAAAAGCCATAATATCCCTTTCTTCCCAGAAGAATGCAGAATCTGATCTTTTTATCATCTCAAATTTGCTCAGAAGCTTCATAGCATACACTCTCCTTGAGGATTTATGTCTTACCTATGAAGGCAAATGTGACATACGGAACATATTAGTTTGCCATATTAACATATGAAGAACATCACCGAAAACATCACTTTTCCTGCTTCACTATTCAACATGTTTTGTAAGACTCTTCACATTTTTATAAAGGATTATATACTGTAGGCCTACAAAATAATTACATTCCACTATCTGACAAAGCATTGCTTCTAAAATACTTGCTGGAACTATTCAACATAGAAGTCCATAGGCATAACAGTCGCTTATGTAATTTGCACATGTGTCTTTAAAAGGACAAATATTGATTGGCACCTGTTAAATACTACAAAGTTAAAACTACAAGCATTTACCAGAGTTCATTAGTAGATGTGCATAATTGCTGCCATATTTCCAGTTTCTTCCACCAGCTCTCAATTAAATAAAGCAGGATGAACAAGCCTGGCTGCTAACGTATCACAAACAACACATATCTCTCATCTGTGAGAACTATGTCCACAAAAATCTGGTGTAGTCCCTGAACTGGCAGAAACTCTTCTAGTCCTTAAGACTTCTTCAAGTGTCCATGTAAAAAGAGTGGTAGAGGCTAATTTTCTTGATTATGAGGAATATAAATCCCATTTTATTTTAACAGAGAAGAATGACTACAATGCAGAACAAGTACTTGTGGACTTGGACAGTACTGAAATATGACATTTTCAAAAGCATTTCCACGAGTTTTAAGAAATAAAATTTCACTGATTTAAAGGCTTTAATATTGTAAGACTGCATTTTCTAAACCCTGTACTCAGAAACAGATGCATGAGCAAATAATACAGAATACAGTCAAATGCACAAATAGAAACTTAACTTACCAACTGAACCTCCCCAAATGCCCCTCTACCGATCACCTTCACCACTTCATAATCCTCAGCTTTCATGCGCAGATCTCTCATTTTATTCACCGTGTCTTTATCTACATAGAACAAAATTCACATTCCTTATATAATCAACTTAATTAAACCCAGCCATCTAATTTCCTTTTTTCATAGTTTTTTAGAAGAAGTGTTGCTCAAAGAACCTACCTTCCTATTGAAAAATTCTCTGCAGAATGCATGACCTCATTCTCATTACCACAGTAACCAAAACCTGACATAAACATAATGCAAGGACTCTACTGTACAATCACATTACAGATCTTAATTTAGGAATTTCTTTAAAAATAATTACCTAAAAAAAAAAAAAAAAGCTATACAAAAATTTCGTATCCAGCATGATCTTGCTGTAAGCTCATCAGCATAAAAAGATTATTTCTGAATAAATATGCAACATGTTCGGGAAAGTATCAAAAACTACACTACAAGAAACTTGAAAAAATAGGTTTTTTTAAAAAACAAAGCTTTCACTTTTCCGCACTTCTATGATTCCTAATACTAAAAAAAAGTAGATGTTAATTTAAAACATGCAGTGGGAATCATTGCAATTATTTATATAAACCTGTCATTCTATAAACTACAATAATTTACAAACTCCCAGTGGGTAGATATTCTAATTCCAAATTTGGTCAAAGATTAAAACAGTCTATTTTAATCCATGTGGGTCAACACTGGCATGAGATTACGTAGAAAAGCTTCATGTTTCAGTATTTCTAAAAGCAAGGAAGTTCTAGTAAAACGGATATGCTTCCAATAAAATAAATTATGCAACAATATTTTCAAAAATAATATTCTAGGCCTAAAAGTAAAGTTTAAAAAGAAATAAGGACAGCGGAAGAGAAAGGAGAAATCAAATTTTTTTTTAAATTATTAAAAAATGATGAGGCAGATGTCAGAAAATTACAATTAGATTTCTACCTACACAGGCCACGATTTAAAACAAAAGCAGCACATGTATAATAAAAATTCAGTAAGATTTTATTACCACAACAGGAACAAACATAGTTTTGTCTGACTAAGTACTCTGTGGCATTACCATCTAATGTAAAGCCAACCCTTTACAATGCAACACATCACTAGCTGATTTCAATAAATTATAGTCAAATTGCAATTTCTGACAAATTCTTACAAAAGGATAGAAATATTCAGTAATTCAAACAAATAATGGGTTGCCTTATTTGTCCTGGTGACCTATAGTAGAGGAGGAGCAAGACTGCACAAAACCAAAATGCAGCAACTCCCATGACAGCGATTTTCTAGCTAATGTTAACTTACTGTCTAGTAATCTCACAACAGGAGGTTCACCACTTCTGAATGAACAGCTTGACATTGGTGCAAAAGAAAGCTAAGCACAATATGAATCCTTTAAATCGTATTCAGTCACAGGCCTCGCCTATGCACAAAACAGAACTGAGGAAAATACATCTGAAGGGCAATCTAAGCTAAGGATTTTTAAATAATGTAAGCCAGGCTTGTGAGCAGTTGCAAATTGAAATTTCTTGTTTGATATATATACCAACAGTCAATTATCCTCAGATAATATCCTACAGTAACAACAGCATTGGAAATTTGACCTCCACATTCTAAGATCTATTAAACAAGGTTTATCAGGCTGCAACATATTTAAATAGGCAGTTCCTTATTTCCCAGGAACAGTGGAGGACCCAGGCACCTTATGCTGTACGAAGAGGCAGGGTGGCTCCCACACAAAAAGTTCTACAACTTGCTCTGTAGTTTGGTTATAAACCTGGATTCTGTGTTGAAATAAACTGAGACTCTGCTGCAAAGTAGGGCTCTCAGCTATCTTTAATATTGATTTCCTTATTCTTTTCATTCTATATGGTAGAAAATTAATAAGGTTCTATATTTGAAAAAATCATCCTCAAAACCTCTGCCAGTAGAAGCAGATTTTGAAGGTTCCACAAACATACAATGTAAATTAGAGACAAGTAAGAGGGGATAAATCCATCAGTCTATAAAATAAAGGAAGCAAACTCTCATTTTATTTGCCACCTAGAAATTTATTTTAAACTTCTACAATAATGGTGCAAACTGGACCACTAGTACCGCAAAAAGACATTTTAAACAGTCTTCTATTAGAATTAAAATAACATAAAAATGTCTATTTTTTTAACAGAAATTCAAGGCAAACTAGACTTGACAGTTCCCTGTAAGGCAACTACTTGCAGATCCACAGCTCACTTTCATATTTCAGTAAACACTGCAAGATTAATGTTCTAAAGGCAGTTTTAAGCAAAATAAGACGTTCTGTTCTCCACTTTCATATTACTCCAGGTGACATCTTACAACACAGTATATAATTTATACCTACAGATATTCATTATCAGACCGTAAATATAAGTTTTCTTTCACTCAGTTGCAAAAGTGAAGCTTTCTGAGACTCACTAATAATTTCACTATTCATAAAAATTACATGTGAATTATCTGTTGCAATGAGTATTTCCTTTGCCTAACACAACTTCTCTTTTTTCTCCAAGAGTTTCACCACACCTTCTCAGTAAATAACTGAGTATACAAATGTGTATGTAACTCAGTGTATGGTATCAAATACAGTTTGAACTGTGAGAAGTTAAACAGAACATTTGAGCTTAGGCTTTTCAGCAACCAGCTCACGTGGCAACTGAGCCATCAACTGGATTTAATGGACTTATAAATTCCCACAAATGGAGAATTACATAAAATAAACCCCACAAAATCACTATCATAGCTTTCAGTTTCACAAAATAAACTACTTGAAAATACTTTGGAAACAGAAAAAAAACCTTACATAAATTTCAGCAAAGCAAAGACAAAAATTATTTTAGCCAAATTACTTTATATTTGCCACAAAAATATAAAAATCTAATAATATTAGCTTAATTTCAAGGTTTGCCTATTTAGTCCACAGGCAGGAGCAAGTCTTGAATCAGCTAACACCTCTGCTGTGATTTCCAGAATTGGTCAGTTTGGCAGCCTTTCGAAAAGACTAAATTTTTAACTGTCTTTCTGGGTTTTTGTTTGTTTGTGGTTTGTTTATTTTAATTTAAGAAATATGGAACTACGACTTTTATTAAAAGCATCAACTTTATTAGTTTAAAATGCTATTATAGAGTAGAATGTGCAGGAAATCTGGTAATGGACAAATACAGAGTAAATACAGAGAATTCTGCAGACACATCAGCTGCATATACAAGTAAATACAGCAGCTATGCAGTTTGAGATATTAATGAAAAGACACCTTTTATACTTAAAAAAAAAAGTTTACAAAAGACATGCTCCAGTCTGTGGACAAATTTTTAATATAATTTCTTGACACTTTATGCATCATTATGATATTTCACTGGTAATTGCTTATGATATATTAGCACATGAAAGCAGAAAGGAAGTTATGGGAATCCAGAGAGTTGCCCTAACAAAAACAATAGGCCTTTCTCTTAAAAGGCTTTGTGCCACTGCAGACAATGCCATTTACAGGGGCAACAGATTGGACATTCAGTGTCCAGTGAATCAATGCAGGGGATGAGATTTGCACAGTTCATTTGTCAGTTCTCACTGGGAAATAAATAAATAATCACCCTTAAAACAACTTGCACCCCAAAACTTAACGCACCCCAAATCCCCAGCTGCCTTCCAAAAAGCTAGAATAGCTTTTTTCCTTTCGATACTTAAAAATATTAAATACTTACACCTGTTTAAGAAGTTATCAATGTTTTTGTTTTTTCTTAAGGCAGGAAAATCCAAGTCATATACCAAAGCATCTAATCCATCCTGAAAAGAAAAACAAAAACAGAAACAAAAACTGAGCAAAATTAAGAATTTGGAAAAATAATTACACATGCAGTTAATTGAAAAGCCAAGATAAAAAAACAGCTGTCCCTGGTAATTTTCCATACAAATCATTCATATTTATTTAATTATTCAGTTAGCAGTTATATGAAACAGCTGTTCCTCTTAATTTCCATTGGACTCCTCAAAGCTTAATTCCCATCCATACCAAAACAAATATACTTCTATGAATTATTAATTACTTTAATTAGCTCCACACTTACATGAAAAAATTATTTTTCCAAATACAAAAAGAACAAATAGCAGTTTTAACGCTATTAAATCGCATTCATCAATATTAAAAAGTTCAACAATATTAAACAGTTCACCAATATTAAAAAGTCACAAAGTATCACACAGTAGGGACTTGACCGTGAAATGGCAGCGGGCAATTAGGACAATGACAGTAATTTATTTTGGAGAGTCAACCCCCCACACACACATTTTATTCACTGAAATCAGTGGTAATTTTTATGAACAAGATACTGGCTTTATACCTTCCAGCTGAAATCTAGGAACAAACAGCCACAAGCCCATCTGGCATTACTACCACGGAACATAACCCTATGGAAAAAGCAAATACCACCAAAAAAAAAACCCCAGAAATATACAACAGAGAAGAAGATGGTTTTAAGGTCTTGCTAAGTGCCAAAAACTCCCCAATTTAAAAGCTAAGTCTAAATTTGTCAACAGGTATACATGATTCTTCAGTGGAGAACATCTTTTTGGAGAAAAAGTAAACCCGGTCATTTGGCTAAAAAACACAAATATGGTGTCTAATGAAAAAATGATCAAGTATTCTAGGGAATTACATAACAAAGAATTAAAGAGTTTTAGGGAATCTTCTCTCTCAGTTACGTATTGTTTAAGTGACAACTGCAAAAGTAAGGAAGAAGGTCATAAAATACAAATTGATGGATGTTAACAAGGCATGCCAGAGAAGTACTGATATTTACTTGTCCAATTCAAAGCTACGTGTCCATGCTATCTATCATTACTTCATTGCCATCGAGATATTAGACCAGAAATATCTTTCATCTGATCAGATCTGATTGGACCTTATTTCACTGTTTTCAGCTTTTAAAGGATTTTTCAATCCTTTTTTTCAAGATTGAAAGCTGATCCATCAGTCTTTGACAGCTACATATATCAAGTAACTGTGCCTAAAGAAAAGCTACAGCATAAGTTTTTTGAAAGCTTATTTTCCATGAATATATAATTGAGAACACATTTGATCCAGATTGAAATAATAGTCTTTGATCCGTCACCTCAAATTCAAACCTTTTTCGCTCTCACTCTTCAGGAGATTTTTGACTATATTAAAAAAAAAAAAAAATGCTAGCAAAATCAAAATTATTTATAGGCTTGCAGTCCTCTCTTTTTAAGCATGCAAGATAGAAATTATTTACTTCAGATACAACGAGAATGAGCAGTAAAATCATGCTAGAATTTGAAAATGGGTAAATACAAGGATAATCAGAATTACTTTAAAGGCTGGATATTATTAAATTTGTCAACTTCATAAAAACATTCCTGTTTTAAGTTACCTCTCCATACAGTGGCTCAGTTTGAACTGAGAAACATTAAAATGAAAATTATACAAGTCAAGAAAAATATCACAGTATTTTCACTGCTCTAAAATACAGTCAGGTTTTGCATCTTGAGTGTACTAAAGGATCATCTTTTTTGACTGAAACTGATGATGAAAAATGAAAGCAAATGGCAATGAAACAACACTTAACAGGTCAGTAATAAGAGAGTAAGAAGCCAAGAACAGCTCAAGACGGATGTAGAAGTAGAGCTATGCAGAGTAAGTGTAACTTCGCAAGAAATACTTTGTAAACTACTCAAAGACACCTTTTCCAAAGATACACAGTATATATCCGAGAAATCCAGGAAAGAATTTCAATTCTTTGGTAATTCAGCTCAGAACCATAACTTCTTGCACAGCAGTACAAAGTACACTGGTAGCTTCTGTGCATTTATCTCCATGCTGTGAGAAGCAGCAGGCAAAGAACATCCACAAGAGTGCTGGGCCACATCCAGGGATTTTTAACAGCAGATTAGTGATGGTGATGAACTCTCAAAATTTGGGGTCCAATCTGCCCCGAAGCCTTCAAATCCATAGAGTTAATCAATTTGTCCATGGACATGGCTAACACAGAAAACACACATGTGAAGCAGAAGCACTAAATTCTCAAAACCCTGGTTTGCTCTGGGGCTGTGCAACTACCTGCTTCAATTCAGGGCTTGCTTCAAAAGCCAAAATTCCATCTTTTTCATTATAGGAGGGAAGGTTTTAAACACTGAATACAAAAAGAATATATACAAATTTTTAACATCAATCTTTCATTTGTATCATACTTTTTGTTTCAAAATGTTAAAATATAAGCCCATGCCAAAAGCATGAAGTAGAGAAAGTGTCATGGTTTCCTTGGTCTCTCAGGCGTGCTAGGTATTCTGTTGTGTTTCTTTATAAAGTTCTAAAATAAAGATGGAAAGCAGTATATAAATTCACTTTTAACAGAAAAAAAGCAAATTTCAGGACTGTTTAATTCAGAATTCACCATATACAATGTTTCCTGTTCTGTTCTTCACCTTTCTGATCTTAGACATGAACTCTGTCAAGTAAAACACTCAACCAAAAACCTCTGAAATAGATTTAAGCTATTGATCTCACATTCATTTTAAATCACATTTCAAGATCATGCTAACAATATCTAAGGAAGCTCCATGCCAAGAGTTGTTTATTTAAAAGGCTCTTCAATAATCAGCACAATAATCAGCTCCCCTTCACTACAGTTTCCGGTGAACAAACTACCCCAGTTCAAAACTTCCATTAAAAAGAGTAAGGCTGGGTGGCATCCCTATAATAATTAAGAGGCTAGTAAATCCTAAACTCTCAAAATATTTAATTTCTTCAACTGAAGTATGTTTCTGAATAAAAAATAGCACGGCATTATTTTAGAGGTGGACTGCAAATACAAGACTAAGATTAAGGTAATTTTATAGAATTGTGAATAATGGAAGTACAATATTTGGGATACCTAGTGTTTAACATGAAACAGCCTTTCTATTTCACTTATATTAGCTAAAGCAGAAGAACTTGTGTACGCTACAAGCTGTCCCAGCACAAAGGGAAAAAGAGAAGCACGGCTATTTTAAGTGGTATCACTGGTGAACAAACAGGGAGGAGTACACAAGCTCAATAGTGAGAAGGCAACGCTGGTTGAAAGTGGTGCAAGTCAGAGAGACAGGAATATGCTACTGAGGTGTAGCTATAATGGCTAGGAGAAAAAGGGTAAAGGCCAAATGAAAATGGACATGATCATTATTGTCAAGGGCTGCAGAGAAAATTCATCTCTCAGCTTTCTTGATTTCATCTTGCTCAATCTTTCATGTCACCTGACTACTTTCCTAATACAGAAAGGAAGATCTTTTCTTCAAGACCTATAAAAGCCACACCCTTCTCCTCTTAAAGAAAAAGGATACTAAAACATCACTATAATAGGCAACCATATATCAAACAATTTCACATGCTTTATTAATATAACAAAGCCTCACTTTTATGATGGACTTTTTCCCCACTTGGATGGTTTTCATGTATTTTTAGTATGTATCTTCTTTATATACAGCACATTCCGTACTTCTTAGAAACACATACTGTGGCTTAGAGGTACTTTCAGCTAATGCTAAGTTCTACCTTATTCTGTCATTACAGAGCAGTTTTCCTGTTTAGCTTTGAGGTTTATGCAGACATTTTCCTTTTAACAGTTAAATTAGATTACTAAAATAAATTAGTTTATAAAAGCAAACATACGACTTCCATTTACATGGCAACAGTATTTCAAAGGTGATTGAAAAGGAACAGGGAAAAAACTTCCTTTATAGTGTACTTCACTCAAATAATTTCATGGTCTGATATAATCTTTTCTATATCACATTTGTTCAGTGAAATCATCAATAATTTCATAATCTATTTAAAACTCCCCATTTTATTATGAAACTAAAAAGAGGTATACTAGGGAGCCATTACAACATGCAGAGGGTTCTCCCATACAAACCAAACATTCCCACATATACTGTTGGTTTCATTTCATTCACTGTTACACCAACACAAGTCTAAAAAGAACAGATATATGGAGTAAAATCAAAGGTCAGTCTGGATTCATATACTGCCCAGGACATGACAATAAAGGGGTCTCAGAAAGAGGATTATGAGCAAGTCCAGCATATAGTAGTACTGCTCTGGTGTTTTATTAACTGAAATATCTGGTTAATTTCTATAGTCACTAAAATAATCACTAAATGGATTCTTTCACAAAACCAAGCATTATAAATCAAAGCTAGTTCAACATTCAATAACACAAGTACATAAAGATGAGAGGTTTTTCTCTCATGTGCTCACTCAACGTTCATCATTTACCTATCACTTTCAACCACCCACGCACCACCAAGTATTAATTTCTCCATGGTTTGCTAGATCTTTAATTTTTACTACTCTATCATCATTAGTCACCATTTTAAATCCCTTATGACTGTGAAATACCACACACCTGTTAGACTACACTACTGATCTGTTTTTTATACACTGATCACCAGTTTTTCATTCATTCATCTATCTGCCAATAAGATTAAATGAAGAGCCCCATCAAAAGCATCTTCTTATCCTCATACTCAGCAATTACTTCAAGGAACTCCAGTAGGTTTGCAAAGCATGATTTTCTTCCACAGTACATGAGTTAGCTCTTCCCCATCACACTTTTAGCTCACTGGTGCTGCTACTGGGCCAGAGGCTCCTGCATTACTTACAAGATGTTTTTTCTTCAACAGAAAAAAAAGCAAAAAAAAGCTATATGTTGACCATCTTCCTTACTACTACTGTTAATACAGTTTTAAGCACTAATGTAGATAAACACTATAGTTATACACACACTTACTTGCCTAATGAGACACAGTCAGGCGCAAAAAAAAATTGATAAACATCAAGCAGTCTCAGCAATCTCTCTGTTTGTGTCATTTTGTCCAAAAAAAGTTTCTAGCAGCACTTTACCTTGAGAGAGAAACTCCAGCATTAACAGTCTAAAAAAGCATTCCACTATGAGAACTCCTTTAAGTTACTTTACGAAGAAATGAGCGCAAAGATTTCCTAAGGTTTTTCTAAAAACAGAGAATGATTTAACATAAAATTATCATTAAAACACACATTAACTACAGAATCTATTAACACTTCTTTTCTCAAGTTGTTACATTAACTTCTTTTCATTAGATTCATTTGAAATGTACTGATTTTCTTCAGCTTGACTTAAGCAGTCTCACATTAACTGGATGTTTCCCCAAATTTTGGTCTATAACTATTTCCAAAGTTTTAGTCCATCAAACTGTCAGTCCTACCATGCACGTACTAGACTTCCTCACTCTGCAGCTACACTCATTTATCTCAAACCTAACTACAGTTATATAATGGTTTTATTCAGATGCATGAGTTGATGCAATTTTATAACAAATTTTACTGCTAGGATATTTCAAAATACACTCCATAAACCTACTTCCATTCAGCAAAACATATTATCTCAGGATTCTAAGTGACATAAAGCAGAAAATACAATATATGATCTACATTACCAGGGCACGGCTATAGTATCTTTATATTTTGAAATGTTACTCCCTACTCATTTCATTATGACACAGTATCATCTACTGCAAGCATATAATAAATAAAAATGTATTAAATTTGGTTGAAACTTTGTTCTTGAGACACTTGGTTATTTTAATATTAATCCAGCATTCAAAGAACTAAAAAAAATACTTAATGGGTATCACCAGCATACAAAATTTGCATTCCTTGGATGGACTGGCAGTTACCCAACTTTAAACTCTTCGCTACTTTTCCTTTTTTGGAGAGACCAAAGTAAGTCTTAAGATTTAAAACTCTTAACTATCCATATTTTAGTTCCTTGTATTGTAGCTGATTTCCTATTCTGTTGTACTGTAAGCTTCCCTCCATATAGTAAATCAGCAAACCTGACTGATCTTGAATTCCACGTGTCCATCATAATTCATAATAATGTCCTGTCATACATAAATGATCTTTCTGGTCAACTATCAAATCCTGAGAGAGCCTATTTAAGAGCTACAAGTGAGAAGCTAGTCTAGCTAGCTAGGCTATTGCAGCCTATTTTCAAACTTGCATGAAAAGTAATACCTCAACTCAATTTAAAGTAAGTTTCTTTGAACTGCTTGAATTATCACGTCTCCAAATTGTCAGAGGGACCTGGAGAGGCTGCAGAAATTGGCAGAGAAGAATCTCATGAAGTTCAACAAAAGGAAATGCCAAGTCCTGCATGTGGGGAGGAACAGCTCCAGGCAACCAGTACATGCTGGGGGCAGAGGCTGGGGACCTGAGCAGCTGGAAAACAGCTCTGCCAAGAAGGACTTTGGGTCCTGGTAGACAACAAAGTGACCTTGAGACAGTAATGTGCCCTCACAGCAAAGGCAGCCAGCAGCATCCTGGGATACATTAGGCAGAGCACTGCCAGCAGGTCGAGGGAGTGATCCTTCTCCTCTACTCAGCCCTGATGGGGCCAAACCTGCAGTGCTGCATCCAGACATAATGATGTGGGGACTACAGGGATGCTTAAGGGACTAGAGCAACTCTCATACTATAAGGCTAAGGGAGGTGGGACTGTTCAGCCTGGGGAAGAGAAGACACAAAGCAGGGAATCACAGGAATTAATTTTGCTGTCCAGAAAAAACTGCAGTTTAGCACTTCATCTTTAAAGTGGACAAGCCAATGTAGACAGAGCTAAGGCACTTCACTTAAGGATTTTCATTAAATTGTCAGATTAGGCAAAGTATACAAACTGACATATGAGCCTGGACTCATTGTCCATTCTTG
>JAYRBT010000082.1:104176621-104223247 GCA_036023395.1 Myiotriccus ornatus
AAGGATTTTCATTAAATTGTCAGATTAGGCAAAGTATACAAACTGACATATGAGCCTGGACTCATTGTCCATTCTTGCTGCCAGCACAATACAACTCTCTGCAAAGCTTCTTCCTTCCTAACATCTTGCAATATTATTAACAGAAATATATGAACAACTTTTGCAAATTTGGTTAAAGAGATAGCCTTTCACAAAGAAATGCGTGGGTTTCTTTAACTCAAAAAAGAGCTAAGAGCTTAACTCAGTAAATATTTAATATCTGAATAAAGAGATCTTGAAATAATCCTTCAAGGCAGGATTATTGAAAGCAGTACAGATTATTGCTTTCATTTTGGCCTTTTTAAAGAGTTATTCCATGAGTAGTTACAAACTTTGCCCACCGTCTGTGTAATTACATTATAAGTAAGTACATGCACTTGCATTCTGTTCAAACACTAACTGCTCAACATTTTTACTGACAAATTCCTAGAATATACACCTACTACATGACTCAGTAAATCACGAATCAATATAGATATCTCAATATATATTGATACACACACATATATATCAAAATACACACTGTCACCAGAGCCGACAGACCTTTCAATATTGTTATATCCATGTTAGCACTTAAGGAAACCCCAGCTGCAAGGCTACAGGCAGATACACATACAAGTAGTAATGTTTTTTCTCATGCGCTTTTGCGTGTTGCTGTTTCTCCACTGCAACAGTGAATCTTACCACCTGAAGCATCCCCTAAAATAAACTAAAACAAAATGTAGTGCAAAGCTGTGAAATCAACTCATATACAGTAGGCAAGCAAGAATAGCGTCAGCATCCACTACACAGACCATTCGAACCATTCGTGTCGGTAAGGAACCTACACACCTCAGTCTTCTGCTAAAATTGGGGGCAAGTCATAGATCCTTCAAACCAAAGCACCTCTCTGTTCCCTGACCAGATGCAGGAATCTTGAATCAACATATCTGTTCTGAATGACCCCTATTCAGGGCACTATTTAATGCCTGAATTATGGTAAGCTGACATTGCCTAAAGATGCATTCCAGAAAATATATCTCAGTGGGGGCTTTCTTCCCCTCTAAACTCGTACTTATAACAATATATTACAACACTAATTTCACTATACTAACATGTTTTATTGTGGTTAATAGCTTTTACATCCAAACGTTAATTTTTTACATTAGTGGTTTATTATTTCCATTTAGAGTCAGAATTAATTCTATTTAGTATTGTATCTTTAGGAACAACTATCAGATGAGAAAGCAGAGTCTTCAAGGAAGATAAAGAACATAAACCAAAACAGCACCAAGAATATATTTCATTAAAATCTATGGAGAAGCAGGTACGATATTGTTGAAAATATTTGTTCAGGAAGAGGTGAAACAGGACTAAAAGCTGATAGTCATTAAGTCAAATTATACTAATTTCACAGCAAGTAAGATTTCTGGATATTTGCAACCTAATTTCCTTTAAAATGGTTCACTTGCATTGGTTGATATGTTTTCTGGGCAAGTTTTATAAACCTCAAAGCTTCTATACCAAAGGTGGCACATTCTACCATCAATAGAATACTTACATAAAAAAACTAAATCAGTTGTAGAACTACCTGGAGGGATACACAGATTATTGATATTTTAATGCATAGAAAAGAAGAAAATAGGTAGCCTACTTTAGGTTTAAACGACTCATCAAGCTGTGTTTGTCTAACCCTAGAATTAAATTATGTGTAAGTACAGCTTCTTAAACCTGCCCTTTTCAAGAAAACTGTATTAAATGTGATGAATGCAAGTATACTTAGAGCATATATATTTAAATTGTGTTAAAAGAAGTAAAAGTACTGGTAGTTAAAGAACCGACTGATGGTGATGTTTATCACCAGGGAAGCAGCATTCCACTACCACTGCAGCACCTGGCCTCAGGAAATGCCTCAGAGGTCTAGAGTTCCCCGCTACTGTAACAACTGCAACCTGAGCCGAGCAGCCAACCTGAGACACCACAAGGTAACGCTATCCACAGCAACATCTCCCCGTGGAAAAAAGTGACCTCACATCCTTTTGAGTTCTCCAAGTTATGATATTCACCAAAAAGATAAGGCAAGCCCTGTCCCCTCACCTGAAATGTAAAGTAACTACTTAGGCAAACTCTTCTAAAAAGCCAAATGTCACTTATAAATTACATCAGCAAACGGCCTTTGACATCCCCCCAGCCTTCTTGGTTGTCCTGGGAGGGCAGATTCTTCCCCAGGCAGCACATATAGATCTACCGATTCCAATTTAGGAGTCCTGAAGTTTTCATTTTAAACACACACACTTAAAAATAACAATTTAGATCAATGGGTGTCAACACTCTAAGGCACACTCACTAGAAAGAGAAAGTAACAAGGATAAAAATTAGCACTATGGATGCAAATACTGGTACATAATTTCCCTTCAATAAAATGATGTAAAGACAGATCAGAGATATGAAAGAATGAAGACAAACTGGTCCAGTCCCAGCTCAAAAGTCTAAGGGTTCTTTTGCAGCAGCCTGCAAGAACTCAGGTAAAGATGTCAATGAAAAGAAAGAAACTGTATCATTCCATTAAGAAATAGTGGTATTCAGCAAAGGAAACAGAACCCCCTCCACATCTGCTGCCTGGGAAATTGCTGTCTGCCTCCCAGATTTTTTTCCAGGCAGGTATCCATGAAACCAGACTTCAGGAAGTAAGCCTGAGTCAGTTGGACAAGATGTGAATTCGCAAGACACCAACATGTTCATAAGAATTATTGCAAATGGCATAAATAAAAGTGCATCAACTCTTGTAAAAGCTGTTAAATACATAAAGCAACTTTAGACCTCTTAGGTTTATGGTAAAACTAGAGTAAGTTGTCCCAACGATAGCCTAAATTGCTGCCTCTAGGTCTCCCACCAGACTTTTGTCTGAGAAGTGCTACTTTCACCATGAAAAACAAACAAAATAAAAAATTACCAGCAAAGTTTCCAATGTAATAAGTCAGTGGAAAGGTAACTAATTTTTCTGTAGAGCAACAATACCTCATCAGCCATACAGTACTGGCTGTCACCTGACCTGGACTGTTTGCTGCAAATAAAACTGTGTGTTAACTACAGATGTAACAAGTAGGTTATAAAACAATAAAAAGGCAAGTTCTATCTTTAGCCTTGACAACTCAGTCTCTGGAGATTATATTAGTCCAAGAATTATGCTTTAGAAAAGACTCCAACAAGGTACATAAAAAAAAAAAACAAAACAAACAAGAAACCTCTATTACTAGTAATATTATCCAGCCAAAAAAAACCCAAAAAAAAACAACAAAAAAAAACCCACCACATTGAATGGAAACGGAGGATGGACAAACCGAAGATAAAAAAAAGTACTTAATTTTTTAAACAGAAGGCAGACAATTAATTGAATAACTTTCCAAGAAAGAGTGAGAACACCATAATTTTTCCAGCAGTCTGGAAACACTGCACAAAGTCATCCCTTCCCCATCACCAAAAGGCAAATTCTTCCCCTAAAACTCTGGAACAAGTCAAAACGCTTTCACAGTTAGAGGTGAACAGCCATGACAGAAGTCCAAAAATGAAGTATATGAAAGAATTCTACTAAAAAAACACTGTAGGAACTGAAATAGTCATTCGTAAAAGCAATAGGCCTTTCTTTAGTGTCACGTGCAAACCATGGTCTGCAAATGGAAAAATATGGGAAGTTGAGCACAATTCAAGCAAAGGATCAACTCTGAGAAGCTTCTCTGATTGCACAATCTCCTGTCAGAGCTCAAGCTACATTTCTGCAATAAATATTCCAGCACAAGCAATCACACGTCAAGCAGACATTTGAAATATGCAACTAAACAAGAACTCAACACTATTTAAGAATTTGTGCATCATTATGCTGTTTTGTAATGCAAAGTCTAGTAAAGCCTGTAGATTTCTTTTTAATTTATTGATTTAAAGAAAAACTTCACTTTCAATAAAACAGATCTCTGTATACATAAACCCAATGTTTTTTCTATATTTACTCTTTATTCCATGATGAATATAGTCACAAGAATGACTTTCAAGTAATGTTGTTTTTTAAAAAGGGTTATAAAAATTTCATGAGAATTATTTTAGATATAGACAAGTTACTTCTACTGCCAAGCACTAAGATTCCTCAGAATTGTCAGTATTTGGTTACTAACATGAACAAAATAGTGAGGTTTTCACATCTCTGAGGAATTTGCATGGCTAATTTGTACAGACAGTGCTATTAGTAACAATTTTTATTTAATACTGAATGCTTAAGTGTATTTTCAAGCCACTAATAGTGACTAATTTGAGGTCAAGAAATACTTCGATACCTTTAATGAAGTTGTCAATGCCCCATCCCTGGAAGTCTTCTAGCCCAAGTTGGACAGGGTTTTGAGTAACCTGGTCTAGTGGAAGGTGTTCCTGCTCATGGCAGGAAGGTTGGAACTAGATGATCTTTAAGGTCCCTTCCAACCCAAACCATTCTGTGACTCTAAGATCTAAACCCAATCTCTTCTAAGCACTCTTTTTACCCTTTCTGACACCACAATAGAGTCATGACAAAAATCCTGAATGCTTTGGACTGCATATGAAAAAACAGATGTGTAACTACAAAATCAAAAACCTCCATGAAAACTGAAATGACTGAACAGAACCAAAGCTGCCCATGGGAACTTAGTGTGGCTTTTTACAATTGCAAGTCTCTGACATGATAATCAGTAATGATTTTATCAAAGGTAACACAGCAACAATACAAGCCACCTTATCTGGGATGGTGAGGTACAGTATTTCAAGACTAGAGGAAGAAATTCATTAGAGTATCCAGAACTTTTAATTTAAGAAAAGCCCAAAGATGTTGTGATTTATTTTGTTTGCAAGTTTGTTTAGGGACATGCAAATAAGTTTTCTGTGCTCCTTTCAAGCCTTGAGACTACAGTCTGAAGAAAACTAAAGGCAGTTACTTCATATACCAAGAAAAAAAGTTTTTCCCAACATTTCTATTCAGTTGCTTAAGCATGAGACACACATTTCTAATACACTTGCTCAAGCATAAGACACAGACAGCAGAATTTCAGAGAACAGTCTAGAACACTGGGTATTTTCATCAAGTTTGTACACTGCTGTCATAGGGATGAAAATTACTAAAATGCTAAGAAATAACTGAAAAAGTAACTCTTCTGGCAACATCTCCAGCTACATTGAAATGAAAGAGTAAGTAAACTCTTCCCTAATACTAGTCTTCCTGCACAACACTTCAGAATTTGGGAAAAACGTCCCCTCCGCCAAAGAGGTTGCATATTGATGTATGTATATTGATATATTTACTCCAAAGGCATGGCTTTCTTTTGGATGTAGAAGATGGGAGAAAACAAATCTTAGCCCAAGAGGAAAGAGAGCCAGGACTGTCTGGACCATTGCCACTACCATGGAATCTTGTCAAAGTCTCTCCGGCCTGTCCTTACAAGGGAGCAAGGCTGAGCTTGGGCTGATTAACTTAATCTCTACAGGAGATGAGGGCAAGCAATATTTTTGTCACACCATAAAATCCTGCCATGAAACAAATCAGGGCACACTAACACGACATTTTCTGTTCCTCCTTCCCACAGACCATTTTGAAGAGCTGTCATTTAGCTTCTCACTAAGCAGAGAGCAAAACTAAAGAAAATGTGTTTTCTACAAAATAAACCAAAAGCTTATGAACGGGTATTTTTTACTTGCATCCAACTTCTATATGATTTTTTTCCCCCACATTTGCTTCACCAAAGCATTTTTCCAGTATCTAATTTAAAAAAAAAAAGTAATTAAAAAAGCACTAGTTTGTTGGAACTCTACACAAACTAAGGGACTAGAGATACTTAGTGTGTCTGTGTGTCTGTCTATATAAAAATATTTTAAAAATAGTGGTTCCAAAGCCATGTCAAATCAGGTCAGGCAGTATCTACTACTTCCCATTCTTATAAACTCTATGTTTGTAAAACTCTGAGGAAAGCAGGTTTCCAATTTCTAAATACTACAAAGTATCAACATGTGATATTCTAGAACATAACTAAAGAGCAGTAGTGTCAGTTCAAGAATTCAGATACCCTTTTGTCAGCCATCGTGCACTTCACTTTCCAGAAGTCTCTGCTGGACAACAGAGACAGTTTCTGAAGAACTACACAAATAAATGGATGTAAACAGTAATTTTGGAAACAGGTGCTTGTTACCAATCATGGTCATTTTCTAAATGAACATAATTACATAGCCTCAGAGACTTAAAGAGGAAATAAGGAAGGCAGTTACATCTTCTGTGGTATTCAAACAAAATGCACTGGAACATGACTCTGAATTACAGATAATCAATTTGACTTAGAAAAAGAAAAAACCCAACCACCTGACATTAGGAAAGGTCTCACAGCAGAAACTATGTGTCCATACATTCAGTATACGTACATTTACACATCCCAAACAACCAAATATTTAAAGCAATAAAATAAATGTAATCTATGCCTTTCATTCGGGTTCACATTTTTCAAATTGTTTGCTTGGCAAGAGAAATATGGACCAAAAACTTCAAGAGAGAGAGACACAACTTCTTTTGCACTTGTAAAATTACAAGCAGTTCATAATGCAAAGCTCTATCCTTAAGAAAACCAATGTTCCAGAAAACAAAAACAATGCAGCATTTTGTCTAATACTGTCATGTAAAATACACTCAAAAAACCCCCTTGCTTCAGTCAACACATTGTATGGCTCGAAGCAAACAGAATTGACTTTCCACTCTTTTCTCAAGGACTGTAGATCAGCTTTAAGATCATGCCACACTCAAATGCTTAGAGTTTTCTTTATTGTTCCTTCCAATTTAGATTTAAGGGACGAGTATGAGAACTGTTCTTTTCTTAGTAATTTTGTCCCTTTGTCTGCCTATTGGACTATGACACAACCAATTTCCAATCTTATATAACCTTACCTCATTGAAAAACCTCTTAATCCATTTCTTCGGTGGAAGATAAGATGACACATAGTCTGGTTTAACAGATTCATTCAAAAGTCAACTTTTATAAAAGAGAACACACGTAGAGATGACTGTATCTCTTAACACTGACTATGCCTAATTTTGTATATACTGTACATAAAGAAGTAAGAACACAGCAGAAAACTTACAACACATCTAGGAAGAGACAAGCTGTTCCTTCTGAAAACCAATATGAAAGTTGATGGCTGTCCAAAAGAGTGGGAAATTTCAGAAAAAGAGTCAAGTGGAGTAGTTCTAAATTCTCAACAATATTTCTACATAAAATTTAACATTAACAACCAAAAAATCTTCTGAATATCCCACAACCTGACTTGCTCTGTTTCCAAATGCTGTTCAATATCATGAGGATGTCAAAAACATATTTTGATTTTTAATTACCTGCAGCATAATCTTAAAAAAAGCAAAATCAAAATTGAGCTAATACAGTTTACATTCCTTATCGTATCCTCAGATAAATTTGCTGCTTTCTGTAAAAAGGGAAAAGCATACTTTCAAATGTCTTGAAAGACAAATGTGGTTTACATCTTCAGTTTTGTCATGAGTCAACTACCAACACAATGTATTCTGAACTAAATAAAACACAATGAGAAAGCTGATGGTAAAAAGATAACTAAATGATACCCTGATTCAACCTTTTTCCTTGCCACACCAGAGTAACAGTGCTTGAATTTGCCTGTTTGGCACATCAGATGTTGGAGCATCTACTTTCTTCAAAAGCCAGTGGAGGATGCCAATGGCCTTACACAGCTGCAGTCGAGAAAACACCACAGGCAATAGCTGGAAATCGATTTGCTCTTTCCACTGAGTTTTTCTGATGAATTCTTATTTCATCTAATACATCTTCTGCTATTAATCATGGTAGCTGTCCCCCAGCCCACAAACCCAAAACATAAAAGGAAGGTCAATTTTAAAAGACCTGTGTCTAAATACTACAGCTACAGAATGCAGCACAGGGGCTGTAGCTACATTAGATGCTGACTTAGAAAACAGAGACTGTTGCAAAAATACTGTGGCCTCACTCCCGATGGCCTGAAAAGATAGACCCGAGGATTGTTGCTACAGATCACCCTAACACCAGTCTCACTGTAGAGGTGAAATTATAAAATGAATCCCTGGCACTCCTAAATTTTATTACAGAATAATAATCTGCTGAGAAAAAACATACACTTGAAATTAGAGCATAGACTGAGCTTTTTTTTTTCCTTTATAATTCTTAGGGCTCCATCAGAAATGCAGATTCAAGAAACTACTTTAGTTACTTTTTGAAAGCATACTTGAAGCCATGATTTTATGCCCAAATAAAATGCATATCTTCATGCAGTAGAAGTTAACTGTTACTTGGCTACAGCTGACTATTTAAGTATTACTTCCATATTCAGCAAAAGAATTACATCCCATTTACTTAAAACTTTGTTCTACGCTAATTCTCAATTTGGAGAGTTATATGCTAATTAAGCAACTTCTCACCTGAAGTCATCATGAGACAAAACTTACTGAGTTTTGTAAGAACTCTGATTAGCTCCTGATCAATTTGGAGGTTTCTCTTAGCTTAGCAGATTTTCAATCTAAACGGACAATTGGAACTTGCCATTTTAAATCTTTGGAATATTTCTTTCCTCCTTCCAGATAGAGTTCATCTTCACTTCAGAAGTATTAAATGTCATGAAAAGAATTAACTCTATGTAAGCTGCTTTTCCTATTTTTTTTCAATTCAGGTACTATTGAAATTTATACTTGACATTTAGGTTTAAAAATATATAGGAAAAGTACAGCAGTTTATCTTTTTGTTCATTTAGAAACTAGACTTGTTGTGCATGCATTCTGTGGTTGAGTTTCCTCCATCCCTTGAGGCCATCAGCTTAGAAGGTTTTCCTCCCTAAGACTCTTTCACTTTCATCAGACCGGATCTGCTGTTACAAGAGAAATGACATGAACATTGTGCTGCTCGGCACAGAAATCATATCCTGTACAGTGTTCCCTCAGAAAACAAGACCTTGACAGATACAGCTGAGAAAGCAATTTGTACATATAGCACATGTAATTACTGTGCGCTTAACTAGTACTGCTGCTAAGGTATTGTCATACTGATTTTAAGAACTTCACCAATGCTCTGAAATCAAAGCCAGAACAAGGCAAAGGGAAAACCAAACAGCGAAACACTGTAAAGATAATTTGCTCGAAAGACTGACAATCACAGAACCACAGTACAGTGCAGATTCGGTGGTACGTCAAAAGTTCATCTGGTCCAACCTTTCATGCAAAAAGGAGCCTCAATGAGATTTTCTAGCACCCGTTTGAGTCTTGAAAACCTCCAATGACAGGGACTCTGTCAAATCCCTGGGGAGGTTGTTCCAATGACTATTTTCACAGGAAAAAATTTCCTTCTTACATAGATACAAAACCTCTCACAATGCAACCTGTACTTGTGGTCCCTTGTTTTCTCCATGTGGCTCCTCATGAAAAGATAGCTTTCATCTTCTTTGTAGCTGTCCTTTAAGTACTGGAACACTGTAATGAGGTCCCCCCAAGCCTTCTCCAGGCTGACTCCTTCAGTTTTCCCTCACAAGGCAGGTTCTCCAGCCCTTTGATCATCTTTGCCACCCTTCTTTAAAAACCTCTCCAGTCTGTCAGTGTCTGCCTTGAATTGTCTCTCCCTTCTGAAGGATCCCCCTCACCACCCAGTTTAGTGCCATCAACAACCTTGCTGAGGGTGCTTTCAAACCCATTATACAGATAATTTAGGAAGACATTGAACAGTATTAGGTCCAGCATCCATCCCTGAAAGACCCCACTTGTGACAGGCTGCCAGCCAGAGTAAAAACCATTGGCCATAAAGAGATCTTCTGATACATTTTAAAAATACTATATATTTGATGCCTGACCAAAATTAACTCTAATTTGATTCTGTATTAGCAAACTTTAATTAGATTATTCCTTGTGCCATTTTGGTGTCATCACTCAGTATATAGGAATATTCTCAACGTAGTTCCGTCTAACAAAATCTAGAGTAGAAAACTGAAATTGCACATTGAAATGCATTGAAAACAAAAACTATCATTTTTTTTCTGAAGCTTAGAGTACTTCAACTGAACTTGCACGTTTTTATTTTAAATGAAAATGCATGTCATGATTTCATATTTTTCATCATATATCATGTGCATATATATGCATACAAAAGTCTGTGAATGTACCGAACATAAATCTTTTCTTTTTAGCCAATGCATTTATTTAATGATGATCTCAAGTAATTAATGAAGCTTTTCACAGAAAGGCTTGCCTGGAAATCTGTTAAGCACACCTTCAGACCTAAAGTAAAAGGCAAGCAATAATTGCATATGAATTCATTAAGGCAGAAAACCACTACCAACTCAATACGTAAGGCTAACAGGTAGAATTATTTCAGAGAACTAATTAACTTTATTTATTGCAGTCCTCAAAAATGCTTAGGTCAGTGGAACATTTTAGTGATCTTTCCCCCTTTTCTCCAGCGATTACACTACTGGAAACTACGGCAAACAGGAACAGTCACCTGTTATATTACTAAGCATTATCAGCTGATTGGACACTGCAGTTTAACTGCAATTTAAAATGCATACATCTTCATTTTAATAGCTTCATGTATATGTCAAAACAGAGTTCAAACAGCCAGGCAGTATTGACATTTTTCCATCAAAAACATTAAATTTCATGAAGCTCCTCTCTGTCTACAATTTTCTCCCTAAAAAATACAAATCCATACCACACGTTCAATGCAAAGTTAGAGACTAATGAACATTATGAACACTAAAGTTTCCACGTTACTAGAAAAGCTAATGTATTGTAAACATTTACTTATATTGAAGCAAAGTAATTTTTAGATTCATGTACTAGTATGCATTAACATGCAGAGAAATTAATTTTCTTTACTTAAAAACAGTATTTCGCAGTGATAAGTCTATGTCTACATAGATCAGGATCCCCTACTTATCTGTGGGAACATCTCTAACTAAAGAAAAATACAACTCTAACTCAAAATTATAACACTCAATGATTTTTGACCAGTTTAGGGAATCTGGAGAGATTCCAGTCAACTGGAAGCTGGCGAACATTGTCCCAGTTTTCAAGAAGGGCAAGAAGGATGACCCTGGAAACTACAGGCCTCAGTCTCACTTCAGTGACCTTTACAGAAAAGATTATTCTGGGAGTTATTGAAAAACATCTGAAGGACAACACAGTCATTGATCACAACCAGCACAACTTCATGAGGGGAAAAGTCCTGCTTGACAAACTTAAATCCCTTTTATGATAAGGTAATCTACCTAATTGATTAAGGGAAGCCAGTCGATGTAACATTTTTGGATTTCAGTAAAGGTTTTGATACTGTCCCACACAGCATCCTTCTGGACAAAATGTCCAGCACACAGCTGGATTAACACATCACGTGGTGGGTAAGCAAGTGGCTCATGGGTCAGGCACAAAGGGTTATAGTGAATGGGGTAATATCAGGCTGGTGTCCGGTGACTACAGGGGCTCCACAGGGTTCTGTCTTCAGCCCTGTGCTCTTCAACATCTTCATCAGGACTCAAAAGAATACTAAGTAAGTCTGCCAATGATACTAAATTGGGAGGAGTTGTCAACTCCCTCAAAGGCAGGGAGGCCCTGCAGAGGTATATTGATGAATTAGAGAGATGGGCAATCACCATTTGAAGCTTAACAAAGACAAGTGCCAGATTCTACACCTGGGATGGGGCAACCCTGGATGTACACAGAGAGGGGAACGAGATGCCTGAAAGCAGTGCTGTGGAAAGGGACCTGGCATCCTGGTTGATGACAAGTTGAATGTAAGTCAGCACTGTGCTCTGGGAGGGCATCAGGCACTGCATCACCAGCCAGTCAAGGGAGGGGATTGTCCTGCTCTGCTCTGCACTGGTGAGGCCTTACCTTGAGTCCTGTGTGCAGTTTTGGGCACCACAATGTAAGAAAGACACAAATATACTAGGGAGTATCCAAGGGAGAGACAAACATGGTGATAGGTCTAGAAGGAAGCCATACGAGGAGCGGCTGAGGTCACTTAGTCTGTTCAGCCTGGAGGAGATTGAGGGGACATCTCATTGCAGCCTACAACTTTCTTGTGAGGGGAAGTGGAGAGGAGGGTGCTGATCTATTCTTCTAGTGAACAGTGGCAGGACTCGTGGGAATGGCAAGGAGCTGTGGCAGGGGAGAGTTAGGTTGACTATTAGGAAAAGCTCCTTCACCCGAAGAGTGGCTGGGTGCTGGAACAGGCTCCCCAAGCCTGCCAGAGTTCAAAAAGCATTTGCACAACATTCTCAGGAATATGGTGTAATTCTTGGAGTTTGTCAAGTGTAAGGCCAGGAGTTGAATGTCGAGGATCCTTGTGGGTCCCTCCCAACTCAGGATATTCTATGAGTCTATTAAAACACTTTAGAATCTGAAAGCAATGGCTTACATTAAAACAGCAGTTTGTAACATACCAATGAAGATGCAATGTTAAACAGTCTCACACCTTCCTTTTGACTTTAAGTCTTCCTGTGGAGGTTTTTTTTGGCCACTGATGTTTGACATGTGTCCTTGTAGCTTGATGTCTGCTTTTCAAATATCCCATGGTACTACCACTGAAATTTCCTGCCCCTTAAAAAGAGTACAAAAAGTAGCTTGCTTCCATACCATCAAACCCACAAATTGTGGGGGTGGAGGAAAGTACTTCCTTATTTTACATGCAGGAAACAGAAATTCAAAACAGTCTCACAAAAAGCCTAAAGAAATCAGGAAGCCCTGACACAAGTCACCATAGGCCACACAAACAATTGCAACCCCAAAATAATCTTTAATTATCATCTTCCTAATTTCTCTGCTTCTTTTTCCAACCTTCATACTTGTATTTATACCTTAAGACGGACAAGGCCTCCTTTTCCACAAAGAGTATTTTTTTTGTACCCTACCACTTCCCCCACCAAGTGAAATCTGTTGTGTTCTGCAGTTAAAAATATTCAAAAGTAAAGAAGGACATATCACAGTATCAAGGACACTGCACTGATGCTCCCTATTTGCTGATATTTAATTTACTAAGTAGAAGGCAAGAGGACAATATGGCACACCAATTTTGATTTCAACTTCTCTGTCTGTTCAGGAAGATATTTGATTGGTACTCAAACAAGAAGAAACATTTAAATGGAACAACTGACTTTCCACAATCTCAAAGCCAAAAGGACAAAGTTGTTTTACCAAACTGTTAAGTAATTTATGGTAGGCAAATATCTACTGCACGAGTTTAAGAATTAACTCGAGAGACTGTGAATGGACAGGATTAGCAGTACTGACAAAATCACTTTTTTCTGTCGAAAGCCCAAGTAATTGCTCCTCCTCTTCATATCAGAACTTGATTACTTGTTTCACTTCTACTGCAGAAGTAAAATTAAAAGTATCTGAACAGTGAAGAACTTCAGATCTTGACAACAGACATCACCCTTCCGGATTAAAAAATTAAGTGATTCTTGCATTTTGCAGAGATGAGGACACAGGTATCTTGTCCAACTTAACCATGCCCTCTTATGGTTAACACTGCTTCCACTTTCTTCCGGATGAAGGAAGGAAGCTTAACAAATAAACCAGCTCATTTCTATGAGCTGCATTTCATTACACCTGAAACCCATTTGTTTATCATGATGCAATTCCAAGAAAAGCAAGATCTACAGGGAATTGTCTAATCTTAAGCATAAGCTTTAGCTCAAAGTTCCAAGTTACTTCCTAAAAAAGATTCTGTCTTTTTCCACGGTTATGGAAGAGGTTACGTTGATTCCAACTTCTCTGAGAAAATAAATGTATTTAGTAAAAACACCAGATTACTTTTGAAAGTAATTATTAAAAAAACTCATCACCCCATTTTTTCCACTTTTGCTAACCCACCACTTCATAAGGCTTTTTTTTTTAAATTAAGTGTAAACACATGAAAGAGAAATTATCAGTCAGAAGACAGCTTAAGGATTTCATCAACTTGTTTCTACAATACACCTTTGTTGAATACTGTTATTTCCTCCCACAAAATAAGAGTAATACAACACCACTGGAAGGCAAGTTTGCTGATGTTGAAATACACAAGACAGAAAGTAAAAGATGTCCTGCTTTGGTTAGACAACTAGACAGCCTCTCACAAGACAGCCTGGTTTGAAGGAAAATCTTCAACTGCCTATTCTGGTTGAATCTTAAATTGAAAAATTAAGCTTCTATACCCAGGGCATCAGAAACTTAAAAAAAAAAAACAAAAAAAAACACACACACAAAAAACTTCCCAACCTGCAAATAAATGGTTTTAATCAATCTTTTCTTTTATTCCTGACCACATCTATGAGTTTGTCAAAACTGCAACAAAAAAGCGTATTAAAAAAAAAATCCCTTTTTCCTTTCCCCTAGAATTCATGGTTCTCAAACCCTTGTTTCCCATGAACGTACCAAGAACTATGACAGTAACTATTATTTATATGATAGAAACTATTCTTTATATGAAGGTGAAGTTAACCTGATGCCTTTCTTTGCCAGGAGCTTAAAGAGGAGACTGAGCAAGAGAAAAGGTCAAGAACAATGCAGTCATCCAGACTCTTCCCTGATGGCAGCCAAAATCAATTTTACAGAAGGTAGAAAGTCACACAGGAGTTGCTTACAGTCATTGCAGTCCCTGCACTGAAGCAGCTCCAGCAGCGCCAGCATAATCAACACCCTAATTTTACTTCAAATGGCATTTTTGCTTACATCTCAAGTCCAAACTACTGATGAAAATAGTGTCATGTACACATTGCATTAAGAAGGACAAAAGCTTTCTTATGAAAGCCAGAAGGCATTTGAGGACAGAAAAGAAACAAAAGGAGAGAAGACTCCTCTGACCTTACACTCATCAAGAATTAAAGTGAGAGAGACTTTTAGTCCTTCCCATACTCCAATCTAATCTGCCATGCAGAATCAATGAACAGCTCTGAGCATGCAAGTTATTTGATACAAGACCTCCTTTGTGTCACAACTCTATTCTTTAGACAAATAATCCAGAATTCTCCTGAATATGGTCTTCTTAACAAGAGTCTTCTTCATAGGTTGATTCAGAACCACAATGTGATTAGCTCTGACGATGCCTCCAACCATCTGATTTTACAAGGCAAAACCATCTCTGAACATTTTAAGGTCACGCTATGTCGCAAAACCATATGCACAAAACAGTTCGTGGGGTATGAGAAAGGCTAAAAATAGCCATGAGCATTTTAGTTAAAGACAGAAGACAAAAGCTCTTCCAGGAAGCACACTGATTTATTCTCTACAGAGAAAGCCTAGCTCTTTAATGACATCTCCAATTATAAATTCAGTGTATTGGAAAGAAAAAAAAAAACACAACCAACACACCCCTCAAACAAAAAGCAACCCAGCAAAATATACAATCACACCACTAGTTCAGCTTTCACTCCACAAGTCTTCAGGGGCATTTTCTTATTTCCAACATCATCTCTTCTCCAATAGTATTGGCAATAGTAGCTCCAGTTTCAAAAGCCATGATCACTGTTGCCAATACTAGCAAAGCAAAAACTTCAATTGCTAATAAGTCTACCATTTGGCTAGCACCACTTTTGCTTTGTACTCCTATAAAAGAAGATACATGGCATATAAGAGCAGGTTTGAATGGTTTCAAGACCAAAAAAAATTATATGACCGGTATGCTGGTAATTTTTTGTTTAATTGCCAATGAACTTAGTAGTAAATTAAGCTGAAGGAGGACAGCTACCCACAGATCAAGTATTAGAGCAGTGAACTGTCAATCATGTGGCAGAATCACCTTTCCTCTTTTAAAGTGGAGAATAAATTCTCTCAGCTTAATGTTGACAGGATTCTTTGCATGCCTACAATCAAAGCTACTTTCTAAGAAGAGATTAGCATAATAATACATTGGTATAATCAGATTCCATAACAGAGAAGGGCTCATGAGAAAATTCTTTGATTCCACCTCTAACACTGACAGAAATGCATAATACCAAGACAAAGGTGTGAGGCATCAGTATTGCCTCTATTTTCAGCTACAGCTTCATGTCCTGCCTGGCATTATTCTGCACAACCTGGCACCTCCTAAAAAGCACAAGGCAAGTAAAACCAGCAGTAACTCCTTGTCCTACCCTTAGCCTTACTCCTCCCTGAACAATCTTCACAGTCTGCTCCTACTCTATTATCTCCTGGCTAGAGAGGTTTCCTCCCCTCCAAAGTACTTAACAAAGACACTTCACACTTGTAGTCCAATGAGCTCCCAGATGCTGGAGCTGGAATTAACGTGCTGGACCCTGTCGTGCTGGACCCTGTCATCCGTACTCCAGGAGGATGGTGTTTGTTATGCTGACACCTTACCCTTGAGCTTCTCTGAAGTGAAAGTCTGAAGCTGAAGTCTCTCCTCCAAAGACTGCCTGACAACTCCACAGGCAGTCTCTCAAGGACAGGTTCCTATCCCATCAGTATCAAAAAGTCTTCCACATTCCCATGCAAAAAAGGAAGTCCTACCCAGCCTACCTCACTGCCTGTCAGAAGGAAAATGATGTGTGTACACAGATATAGAAAACACAACACTACCAAGTTTCATAATCATGAAAACCGAAGTGGCACTCCTGGAGTGCAAACTCGACATCACAGCAAGGCATTCACTCCAACAGAAAAATTCTACATCTATAATGTTTCAACTGCAGTCCCAAATTAAACATGAGCTTATTAATTCACAGCAATTTATCTATCCCCTCAGACAAAAATCTTTAAGCATAAAATCTCCAAACCTACAATTGCCTCCATGCAGAAAGCTCTTCTGGTCTTTTGTAGTAGATCTAGAAAATTGTTTGGGCTACAAAGAGTTTTACTCACCAAGACCAAAACACTTAGAGAACTCTGCAAATAAACACCAAATGAGTACTGATCACTCTTCCGTCTACTTATGGTGAATTTTATTTTTCTCTATGTGAAGCATCAACCAAGTAAGTGTACTGCTGAGAAGTGGAAAATTACAGGTTGCTTAGAGAGGTTGTGGGGTTCACCACCTTTGAGATACTCAAAAGCTATCCTGTGTAACCTGCTCTAGGCCACTCTACCAGAGCAGAGGGATGAGGGACCTCCAGAAGTTCCTTCCAGACTCAATCATTCTGTGAAATAACTACCACTTGTACTTTACAAAATACTATTTTCACTGTGCACATGGTATTAAACAGTAAAAAGGAAGACTTTGAAATCATCATCCAAAGTAACCGATTTAGAGAGATGAAACATCATCAAACAGTAGCCAGTATGAGATGAACGTCCTGATCATTGTTCCTTCACGCTTTCCCACTGGAAATAACCATTATGGCTATAATACAAGCCCTACTAATCATCTGCTGAAAAACATAACTTCTCCAACCACAAAACCAGGAAAAATTTCCTAGCTGAAGTCTCCAGATGTCAAGAGAAGCTTCTGGCTTCCTCTTCTTCAAAAAGCACATTCCAGATGGCACACTTAAGTTTTGTGTAGTCATGGGGTTTTTTTGGTCATTATTTATTTGCTAAAACTGAAGCTCAGCCTCCACAGAAACAGTATTTTCATTTCAGTCAGAGACTACATGGGGAAAAAAGCCATCTTGTATTAATGCATTTCATATGTAGATATCTAACATCAAATTTTCCTCTGAATGTATTCATACCTTAGAATTTAATACATGTGAATAATATGCAGCACTATCTGAATACTATCCAGCTTTTAAGGGAAAAAATATAAAAGACGTAATTACTCAGTATTTACATAACTATTAGAACTCAAGGATTTTTTCTTTCAGTGTATTGACTCATGAAGATCTGTAAGGAAAAACAAGTACGTATTCCACTTCAATTCATTTCAATGACTTTTCAGTTCAATCACAAGCTCTGCAGCCCAGACACACACAAGCTGGAAACACATTTAGGTAGTTCCAATCTATAGTCCAAAATAAAGCCTGAGTTTGTGCAGTGTTTTCTACAGAGGTTTCCAAGCATTAGGTCTTTGCATCAGCTCAGATCATGCACTTAAAAAAAAAAAAAAAAAAATCAAAACAAAACAAGAAAACTTCCACATATTTCTCAACTCTATGAAAGAAACAGAGAAATGAATGCATTCAAAAAATTTAAGAGATGCTAAAATAAAGAAATCCACAGTTAGATTTAAATTAGAACTTATTAATAAAGAGATCTTACATACTGTCCCCATGACAGTTTGTACTGTATAAATATTGACAGGGAGTGGCAACCTTTCAGTTAGTTAAAGCCAATCCTTGACAAGATTTTGAGTATCAGAATAGACTTTGCCCTATGCTCCAGTCAGAAGCTGGTGCTGATCCTGTACTGGTTCTCCCCTAGCAACATGGGCAGCTCACCAGCAAAGCAACCACCGCTTGTCTAGACAGTCTTTAGACAGCTGTAACTCAAGATGCACCACAGCATCTTATACCCTGCTGATGCTGAGCAGACTACAGAGAGACCTCTACTCTGCTCACAAGAGACTTCACTACAGGACATCCAGTCATCCTCAGAAAAGCAAAATGCCATGGACAAGAGCAGCTCCAAACCACTTTTCTTCTTTACAAAGATCAAATTTCAGCTCTTGTTCAATCACTGTCAATTCAGGTGTTTATTTCAGCAAATTGCTGAGAAAGTTAAAGACGGTATTATTTGCATTTGCTTCAACTGAGCTATAACTGGGTGTTGTCTGCATAGTGCCTGCAGGTTTACCAATATTGTCTCGTAATCTTTCTGGTTTTATTGCTGCTTGAATGACTGGACAAATTAAGGCAAAGACAGATTAGTTTTCAAACATTCTTCAATTTTGTTCTCAAAGAAGGAAGTTCAGTTTTTCAGTATCTCCATTCAGAACCACAATTTCTTGATGACAGCAGAGTTTTGATAAGTAACATCAAGAAACATCCACCAAAAAAAAAGTTTTTAATTACATGGTTTGAGACCTCTTAAAGTCAAGATAAACATCCTGCACCACAACAAACATCTCAGTATTCTTTGCTAAGAGACCTAAAAAGGCTTTTTATTTTTATGTAGTACTAAAGTATGTCCTAGGGAATTCTGCTAACAGCAACTGTGAGGCTACCAACATCATCTGCTCACAGAGCTTCTAAGTATTTATTAAGTTTTCAATGAGTGGCTCCTGAAATTATCATTGTCCTCAAAGTCAGAGGTTTACAGTCCAACAGGTTGCTTTTCAATTTGTCCAGCAAACAAATTCCAGGTGTTTCCCTCTTCCTTCCTTCAAGCAACAAAAAAATACCCTACAGTTGCCAGGGAAAAGGACATTGTTTATAAATATTTTTAGTTTGTAAGAGCATTTATAGTTTGGTTGGGTGTTTTACTCCTCTTGTTGAAACGTGTCTTAACATCAACTTTCTATTATCATCCCTCATTAAAACTTTTTGTAGGAAAAATAAATAATTACATTCCTACACAGCCTCTAGTTTTATGAGCAGAAGAACTGGCTAAGTTAACTGTTATTTCTCCATAAAACCTACCATACACCATGAAACAAATGCTAACATTTTGATAGCTCCGCCATCTCTGTTGATATTCTAAAGGCTTATTAAAAAAGTCTTAAGACATACAACCTTAAAACAAGAACCCACCAAGTTCCTGTATTTCCAAAGCCAACTTACAGTTGCATTTTCCCTTTGATTACCATATCCAGGTACATACTGTAGCATATACTTTACATCAACCTTTATATTCCATAATCCTTAGTGATGAGCAGATAATATTAACATCAATTGTATTTTTGCACATAAAGCCTGGATGTGGTAACTTCAAGACATGGAATTATATTTCTAGGTCGGTCAGAAGCCTTATTTTAGATCTACTGCATCACAGAATGGTTTTGCTTGGGAGGGACTTTAAAGGTCATCTAGTTCCAACGCCCCTGCCATGGGCAGGGACACATTCCACTAGACCATGTCGCTCAAAGCTCCATCCAACCTGGCCTTGAACACTTCTAGGGATGGGGCAGCCACAACTTCTCTGGGCAACCTTTACCAGTGCCTCAGCACCTTCACAGTAAAAAACTGTCAGAAGGACAGACATTCAGATAAAATCCCTGAGTCCTTCTCCACAGGGCTGCTCTCAAACCATTCCACACCCAGTCTGTACTAATATTGGTGATGCCCCAACCCAAGTGCAGGACCTTCCACCTGGATCTAAAGAATGGTAGAAACATGGCCAAGGAGATTTCACCATAACACCTTCCCTTACTTTGAACTATATGCAGACAACTTACAGCATTCTGAAGCTGACAATCTGCATGTTTTCATAAAGTTCCTTCTGTGTACAAGAAGCTTCTCAGATACCAATTTTCTCTAGCACTTTATCACTCAGATTCTAAGAGCAGAGTTAATGTGTTTTTAGTGAAGGTAATTTTTGACAGTTATCTGGAGAGATAAGAACCTCTCAAGAAAAGGTAATTTCAGTTATTTTCTTCACTTCTTAACTTACTTTTTTAACATTTTTTTAACCAAACCCCTAACAACAAGTGTTAGACACCAGATAAGCAATTATGGAGTCAGAACCACTGTGTAGGGGCTGTGTGTCTGTGTGTGTGGAAGAGTTGAACGGAGCTGAGGTGGAATCATATCCCTCATGGCACACCCCTGGAGCCCACAGGAGGAAGCCCCAGAGTAGCTGCCAATCACAAACAGCCCAGGAAAACTATAACACACCACAAATCCTAGAGCCCCTAACCCAGACTCAGACTGGCAAGGACAGTGAGGACACTGCCCCTCTGGCCTGGAACCCCAGAGTGGCTGGTGGGTTAGAGGCCCCACCTGGAAGGGTTGGCCATAGGGACCAGAGCAGATAAAACCAAAGGTTTGTGTTTGCCTCGTGTTGTGGCCTTGCCATCAGGACATGTGAGAGCTGGTCTTCTACAAGGTTCCAGTGGTAGCTATATAATCTGTCTCTCCCTCTTTCTCCTCCTCTCTTCTTGCTCCCTCTGCTTCCCTTTCTCTGCTCCTTTCTTGATGCTTTGGGGTGGCTTGGAGCTGGAGGAACTGGATTTTGACTTAAAGTGTTGTGGATAGATTGGATTTTGACTTAAGTGCTGTGGATTAATATGTGCTGAGTTGGTATCGTAGTGGAACATTTTGCATAGCTTGCATGGTGCCTTTTTTGAACCTTTGCCAAGTTCCCTTATCTTCTCCCATAAATTAATAAAGATACCTCTTGGGAACAAGTCCGTGGCTTATTCTCTTAATGCTATCTCAAGGTATTAAACCACCCTATATATATATATTTTAAAGTAAAACTCCTAGCTAAGCCTGTGAGCCCGCAGCTCCTGGGACTGGAGTCTTACAACAAGGTCCTCAGAAACACTCCCTAACTAGTTTAACAGAAGGGAAAAAAATGTCTAGTGACAGAGATATAGAACTTCAAATCCCAAAGATGAGAAGATCATCTCGCCTTTTGCTATGCAAGATAGATGAATACGAATTAATCTAGTGGATAAAAAAGGCCTAGGAAAAAAGAGGTGAATCACAATCTGTAGCTACCTATTTTTGTTGCAACAAAAATGGAAATCTCTTCAGAGTAGATAAAACCAGTTGGTCATATGCAGTGTTTACTATTGTTAGTTAATTTGAAGACACACTGCTCAACAAGTGAAACATCTGACATCTTTGAAGATTAAGACCACCAGAAGTCCAAAGTTTTAAAAATCAACTACTGAAGTAATTGACTAAGTACCTGAATAATCAAGTTACCCAAGCATCGATATAAACAGTGAAAACATTCTTTGTGAGTTATTAACAGAACGGAGAGAGAGTCCCAAAATACATTTTCATTAAAATTTACTAGTTATTTTACAATCAAAAGCATAGGCAACTTCAGGTTAACATGCCCCACATCCATTCGCTTATTACACCACTCTCCAAAAACCGGAAGCCCATCAACCCCCAGGATTTAATAAAACATAGGTTTATTCCAAAATTGTTGTAGAGGTATGCTTACTGAATATTACTTTCCACTGCTTAATATCATTAATGAGACACTTAGCTCAAGTTAACAGTTAGTTAGTTACACCGCCTTTGGGCCTACTCAGCACGCCTATGGGATTCACCAGGATCTGACCACTGCACACTGGAGCGTGACTACCTCTCTAACACAGCCCTCACAGCGTTATTAGATCTTTTTGGACTGTAGGACTCCTAGCACCAAATATTTTGAGAAAAAGCACTTAATGATGCTGTGACATATCATTTACACATAACTCAGGCTTTGGCCTCCTCAAAAAAATGACAGCCTATCTACGGATTTCCCAGCCTAGTACTAAAGCAAGTGCATGCAAGCCCCAAAGAAACAAACAAATCTAGTTACTGACAGTGGCAACCGATTCTTAGAGTTTTATTACAGCTGCATAAGAGAAAACGGGAAAAATAAACACATCTCTCTCCTGCACCTCAGCATCATGAATTTCCTTCCTACAGCATGTAAACTGAAGCTATAAAGTCCTCGGTGTGCCTTTTCCGCCTGCTCTGCTCTGTTGTCAGCACTCCTCTCCCACACCTTCTCGAAACAGTAACACATCTTCCTTTGTATCAGCCCCCACCCCCATCTTTTCTTAGCTTTCTGATACTACCGCACATATAAATTTAGAATCTTTCTAGCATACAGAACATAGCTTATGACATTTGCAAAACCCAAAATTATTACAAAACTGATTTAAAGGTTATTCCATGTCTTCCTTTTAGTCTATAAGGGGTACAAACTGATGGGGAAGAAGAGTAAGAATAGAATTAAAACAAAGTTAAAGAGGATAAAACCGTCCTAAGAGAAGCCAAAGGCATTGATGGGACTTTTCTTTGTACAGCCAAAAAAAAGGATGTTTCCTGAAGCTAAGTGAACCCCAACATTTTAAACCTACATGTATAGAATATGAGATGCTGCATTTGAAGTGCCTGTGTACCAGTTATTCATATATTTCCACTCATATACACAGTGTTAGCTAACACCCTTGCTCAGGAAAAGTGAAAGCAATTTTAAGTAACATCAATTCACAACCTTAACTGAAGGTAAAAAAAAGTATTTCAGATTTAAAAAGTTTAATTTAAAAAAGATTTTTTTTATGTAGTCTGATCAGAAAAACATGATTTTATTTTCTTTTTAGGCATACCAGGTCTAAAGTCTGACAATTTTTCCTCTAACTGAAGATGGAGGGAGGGGAATGGGATGTTCATTTTAGAAGATATTTTAAGTGCAGATCAATTACACCTAAGCGTTTCTTCCTTAAAATGCAGATCCACAGAGATTATAATGGATTTGATACATTAGTACCACCTTGGGACAAGAATGATGCTTGTAGTCTGAATCATCACTTTAAGAACTGGTGTAAAATATATAAGCTCTTCAGAAAGGGTTAGGATACTTAAATTCTATAGAAAAGCAACCAAGAACAAGTGAAACAGAGTAAAAGTCCAGCTGACAGAAAGACAGATTTATGGACCAAACACATAAAAAGTGAGCCAACTGATTTCCTTAGAAGTATCACTTTTTTTTTAATTGTCAGTAGTTTAAAAGTAGTTTTCTAAAAAAAGGTCACTTTAAAGGACGTTAAGATCTGATGTGATCCAAACACATGTTCTAAAATTTTAGACAAGCATGACAGGAAGCATCCCAACAAGTTCATTCCCAAACTGACTACAGCTTAGCTCCTAATCGCAATTAAGATAACTGAAATGGGGCAAATCCTTAAACTGCTTATACGATTAAGGAATACGGGTAAAGATACTACCAACTGCATGTCTGATACCTGCTAATTCCTTTCTATCACTGTAGGAAGGTCCCCATAGAACAGCCACCATGAAAGTTTTGTACCAGCAAATTGAGAGTCATGGTTAACATAAAACTCTGGACTGTTAATTGACTCTAGAGTCTTGACACCTATCACTAGAACGTGGGTATAAAAATGTCTGATAAGACAGCAGTCTTGAGTTATCAGAATTGACATACTACAGCCTAAGCACCAGAGGTCTGCTCACTAGCTCTGGTTCTAAGATGACAGACCTGTAAACTAGATCAAAAGAAGCAAGTTAACTATAAGATGCAGAGCTATTTTCCCTGTGGCAGCAGCATCCTCAAGGCTCTCCTTTATCTAGGTACGTAGGTTTGATGGGCCAACACTTCAGAAGTTCACAAATCAGTAATAAGCTAAACAGAGTATCATGAACTTGTACAGATTCTTGCATTATTCTTTTAATCTCTTCACCACCTTATGCTCAAGCGAGCTTTCTGCCAAGAGCCATGCAGCAGAAAAATGAAGAATGACTATTAAGAGCTATCTCCACCCCCACACCTCCCTTCCCTTCCAAATCCAAATGTCAGAGTTCATACTAGGAACAAATTCGATTTATTTGTTCCTCTCTGACAACAGAATGCCAAGAAAAAAAAATACACTAAAGAACTTTTATCACTTGCTACAAAGAAAAGAAATCCTTTACTTCAGTGTGAAAGTACAAATTACAATTTGGTACTAGTTAAGGGCATCTCTAGGCATATCTAAGGACGCAGCTACATGTTAAAAAAAATGGTGGGATTTGGCATGCACTTTGCTGAGGTACTTTTTATAATCAGAACTGAAAGATCATCCACTTCTGTCAAGCACCTACCAAATGACATTGATTGGGTTTATGTCAGAAAATGTTACGCTTTTTGCTTTCTTATGATGCAATAATAACACTGACAGCACTGGTGTGACACATTGAACCATTAGATATGATCAAGTTGGGAAACAATAAGCGAGCAGGCCTAGCACAACCACTAGTTTAAAATGCATTTAAACCCCTGCCCACCTATAAGGGCACACTAATCGTGGTTTACACGTCGTTAATTTGCAGGCTGAGGTCAGCGCTGCAGGGCTTAACCACCGCCTAAGAGGACCTCAGTCTTATAAAAAAGTTGTTGAAGAGAAAATTGCTATCAAAGCTCTTTACAGTCTTCTGCTCACACACAGGAGTGGCGCTCACGAATTCCACCCTTGTGGAAAGGCTCCACCGCCCCTCTGACAGCCGGTGAGGCACAGAAAGGCGCACGGAGCGAAGAGATGACAAGTGTGAGGCAGGGCTGGGCGGGCGCTCCTTGGCATGAGCCGCTCTCCCAGCACAGAGAGACATTCACGCACCCTCGGCTGAGTAAACAAAACACCAGTGCGGAGCTGAGCAGGGCGGTGACTCAGCCAGGAGTGCGAGATTCGGTCCCACAGGGTAAGGAATTCGGGGAGACGGGACCGGGGGCCCATCGGCGCTCCCTACTCACCAGCAAACAGTCCACGTTCACTTCGGATTTGGGGTCCTTCAAAGTCACGTCGATTTTTTCAAAGCGAGACTCAAAACTTTCTCCTGCCGACATGTTTCCGGAGATAAAAGGTTTCCCTTATTCCAGAGCAAAGTAAGGTTAAAAAAATAATGGAAACGTGTGAAAAAAAAAAAAAAAGAAAAAAAAACCCACAAAAAACAGGAACGGGCGAGCACAAGAAGAGAAACCACACAGCCTGTACCCGGCTGAGGAAGCGCCTCCTGGGAGATCCCTTCAATCACGGCAGTCTCTGGGGCAAGTCCCCGCCAAGGGGGCAGGAGAACCCAAGGGGAGTCCGCGGCGCGGCGGGGGAGACGAGGCTGCTTCTCCCCCCGCTTCTCCAGGCACGCACGCAGCTTCCCGGGATGCTCACAGCTCCGCAGCAGCAGGTTTCCTCTCCCTCCCTCCTCTGCTCGGGCCCCACCGTCTCAGCATTCCCATTTTCCCAGCCGGGGAAGCCGCCCTGGGATCCAGCGTAGCGGTCCCTCCTCCTCGCCCTGCTGCTGCAGCGCCGGCGGGTCGGTGCCAGGTTCCGGAGTGTGGCTTTCTTTCCGGTGAACCAGAAGAAAACAACAGAAAAGGGGAAAGAAAAAAAAAAAAAAGAAAGAAAGAAAAAAGACAAAAGCCTGCAGGCACACCAACAAGGCAGAACGGAGGAAAAAAAAAAAAATCAAACTTAGGAGAATCCTCTCGGCGGCGTGTCTCAGCGCCGTGGGGTCGGTCCGTCCGTGGGCACGGGGCGAGGAAACGAAGAAGGCACAGGGCGAGTGCCCCCGCGGATGGCGGACGAGTCACCTCACCGGCGGAGCGGCGGCAGCAGCATCTTTCTTCCTCCCTCCTCCTCCTCGCTGCCTCCCGCTGCTGCCAACGCCGGCTCCGCTCCCCGCTCCGCCTCACGCACGGGACGGCAGCCCGGACCGCTGCAGGACCGACCCGAGGTTTGCGGCGTGCGAGGGGAGGAGGGACGGAGGCGGCTTAAGGGGAGGGCAGAGCGTGAGGTCCGGCGGCGGCGGCGGCGGCGGGGGAACCTGCGTGAGCCACCAACATGTCCGCCTTCCGTTTGAACAGTCGGCACGGCGGCGCGGCGCGCATGCGCGGCGGAACGGCTCCGGTGCGGGCGGGGACGGCACGGGACGGCGGCGGGAGGTGCGCGCGCGCGGGCGCGCGCGAGGCGGTGGGAGCGGGCGCGCGGCCGGGAAGGAACCACAGGATCGGTCGCAGAACTGACTGGGTTGGGAAAGACCTCGGAGATCACCCAGTCCAACCTTTGTCCGAACACCACCATGTCAACAAGACCGCAGCACGAAGTGCCACGTCCAGTCTTTCCTTAGGGACGGTGACTCCCCCATCTCCCCGGGGCGGCCCATTCCAGTGTGTAATCACCCTTTCTGTGTAGAAATTCCTTCTAATGTCCAATCTAAATCTTCTCTGGCGCAGCTTAAGACTATGTCCTCTCTTCCTCTCGCTTGTAACCTGGAAGAAGAGCCCGACCCCCCCACCTCGCTACAACCTCCTTTCAGGTAGTGGTAGAGGGGAATAAAGCCACCCCTAAACCTCTTTTTCTCCAAGCTAAACAACCCCAGCTTCCTCAGCCGCTCCTCGCAGGACTCGTGCTCCAGACCCTTCCCCAGACTGGTTGTGCCGGCGAAGGAAGGAGGAAGGCGGGCGGTTCGGAGCGGCCCCGGCGCGGCCAGGGCGGCTGTCACAGCCCGGCCTGGCTCCTTCCGCAGCCGCCGGGCAGTGCCCGCCCCGCTCCGCCCCCGCCCGGGAGCCGCCGGCTCCGTCCCGCTGGGAAAAGCGCCTCTTCCCGCCGGGTACCGGGGGGGGGGGGGGCGGGGGGATGTTCCCACCGTGTTTCCGCCCCGACTCCCTGGAAGCGCCTCAGAGGTCGTGGCTCCGCTGCCTGCATAGCACGGGCACGGGGGGTGGCAGGTGCCAGCGAGGGTCACCCAGACCAGCTGAGCCCGGAGAGCTGCTGTGGTCTCCATCCTTGCGGATCTTCAAAAGCCGCCTGGACACTGCCCTAGGCAGCCGGCTATAAGTGGTCTTCAGGTGATGCCTCACTGGAGATATTCAAGGACCGCTTGGATGCAACCCTGTGCCATGTGCTCTAGGACAACCCTGCTTGAGCAGGGAAGTTGGGCCAGACGACCTGCTGTGATATGTTCCAACCTGACCCATCCTGTGAGTCTGTCCTGCTTGATCAGAGGGACTGGAGAAGTTGACCGTGAGAGATCTGTTCCAGCCACAGGCACTTTGTGATCCTGGGAAGGAGGAACAACCTTCCACAAGACCAGAAGTTTTAAGCATTCCAGTTTATGTCCTTACAACAGCCATGTGCAAGGTAGTACACCAAAAATAGAAAGAATAGATACCAGCATTAAACATGTAATCCATGCAGTGTGTCTTGGTGTTTCCAGTTCAAACCTTACCCTCAGACTTGCAGCACGGACCTTTTGTTCAAATAGGGAAACAATCGCAGAATCAATTAGGTTGGAAAATAGTTCTAAGATCATCAAGTCCAACCTTTGATCGAACACCACCATGTCAACCAGACCATGGCACAAAGTACCAGGCCAGTCTTTTAAACACCTCCACCACCTCCCTGGACAGTGCATTCCAATGTTTAACCCTTTCTGTTAAGAAATTCCTCCTAATGTCCAACCTAAACCTCCCCTGGCACAGCTTGAGACTCCAGCAAAATAATGATTTCAAGTAATGTTGGACAGGGACCACTGTACTGGTTCGGTTCTTTGACTTCCACAGCAGTTCCATAAATAGCAATGGCATTTTTACAAAAATCACTAAAAATAGTGTAGTGAACGTCAAGTCATTCATCTCTGGTCACTGAGCAGTTGCCAATAGCAAACCTGAATCACTAGCACTGTGAGTTATTTTCAATGTCATGGCTGAGAAACAAATGTAGAACCAAGTGCTAGAGCATTTGAGCTATTCAGTCTTGAATGTCACTGCTTGCTATTTTGTTTTATTCAGAGGAAAAAAAAAGAAATGGCATTCTATATTTTGCTTTTTCTTGTCCACAGCTGACTGCATCTTTGTTTTTGTTTTCTACTGAGAAGCAAGTACAGTTAAAGCAAAAATACAGGCCACAACAACATTTCACTCTCTCTCGTTTTGGGCTGGCTATTACCACAGCCCTTTGATTCAGAGAGTTTGGTTGCTCTTAGAAATGCAGATGTTCCATTTAAGCAACCACAGTCCAAAAAGAACATCTCGTGTATTCCACAAGCTACAGGGTGTAGGCTCGGGATTGTTTCATATGTGATGCAGCAAGTAATTTCTAAAATACAAAGAGAATGCTTCTTGTAGTCTTCATATTAAGCAGGATGAAAATCATCATTAGAGATACAGAGCCTAATTCACAGTGCTCTTGAACTGCTGGTTTAGGCATTAAAACACACACAGGGATGATGCCAGGCCTCAGCAGGGTGATTTGAGTCACCTAGGTGGAAAGAATGCAAAATTCATGAGCCTGTAATAGAGTACAGAAAAGGAAGCCTGAATCTGCAGCTCACTAGGCAGATCGCCCCTGTGATCAGCAGATGCTGCTTATGTGCTTTATCCAATATCTATGGGAAAACTTATAGATATCCTTAAAAATGCAAAACTTCTTCCGTCTTTTCCCTGCAAACAAAGCTACATGGATCTTACTCTCACTTGCCCTTTGCATCTTTGCTTTGCTTTTTTTACAGTGGCTCAGATATAATAGAGTAGGTGGGGAGAAGCACCATCCCATTGGCTTGGCAACTTGGAGAACTCCCAGAGATACAAGAGCTGGGCATCAGACAGGCCCAGCCTCACATGTTTATTTTCTAGTGAAGGATCTTGCCTTTAGAACAATACACATGAGAACCTCTACCAGTGTTCGTGGTGAGTGAATCTGTTGTGTTTGTGTTCAGCTGCGCGCAAAGTCCGTGTGATTCAAACGTGTCTGTCAGACTGGGCTTTTCTCATGACTGTGGTGGACTACAAGTGCTTATCTGTATTTCTCAAATAGAATAGAATTTGTGTGGGAGGTACTTCACCCAGCTGTCTAGGAAACTGAGCCCTGCTTTGAAATCGTAAAAGGGAGGCTTTGGCTACAAAGAGCAAAAAGAAAAATTGATTTCAATTTTTAAAAGCAGGTATGGGTTAAGTGTCTGGTGTGATAAAGTGTGCTCATGTTATAGCTCAAGAGTGTAATGTAGTAGTTTTTAATCCAGAGAACACTCATTCATGTGCTTGGATCTTTTAGCACGTTTTCACGAAATTCAGTCAGACCATTTGTATCTATAGGATTAGAAACTTGCATATTTCTAGCGTTGGCCACTTAGAAATCATAGGAAGTTCCCTCCTACATAACCAACCAGTGCATTGAACACAGTGGTTTTGTTTTGTTTTGTTTAATCTCCTCGAAAATCGATAATTTCTTCTTGCATTTGTTGTGTCACACATTTCGTAATCGAGTAGGTTTTGTTGAGTGAAATAGAAATTACTCAACATATGCATGAGCTGATAACAGCTGATAAAGCATGCAAGCCTGAAAGATCGTTTTTTCTCTCTTCAAAAGCATATAGTCTGTAAGTCTTGAGAGTGTCTCTACATAAGCTGATGTCCATGCATAGTAAACATGCAAACTGATAATCCTTAATAAAACCAAAACCACAGTCCAGAGATCTATGTTGTCACGTATGTTTCAAAAGATATTTAAATGTTCTCACTTTTGATGTGATACAAACTGACACTGACTTAAGAGCTGATTGTTTGGAAGAAATTGTATTATTAAATACAGAAAATCAGTAAAAAGTACAGGTAATACTTTTTATTGTGTAAATAACATTCGTGTACATTAGAGTACTGAGACTGTGCATTGTAAGAGGTTTCAGTAATGCCCATTTCAGGAAATGAGCAAACAGCAAGAACACAAGAGCAGTGGAATACTCGAAAAGTATTGGCTCAGCTCTGTCTGAGCAGGTACAGTTACTGATGTTCTCTTATGAAAAAGCTAAGAAAAAATAAGCAAAAGGGCTTGTAATAAAGTCAAAGGTCATCTAGATTTTTTAGGTCACTAAGTGTGCATCTTTAAAAGACATAAACTCTCAGAATGAGAGAAAAGGCTAGGAAACCAGAGTTCCTGAACTAACTACTGACTTCAGAAGAGTTGCACAAGAGAGAAATGAGACTATATCCTGTTCACCATATTAGGCCAAGTTAGTAATGCCTGAGCTCCCCTCACATTCAGCTTCCGATTTAGTCATCATGAAACCTTCAGCAGTTAAATCACATTAAGTTAAACCTGCCTTTGGTTCACCACCCTCTCTCCTTCTTTGCCATGCACAACTGGCTCAGTTTAGCCTCAGCTCTAGTCCTCCAGACAGTTAATAGCACAGGCCAGTGCAACTCAAAGCTCTGAGATAAAACTGTGGTCAGCAAATCCAGTCTGTGGGCAAAATATTTTACCATTGCTAAAGCTCATCTATGCAATAGGCCATTTGCAGGAGTTCCCTGCTTAAGGCAAGGTGTGATGGATGCTAAATCAGACATATCTAAACCAACTCGAGGTAATGATAAAGTCACACTAGAATTGATCTCAGTGTGCTTGCAAAATCTGAAAAATAAAAGCTGCGTTAGGTGATGAGTGCTGGTGGCTGTAAGCAGCTGATTTAAAGCATCAGTCACAGTGATGACTGCAATGCAGCCCCCTCACTTCCCTTGAGGGCTCAACTATGCACTGAAAAGGCTCCTCAAGGAATTACAGGCAGTAAGCTTGAAGTGCAAGGTGCTCTGAGTAGTGAACACATTAAAAGGCTCTACTAATAGGAGAGAGAAAGCGAAGAAATGTGAGAGTTATAAGTCATATAATTTAGTATGCTGAGAAAAGGCATCTTGGTACTTGATGAGGCAAAACAGGAACTATAACAGAAATAGAACAGAAATTACCTAGGCAATAAGAATTGCTAGCACAAGAAGATAATTTTGTATATAATAGATCAAAAGAGAATTTCACGTGGATAGACTCAGCAAAAGCAGTGTCTTTCAAATATCTGTTGACAAACATATGTTTGATGTTGAAACAGTGCAACATAAACCTATACATATATAAATACGTTTATGCTGCACGTCACTAGCTTTAATAAAGATGTGAGGCTCCAGGCATATGGCCTTGCCTATTCCAATGTATCTCAGCTTCCAAACAAAGGGCATTTGCTGCTGTTCCTTATTACAGAGCATTTTCAGGCACCAGAGTACTTGTTTTGCTTACAGCGTGGGAAACTTCAGGAAAAACTGCTCCTGCTGCCTGTGAGTGGTGAGTGATGAATAAGAAATGGAGCACCTGAATCTTTGCTGTATTTTCTTGAACAGTTTAGAAATAGGAAAAAAAAGAATCACCGTTTGGAACTTCTACAATGGCTCATTTTGATGGAGGGGATCTGGTCAGAAAACAAACTGTTTCAAAGGAGGAAGTAAACTGGATGGCATTGTCTGTTCTAGCGCAAACACAGATGCGTTTGCTGCCAGCAGCCAAGGGCACAGTTGTATAAACAGCATAGGCACTCCCAAAGTAACTTCTGCCGTATCTAGAAAGGAGGGGACTGTGACAGATTGCAATCCACATACCTGGTCACCATATGGCTCAGGCCGACATCAACCTCAAGTGCTTATACAGCACAGGCTCCCTCTGCTTTTATGCTTTAAAAGTGCAGAAAAAAAAGTCTGTAACCAGCGTATGGCAAAAGCTCACAAAGTAATTTGAAATCAAAACAAAACAAAATTCCACTGAAATGCTGAAAGCTTCATACCTCAGTAAGGACCATTTCCGTGGCAAATACTATTTTCCCATTAAAGCCACTTGGTGGGTACAGAAAATGTCAAGATGCCAGAAATTCTTCTTTTATCCTGGGAAAAAGCTTTTTATTTTCCCTATCCCAGAGCTTAAAAATGGCCCAAGTACTTCTTGTTTGAAATCTTCAAAAATCCAAACAAACTGAACTCTAAGTCAAAGAAAAAACATTAAAAAAATAGCCTGAAAAAAAAAAAAAGGTTTTGGAAAGGTAGGAGTGTATTAAACCAGGAGCTAAAAAATCATTTCCTAATGGTCTCATCTATCAGGATATAAACATAAATAATATATATATTTTTATCTGTATATTTCCATTGTATAAATGGAAATATAAATAAATATATATGTCAATTAAAAGTAGAGTGATTTCCATAATTTTAGATCTCTTTACAGATTAAACTATAATGAATCCATCTTTCTACACTGCTTTTGGCTTGTTAGCTATGAATCACGTACGAGATTAAGAAGTTTTCTTCTTATTTCTCCAGTTCATAACCCTAAGTGCTCTCTCCTAGAATAAATTTCTCCCACTTCACCTTACTCCTACTTCCCTGACTTACACATATCACATTTCCTGTGACTGGATTACTTTTGCAGTCCTTGCTCAAATAGTTCTTCTGAAGACAAAAGTTAAAAGTAAACCGGGCTGAGTTTAAAAGTAAACTAGCTTTAATTCTTCTAGCTTAGGTTTTATGTATGCTGTCCTAAATATCTACACTCCCTGTAAATGCTTTGCTCTGCTGAAGACTGTGACAAATCCATAAAAAGCTGTGGTTTTTATCTTGGGCCTGGGAAATATTTAACAGTTTCAGCCTTTAACAGATAATTAACTTCTCATAACTTTACTGGTATAAACAGAGAGGGCTTCATATGATCCTTTTCTGGGCAGAACAGCAGAAGTTGCTGTTCTTGACACAGTGTAAACTTTTGCAACAGCAGTTATGTACAGCTACTTTTATACCATGAAGCTTCATGTGATTCTACATGGCTTGTCTTAAATTTAAGGCACTCAAATGCTACTAAATATGCAGTTTCTAAATACCCATGTGTTTCAAATGACTATCTTCCAGATATTAAAAAATAATTTTAAAAGTTTAGTCACCAAAAAAGAATTCAAAGTCATTGCTACTGCAGGAATTATAAATGAGTCAACTTAATTATTTTTGGTGAATTTCAGTAACTAAATCACAGATACTGAACTACTGATTTTGTTCACACTCAGGACATTTTCAAATTCTTCTATTAATTTTATGCCACTAGGCAATGGGTTAACTGTTGTTTTACGCTAACACTACTACAGTTTTGTTTGTAGAGCTCTACTACTCTAAGAACACATCTGTAAGGTTTAAGAAAGCCTAGCCTTAGAGGACAGAGAGGATTTGAATTTGATTTATATTATAATTCTGTTTTCATTTGGCCATAACAACCCAAAACCCAGAAATTAAAGTTTTATAGGTGGGATCGTAGACAGAAAACTGCGTGTATGAAAGTGAGAACAAGCTCTTTCTCAGGTTTAGAGTCAAAGTCTTATTCTTCTCTCCCTCCCCTCTTGAAGAGAAAAGACACCAAACTTCTTACTTCCTGTGGTAAAATGCTATGCAAGTCTGTTGGGTAATTCAAGTCTTGATACTCGGAAGGTGGCAATTTTATATCAGTTGTACCCCATCATTGTACTTCATTATTATTTTTGTTAGTACTACTACTAGTAGTACTAACTACTGTTATTGTTACTATTAATTATAATTATTGTTACTTCAGGTAACTGCCTTAAACTGTTTTGAGGTGGAGAAGGGAGATAGGACAAGAGCAAATGCCCTCAAGTTGCAGCAGGGAAGGTTTAGATTGGATATTAGGAAAAGGTTCTTCAACAAAATGGTTATCAAACATTGGAACAGGCTGCCCAGGGATGTGTTTGAGTCACCAGCCTTGGAGGTATTTAAAAGCCATGCAGATGTGGCACTTAGGGACATGATTTATGGTGGACTTGGCAGTGCTGAGTTAACAGTTGGATTTGTTGATCTTGAAAGTCTTTTCCAACTAAAACCATTCCATGATTCTATAGACTCCTAGTTGGATGAGAGCAAAAATAATCTGACAAAGAAGCAAACTAAAGGCCAGGAACAGGCCATTTCAAAACTTTGGTAGGTGCAAAGTAATACCTGCCCTTCAGGCAGAAGGGAAAAAAGAGCCGACTCAGTCTCCTTCTTCCACAGAGTCAAATATAGCCCATCCACCAGGACTAAAGAATGGCAGTATTGTCCAAAGCTGCCTCTGTGACATAGATGAGGCTGCTCTGTAAAGCACTGGATTAAAAAAAGTACAAGGTGATTGACTCATTCGTGGCCCGTAGCCATATGAATGTGTACAAAATTGCTTCCAGCCAATGTTCTAGAACCTTTACCATAGAAACAAAAGGTAACATGACAAACAAAGCTGTCCCTCAAGAGTCTCATACAATGAAAAAACATAGCTGTGAAAATGTATATGCAAAGCAGAATTTGTAAAGAGTTACATCATTACACCTTTGCAATCACTCCTCTTTGTGTGCCAAACTTTGGTGAAACTATGGAATAACTCAGAACTAGAGTAAGTGTTTTTAAACAAATTATTGAAACTACAAGTACTATGTCCATATTATTATGGAGTTTGAGTTTGTTTTAATGAAAATGTCTCTTGTTTGTCTAATTTTATGTAGTTCCCTGCACTCCTTCGAGGTGGCCATGCCATCATTTTATATTCCTATGAAGGTAGCAACAATATACTGCCTGCACTGTAAAATGTCCACAGCAACTTAGACCACATCCCCACCATGCTGACAGATGTAATGGTATAATCCAGATGGCTGAAGTTTATCCCTTTGCCTGTCAATGTGCATACAGAAAAGGGACATACAACCCCACACCTCCAGACGTACCTGAGCTAGTTTCTAGCCAGCCAACTCAAGCACCTACAGAGGCACAGTCAGCCTCCACTGGCCATCATTACTTGCTCAGGCCCTAAAGCCCATATTGCTGCAGCTTCGTGCAGCTGTTTCTTCATCGAACTGGATAACACCATCACATCTGCTGAGCATGGTGCAGACATGGTCCAAATTGCTGTGGGTGTTTCACGGCACAGGCAGCATAATGCTTGCTACCTTCACATGTGTAGAAAATGATGGCACCATCACAACAGGAGTATGCTGGGAACTACTTCAGTTTGAATTTTTTCATTGAAACAAACCTGAACTCTGTAATAATTTGGATATGGTACTTGTCGTTTCAGTAATTTGAATATAGGAATCCATCCAGTTATAAAAAATGATGCTGTTATAACAGTCAGTGGTCAATGAAGTTATCTGCACTGTAGGCAAATATGGCAAGAATTTCTTGTGGTCAGTATTTCTACTATTTGATGACCACATGATTAGTTTTGGTTAGCTGTTACTATTTCCTTTTTGACTCACTCCTAAAAGGCACTGAAACATCACAGTCTTATCACTCAGACAGCAATAACTGCAACCATCTTTAAATCAGTTTCTCAAACCTGCATCCAGAGCATCCCCTACCAGAAGGGTGTGTGCTCTGCATCTTGTCAACTTCACGTCCCCCACTTCCATGAGCCATGTGATCCAGCCTTTCATTTGGGCTTTGCTGAGACTGGTCCGAGTCTGAGGGGAAGTGTCTGCAGTGCATTGGAGGTAATGCCACACCATGGGAAAATGAGGAAAGAAACGTGTGTCTTGTGCAGTGGGGGAGGCAATCAGCTATTAGCCGCTATTATTCTCAGCTGGGTGGAGGTTCCCACCTCACTCTCGGCAGCCAACAGATCATTTCACAGCAGTCATCTTCATAACATCTATGTGAACATGGTGGGGTGCCTTGTACTTCTGAACACACACTTCATTACTGTCTTTTCTCATGTCCTGATCAGACTATTGCAAAACCCCATACGCAGACTCCCCAAAATGAGTCATGTCTGCCCGCAGGGATGTCTGCAAGATATCTCTTCACAGAGGTGTGGCGCTGTGTGGAAAGCATGGGAGAAGACCACCCTGGCACAGCACAACAGCTTATTTATTAGAGAGAATGCCTTAGTGGATCAGAGAGAAGCTAGTGGGTCTGCCCCAGGAGACAGTTGATTAACTTCCAGGTAAAATGCAATGGGTTCATTGTGACCTCCAAAGCCCTACATACCAGTCTGGCTGCCATGGGGGCTGCCCCTTTATGAAATATGTCCCCCCTTGCATCTGCAGAGACACCTGGACACCTCGGGACACCTGGAACATGATCTGCTCCACACCTCTGGGTCCTCAACTTTTCCTCCCTTGTGGCATGTTCTGATTTGTCTGGTTTTAGACCTGCCATCTGTGAGATTTGTCCTGTATATCAGATCTGACAGTGGGAGAAGGAGCTGCTTTATTCATACATAGTTCCAAACCTGTGAATAAACTGGATGGTTTCTTGCCTCTATAGACATATGACTTCGTCCTCTCTATCTGCCCAACTTCATACACTAGCACAGCTAGATTTATAAGATGATCCTCTTTGCTTCAGAGGCCCTATCACCAACTGAACAAGAATTCCTTCCTTATCACCTGTTAAGTTGAAGGATCAGTGTGTGTTGAAGTGGAGCAGCTATGTGATATCTCTCAGTTTCTGCCTGCCAGTAAATTAGCTGCATTCAGTTTCAATAACTTGGCTTTTCTTAATATGTTATTTCATTTGTTGTTATTTAAACGAGAAAAAAGTAGGTTGGTATGGCAAAATTCAAACCCTCTAAAGCATAGTAGACTAGGAAATAATGTCTCTATATTGAAAAAGTGAAAATTATTTTCCCCTTTGATTCCAGAGCCTTCCACAGCAGTTACCTCAGCAATTCATGAGGAAGTTGTGATTAATTGCTGAATCCCTCTGGTTTGCTGCTATTGTCCAAAAAGGACAAAAAAAATCTTAGGCAGCCCACACCATTTCTGGCCCTACAATTTAAACTCACTAAATTACTAGGACCAAATCTATATTCAGAAATTGTTCCATCCTATTCTATGTGCTTCCTCACTCTGTTTCCTAGCATCTCTCTCCAAGCATCTATTGGACAACTTACATGCAGAAAATAACATCTGTAAGACTTAACTTGATTTTTTAAATGTTTATTCTCCTGTCGATTAAAAAAAAAAAAAGTTAAATAATTACAAAGCTATTTCCAAACTGATATAGAGAAATGGTAATGCAAATTCACCTATCTTTCACACTCAATAGCTGTTTCTAGTACTCTGCCTTTGTCCTTTGGATTTAATTAAATCTCTCACAGAAAACAGAATTTGCTAGTACTTGACCTTTGTTTTCAGAGCCCCGAAACACAAAAGGCATTTAGAATCAATGACAATGCACAAAACACAACGCACTCCATTTAGTGCTCAGGGCAACACAATGCTTATCCTTTATATGGAGAGACCCTGGGCTAAAAAAAGGATTAAAATTAAGCCACAGTATTCTTTTCTAGGTTGTCTCCTGAAGAATCACGACCTCTGCTTCAAGCTGATTATACATTATGCAGTTCCCACCAGCACATGATGCCCAGCGCTACCACTAAAGTAATCTTTTTCTCACTACGTAAACTATATCGCTCTGCACTCTTTATTTGCCTTCACTGGCTTCCTTCCTGTCTTTTAACTCCTCACTTCAAGCTCCTCACCCTCTGCTTAAAGACCAAACATAATCTCCCCGCTCCCATTTTTGCTCCTGCTTCCTCTTCCTCCCATCCGGGCCGCCCACAGCCTACTTTGCTCCAGCAGTCTTTCTGCTTTTGTTTCCCAGCTGCTGTCTCCTACATCCCTTGAGCTGGTCTTAACACCACTTTATATTCCTTTCCTAAGTGGCTTTTTGCAGAAACACTTCACACTTTTTCTTCCTTTCCTGTCACTGATTTCTTGCAGGGTTTTTTTTTCTTCTTCACTTGGGTGTTGATGGCAGAGATTAGTTGGATTTATGATAAATAGTGAGTAAAATTTTAATTCTTGCAGAACTCCTTGAGACAAATCTGAAAACTAACACGCAGCTAAAACAAAAACTGGTAGGAAGCTAATTAAGGGAAAGAATGATCTTCACTGGCCTTGAGCTATGTAGAAAACGGTAATTGAATGAGAAGCTACACAGAATAATTTTGCTTCTGGTCATGTTAACAAAGGGACAGTAAGCTACATATTAAATACATTTCTTGAATTAGGAGGAGTTTCAGGGCTGAAACTCTTCTTAGCCCTTTCAGGGGTGGCCCACAGCAGGAGAGAGGGTGTGCTCTGCCTATTGCACACCAGCCCAGGCCCATAACTTTCCCTCCTGTTACTCTCTTACTCATTTACCATCCCACAAGCCCTCAAGGAAGCCCGGTCACAGCTTCTTTTCCACCCAATGGTGGGCTGCACCTCTTGCCTGCTATTCATGCAGCTGGGAAAAGTTTGTCTGCTTCCCTAAGCAAAAAGGGGTCTTTATTTTGTCTTTTAGAACACTGTTGCTCAGCACAGCTTGAAGTTCCAGCCTGTTCACAGCCTGGCTTTTACTTTAACTAGAACCTGGGCTTTTTTGTTGTTGTTGTTTTTTGGGTTTTTTTGTTATGTGGGAATGGAAGAAGCAACATATACAAGCTAATATATCTGAGGGAAATACTTGAAATAATTTAGTTATAACTGGGGGGTTTTGCCACCAGTATCCTGCAGAAGGATCACCAGGTTTGCTTTGGCATTTTCAAACCCACTGCAGTATTGCTCAGAATATACACTGCTGAGGGGCCTCCTACCTCCTGAAATGCCTTCAGGGATGCCTGGTTCTAGCCCATATGGTACAAATCACATACTTTGATGTCCAACACTTATGAAAATGAAGAAGACCGAGGGCAATGCATTTCACAGACAGGGTGGCACTGGCCCTATTTCCATCCTCCATGTTGGTTAAACTGGAAAAGACTACTTTTTTTCAGAACAAATTATTCTGGAGGTCATTTAAACAAATCCCCATGATCTGCACAAAATCTGAGGACTCTTAAAGGTCTCTTCCAACCCAGATCTCTTCCAAACCCAACTTCTATGATTTTTGTGACTCACTGTGGCCTTACACACACACACGCACATGAGCGCAGGTATATGTACGACAGAACCCTCCTCTGCCTCTGCTGGGGCCTCTCCAGCTGCTCAGCTGGCAGGAGCTGCTTTGAGGATGTATGAATCACTGAGGTGTTCCCAGTTTCTGCAGGCTGTTTAACCAGGTGCCAGGTAAGTTGCAAGGCTGCAATCCCCAGCCTCGGGGACTCTTGCTCAGGGATCTCTGCTGGGCTCTGCACAAGCAGGGGCCTGATTCCGCAGATGGATGAAGGAGGGAAAGGCAGATGTTCTCCCGAAGGAAAAAAAAAACCTATGAACTGAAGACACATCCTGTACCACGACTGCACATGCCTACAGAAAATGCTCCACATTGCTCCGCTGCAGAAGCTGCCTCTCCAGGACTTGCGCTTCCTTTGATTTGCCTATGACCAGAAATTGCAAACAACAAATTGGGAATTAAAACCTATACCCACCCCTGAATGCCTCTCCATTCAACAGAAACCAGTTGTTTTTCGCCAGCATTTTTACAGTAATCTATTAAGCTATTTCCAGATTGCTTGAACCAAGAATAGCCAGGGAATGTCAAGTCCTTCTGTACATGGCTGTACCCTTCCTTATTCTGTGAGATACATTTCCAGGTAACTATATAGGCCTCAACAACTACATCAAGTGTTCAGATCAGGAAATGTTATGTCCAAGAGGTAGATCATTTCCCCCCCTGCTGTGTCCAGAAACATGCAGTATTCTACAACCCAGCTCCTCTGCTTCTTCCCATCACATACGCCAGTCACCGTTGTTTTCCTTATTCTGTCTTTGTCCAGAGTTTTGACCTCTGATTGACTTTGAAGTTTACATAGGAGAAAAAACAGTCAGGCAGCTGCTAAAACAAGTGAGGAGAGATCAAACGGTTCTGAAAGAATTAAAAACAAACAACTTTTATCTTTTTCTTTTGTGTTTACCAATACATTAACAGATCCAGATAGATGGAGAGATACACAAATGCACATACATATATATTTAAATGATAACGTTTAAAAAATTACAATAAAAGAATATTGTTTAGATTAGTGCAGCATTGAAGGATAAGGAAATTAGGAAAATTAGGAAATACCAGATTAAGATTGCTATGCTAATTTATTTCTGCCACTGGGTGTGATTATCCTGTGTTGTACAGAATGAGGCATGCATCCTGTGGGAAAGTCTAAAATATGACTGTGTCGTGGAAGGGTTTATAAGAAAACATATGCATATGGGGAGGGACAAAAAAAGATTGCCCAGAGAGTCTTAAATCTGCCATTTTCTAATGTATCAGGGACTGACACTGTAGCTTAAATTATACTATTTAATGACGGGGGTTAGGGAATTGGATGTCCTAGCTTGTTTTCTAGGAAGAAAAAAAGCCATTTATTGAGTAAGTAACACAAGCTGTCATTGCAAGTATTTCATTAATAGGTTTTGGAGTGGGGCTACACTGTCAGGCATAAATAGGAGTTATTTGGTCCAGATCCTGGAGCTGAGAGACCACTTAGTAGAAATCAGGTTCTGTTTCCTCTACCTTACTAAACCTTCTTAACCCTCATCTCTATTAAATCCAATCCAGAAATTTCATTCTGCTTTTGCTGTACAATGTCTCCTAATGCTTCATCTACTATTACTGTTTCAGTGTCAGTGAGAACTTGGGTCTTTAAAATGGTGATGTTGCCCAATTACTATATTGGCAGACTGCCCTGACCTTTCCTGGAGAAACTCAACAAGAGAAAAGCAGTGGTAGTTCCCAGCAGTTTCCATTTCAATGACTCTCACACAGAAATTCACAGAACACAGGAAAAATGTCTCTGAGATGAATGCCTTTAACTTACAAAGGTCTGCCGAAAGTAATAAAGACGTTAAATTTTCCTAAAGATGTCAAATTTCACAAATACCTAAAAAATGTTTCTACAGATACAACACAAGTATGAATAATAATATAAACCAGAATGTTTAAATTGATAGTAAAGTTCTATGTGCTTCATCAGAAGCTTCCTTTTCTTTTTTTTTTTTTACTAAATAAGATTGTTCTATCCTGTATAATGTGAACTCTAATGTGCTCTACAGCTTGTGGCAGAGGCCAGCAGTCTGTGCACTCTCCTGCCCCTTGATAATGCTTGTGCACTTAAGATAATCTCCACAGTCAGCTAATTCAAATTTGCTTTCCTAAATGCTTAAATAGTGCCAAATTACAGGATAGAAAGTCCACCGAATCACAACTCTCTGTGTGTCATTTTGCCTTTTTGGCATAGATAAGCCATTGTCACTTATATAGGCCATAATAAACTATAAAAGGGCCAGTTTGGATAAATGGAAATACATTTTCTCGTGTGTTGTTTTTTTTTTTTTATTGCTGAATTTCACAGATTGTTAACATAGTTTTTGTAGAGCAAAGTAGCAGTATAAACAGAAGTAGAACTAGCTTTTCAGTATTAGCTTCAGAGCTGAAGCAGTTTGTGTACAGCTATCTTTTCCATCTATCCCTTGGGCATAAAGGCAGTGAAAGAATTCCTAAAGAAGGGAAGGAAATTGCGTTGGTCAAGATCAAATTGCAAGCATGCATAATTTGGTGTACTGATGACTGTCCACCAGATATCGCTGCAGGAGACTTGCCAAGATGTTAATTGTCTCAAGGACTGGAGTTTGATGCTTAACAAACATCTCCTCAGTTTCATTGTGGATGAAAGTTATGACAGCTGCAAAGACTACTTGTCCTAGTTAAATGTGCAATAACGAGAGAAATCCATGATTTTAAATTAAAATCTTCTCTGCTTGCTAGTAGAAGCTATTGGTAGGGTTGTTGCAGAGATAGGTTCAGTATGTGGAGTCAGCACAAGACTCCAAGGTTAGCTTTGTGGCTTCAAATTAACTCAGACTCTAGAGGAGCATGTAATTTTGTGTAGCTCTTTCCACTTTTGAAAATGTCGGGTTGTATTTTATAGACAGTCTCACAGCAGCACAGTGAAATCCTTGTGTCAAACAACTCAAAGCTGTATTTCATGGTCTTTGCATGGAAGACTGCAGGTTGCAAACCTGGCAGTATTGCAAGTTGCAAGATGTCATTTGTCACCTCTCATCTCCAGATATATGAGCCAACAAACAGACCAGCTACTTTGTTTACTGTTTTCTGAAGCAAAGAGGTCGGTCAACAGCCCATTAAAAAGACTTAGAGTGAATAAAATATTCCTAAGCACTCTTCTAATCCAACTTCTGTTAAGCAAGCCTATTATTCATCACCTCAGTGCTGAGCAATATACGTGTTGAGAAGAAATACCTCTCCATATAAGAAAAAAATTTTCTCACTTTGATAGATAGGATTTCATCCCAGATATTAAGAAAATTCTGACTGTACCAATTTCTATCTGAATAGATCTGCTGCTCGTGGAGAGAGTGTTATCCTCAAAGCAGCCTAGTAATTGTTGTCCAGTTGGTCAATGATATGCAGCCTTAGTATCTCATATTCCCTTCTCCACCAGATGAAGAAAAATCCTTCCAAATATATGTTAATGCATCTGATTCATTGTAGTTGTTACTGTGGAAATTGTACCCATGGGCTTGGATTCTGCTTTTGGCTGAAGAAGATTAAACTGCAGAGGGAATAATTGCAATTACTCAGCAGCTATCAGACATATGCTGAATTCCTGAAGCATGTAGGTGATCAGCATTTCCCATGGGCACCAGTAAAAAAAAGTCAAGTCCTTCTCCTATGATAATCCTAACTTCCTTCCAATATTCTTCTGAAATAAAATTTTGTAGCTGATGTATATCCACAGCCTAAATCCATGATATATTCAGTTTCTTCTCTATGTAAAACTACAAAGAAAAAAATTATCCAGTATGGGATGTATGAATTACTTTCTTGGCTGGTAATACTGGTATCTTTGCTATAGTATTCCTAGACAGAGTTCTTGGAAACAAATGTAGGGTCAAATAATAATAAATAATGTTGAGAAAAAATAAATATATCAAACCAGAAGAATTACTGTGGCTGAAAGCTGAATCTTCAACAGGAATACATTGAAATATCCAAAAATAGTGTGCACTTCAATGTCTGTGCATCTGTTTTGATGATGAGAAGTAACAGCCATATTATGGTCATTCCATAATTGCTGCTGGTTCCTGAAATGCTTGTGTATCTGCAACAATTGCTGTTCAGCAATCTCAGTTGATCAAACTGTTAAGCATTTTCTTCAAAAGCAAGAGAGCTTGGCATCAGCCTGCTGCTCAACCTGGAGTAGGCAGGACAAGTTGTGAGGTGGGGAGAGCAGCTGTTGATCCTGTTTTCATTTCAACTGCTGTTTGCAAGGAGTTATTTATCCTACTACACTTCACAGGGTGCTCCAAGTTGCCATAAGGCTTTTCTTTCTTTCTGCAGCATTCAAAAGAGGCAGGTCTGTAAATTGTCTTCTCTGGCTATTCCGAATCACATTAGCCTTCCCTTTTTTGTAAACATACCCCATAGTGACAACAGAGCTTGGGGTGACTTTATCAGGCAGAACACCTTGCTGCGCCTGCTCTTTCCCATGTGCATGCATGTCCCTGTGTTCAGCACTTCTTGGGGAGCTCACACCAGGGAGCAGCTTTACCCCCAGCACCAGAACAGCTCTTGGGGCTCCCCTGCCACAATTGCAGGGAGAAAGACCCCTCTTGTCGGGGTTTTGAAGTTGTTAACTCACTGGTCTAACTACAACACCCTCTCACCTACTCTTTGGGGAATGCACAGCCAGCAGAAAGCACAACCAGTGAGAAACCTACAAGCAGGGAGGCCATCCTCTAAGAGCAAAGTCTCCTTGGACACTTGGAAACATTTTCTTTCTAACTGCCAGGAAAAATACCAACATTTATCTGTGGCACTGGGGACAAATTACATTTTGGCTTGCTCATGCTGAGGAACCTTCTGGCTTGGACAAAGAAGGAAAAGAAAGGAGGCAGGCCACAAGGCTCCTTGCTGCCTTTTAGTTTGTCCACCTCTGGGCTGCTGTCTTTCTCCCTACTCTGCAGCAATACATATGAGTGGGGGGAAGAAGTGACTGTGGCAGCAAAGCACAACAGAAACTGGCAGCAAGAACCTTCCTATTGGGGCAAAGTGACCAGCAACTCTGCCGGGAGCTGGGGATAATAGCCAGGGCATGGTAACCCATGCTAACAACTAGGAAAACTACTTGAAGTACTTCCAGTTTTACTGGCCTGTTCCTCTTACACCTTCCTGGAGAAAGTGTGGAGCTGCTGTTTCTCACTATCAGCTCTGCTGTGCACCTTGAAAGAGTTTCTCTATTCACTAAATACTTGCCTCTGGGAGGTTAAGAATTTTGGTTTGCATAAACAGTTCATATTTTATTACTATAACTTACCCAATCATAAATTGCACTCATTATTTATTTTATGTAAATACATTTGATTCTTTAACTCCAGTTTGGACTGCTGTCTTTGCTTTCCCAGGAAGAAAGAATCCTTGTTTTCGGAGAATATATATCCACCCTCAGAGGAATTGCCAGAGGCTTGAAACCCAGTTGCTCTCCTCCTGCACTGTACAAAGTGAGGAAAATGCCATTATTCCCTTGGGCTCAACTGAGGATGAGCAATAAAATCTGAGGAACACAGCCTGAAAAGGGGTGAGTTTGTTTGCTCTCCTGTCCTAGTCTCCTCTTTGCTCTCTCCTACGGAAGATGTTGGCCTGGATCAGTTTCTGCTTTTTTGAAGGGAGCTTACCCTGGGACACTGAGGTAGCTGAGAACAACTGCTGAGCAAGGACATTCCCCGCTTTAGTTTGGGCAAAATACTGTTTACCCCTTTCTCACTCATTTGCCTCTCCCATTTCCCTGTTTCTCACTGGAGGCAATGGCTGCCCGAGGCAAGGGAGTAACAGCAGATCCCACAGCTGCAAGGGCTGTCAGATGGGGAAGGGCACACCAAGCCACATAAAGCATACCCAGGACCCTTGGAAATCTGCCACGTGGTCCTGTTACCATGCCCAAAGCCCCTTAAACAGAAGGAGATGCCACTGCATGGTCTGAGATTCTTCGTACACATAGCCCACCCTGACTAGGGCACTCTGGCATTTACTTCCAGGTGCCACTGCACAGCATGCTTATGAATAGAAGGAGATGATCCTCTTCTCACAACCTGCTTTGAGATACAAACAGAAGATCCCTATGAATATCTGAAGAGGGAGGTCTCTAACTATGGTTCCTGGTCCTAGATGTGCTGGTGCCAGCACAGGTGTCCTTCATTCATGGGAAAGCAAAGAAGCAAGAGGCTCAGCAGCTAGACCTGTAGCCTCTTGAGCTCAGAAAGTCTCAGGGGCTCAACTACTGGCACTCTAACTTGGTTTTCTCTGTGTATGTGGCCCCCTCCCGCTTGCCCACAGTTCTTTTACGTTTTTCCTGTCTTCTTTGCAGGAGGCTTGGTCCAACAAGTTCTGCTTACACTTGGTGACATGGCTTGAGTTCTGGTTCATCAGGACTGGTTTCTGCCTATCTACAAGGTTCCTTACTCATCACAGACACCACCACCCATGGTGAAACTCCAGTTCTCACAATGGATCATGGGGGAAACTACAGCTTGCCACTGGCCAGGCCAGATTCGTCAGTGAGATACTTTATAGCAACAAAAGCTGGAGAGCTCAGGAAGGGGAGCCCAGCTATGCAGCCCTGGGCATGGTACACATATGAAGGTGACTGACCTGTATGCACAAAGCATCCTGACTCCCCATACTTGTATTTTTTGATTCCTCCCTGTTTCAAATTTGACATGTAAGATTTGCCGCACCTGTCTATGCCAGCTTCATAATGTGCACATGAATCCAGCCCACCTATTGTCAAACGAGCTGTGCATTGGCAGCTGCTTTTTGGGGCCTGCCTTTCCAATTGGGGGCCAGGTACTTTTTTCTGTGCACACTTGTGCCTTAAGATGGCATTGGAGCCAATGTGCTAAGGGTTGTTTGTGGTGGAGCCACTTTTCCTTTGAGCTGGTTACAAGACTGTTTCCTCAGATGGAACAGAAGCCAAACATCAGGAGGCAGTTCCTTTGTTTGTCTTTACCAGCTCCTGCCACCCAGAGCTCACCTAAAGAGGCTCTTAATTTCACTTTTCATCAGAGACACATTCCCTAGTTTCCTCCCAGACCAGAGGATCGAATATTCTTTTGTTCCTTTGTTTCACAGATTCTCCCATCTTTTCTGCTTTTCAATCATATATTTGGGGTGGGGAATTAGCTCAAATGGTAGAGCACTCGCTTAGCATGCGAGAGGTAGTGGGATCGATGCCTGCATTTTCCAGTCCCAGAGAGTGCTGGTGAACGGGGCTGCATCCAGCTGGC
>JAYRBT010000082.1:104223347-104267709 GCA_036023395.1 Myiotriccus ornatus
AGAGGGAGTGATCAGGCATTGGAATGGCCTGCCCAGAGAGGTGGTGGATTCACCGTCCCTGGAGGTTTTTAAGATGAAGCTGGATGTGGCACTGAGTGCCATGATCTAGTAATCACAATGGGGCTGGATTAAGGGTTTTTTCTTCTCTCACACTTCTTGTATGTCTGCTCTGCTACAGGTATTGGCTTGCTCCCATACTTGGGATGGAGACTGCTGCTGTTTTTATGGTCTAGCTACAGGGAGATCCCCTATGGAAATGTCTTAAATGAAGGACAGTGGTTAGTCAAATACAGAGCTATTTAAAGTAAAAAAAGCCAAGTTATCTGAAAACTGGGGGAACAAGAGGGTGGAGAGCAGCACCATGGAAAGGGACCTGGGGGTCCAAGTCAGTGGCAACGTGAATATGAATCTGCAGTGCCCTGGCAACCAGGAGGGCCAACTGTGTCCGGAGGGGCATCAGGCAAAGCATCACGAGCCAGTCGAGGGAGGGTATAGTTCTGCTCTGCTCTGCACTGGTGTGACCTCACCTTGAATATTGTGTGCAGTTTTGAGTGCCACCATATAAGAAAGACATTAAGCTCTTAGAAAGTGTCCAAAGGAGGGCTAAGAAGATGACGAAGAGCCAAGAGCCAAAGCCATATGAGGAGCAGCTGAGATCACTTGGTCTGTTCAGCCTGGAGAATATGAGATTGAGAGGAGACCTAACAGCAGTCTACAGCTTCCTCACAAGGCAAAGCTGAGGGGCAGGTGCTTGATCTCTTCTCTCTGGTGACCAGTGGCAAGACCTGAGGGAATGGCATGGAGCTGTGTCAGGGACGTTTTAGGTTGGATATTAGGAAAAACCTTTTTACCCAGATAGTGGCTGGGCACTGGAACAGGCTCCCCAGATAAGTGGTCACAGCATCAAGCCTGCCAGAGTACAAGAAGCATTTCGACAGTGCCCTTGGAGCTGTCCTGTGCAGGACCAGGAGTTGGACTCGTTGATCTTTGTGGGTCCCTTCCAACTCAGGATATTCTATGACTATGATTCTAAAAGTCCGCTCACAACTGTCCCAGACTGCTCACCCAAAGTTAAAAGAAACTTTTTACTTTGATCTCTATGTTCTATTTCACATATAGGGATGACAATCTTTCACTGGAATAGAAAGATAAAGAAATACGTGTATGTGAAACCCTCACATATTATAATACTGAGAAGCATAAAAAAGCCTTGGAAGAAGCTGATGTTTTGTCCTCTGAAAATGGGACTTGGGACAGGAGAAAGCCTGATGCATTAAAATTCAGTTCTACCCAACCTTTTCTTTCTTTTCTTGCCAAACATTCAGCCCATCTAATATGGAGAAGTGGGACATGGAGAATGGTTATGACAGAAGTGGTTGCACCATCTCTGACAGATTACAGCAGCAGAGATCCCCTATTCACCGGGGAGAATCTACTGTGGGAATCTCCAGTCGGTTTAAGTTCACTCTCTGCATGCATAAGCAGAGCAAACTTGGCAGGCTGAACAATCTGTCCCTTAGGAATATTGACAGATGAATGTAAACTCAATTACCTTGCTTTTTCATTCCAGTTGGTTTATTTGTGCTGTGTACTAAGTACATCAGCATCTGGAGTCACTCTGAACAACAGGAGAAAGCATTTTCCGGTGTCAAAAGGAGAATTTTGTACAGCATTTCTAACTTGCAAAAAGTCAGGGGGCTGGCTGTGCTTTGTTTTGCACCATCCTGAAAAAAAAAAAAAAACAAAACAAAACAAATCCAGTGTAGGAGCTTCATCAACTGTAAGGGCTGGTGGGTTTTTTTTGTGGGTTGTTTTTTTTTTTTTTTTTGTATAGCTAAATGGCTGATTGCCCTTTTGCCTCTGAGCCTGCAAAACTCAAAGATGTAAAACCAGCTCCTGAATTTTCCTTACCATTCTCCCCACCACCGTCTTCACTATCCATTAACCCAGCTCATTACTGAAAGCAGAAAACACAAAAGTAAACATTAGTTAATGAGGTTCGCACCTCGGTGTGGTAAATAAAGGCTGTCTCCATGCCCGTGAGCTCTTGAAGGGAAACTCGCTGCTGTAGGAAAACAAATCTCAGCACAGTAAGAACAGGTCTGCCTGGGGTATGTACAGTGTGTGTGCAGCGTATAGGAAGAATATTTTCATTTTTCTGATTTCATAATTACACAGGGAATGATGAGGTACAAAATCTTTCCTAAATTTGTCCCTCCAATTAAAAAAATACATGTTTGCCTTATCTTTGTTTTCATTGTATCTAGAAACAGAAATTCATGCTAATCTGATTCCTTACTCCTCTGTAGTTTGGGACATTTTGAGTCCATATTTTTTATCCTGAGATTTTGTCTCAAATGGAGAGAATTGAGACTTTGTCTTGGACTTAGAGAATCAAGACTTTGTCTGAAATGCAATAATATGGTGCATGCTAAACAAAACAAGTCTTTGTGTACCACTGTTATCAAAACATTGTAGCAGCAGGAAACAGCTAGACATGGACTTTCCTTTGCTAGTTAACCGCTACTAAAGATCTGTTAAAGTTCAACTCCTACTTTTAAATCCTATTGCAGTAGCTGAACGCTTTAGCAGAGAAAAAAAACAGTCTGTGAGACGGTTCTTTGCAAAATAGTAATGCATATATTAAATCAGTATGTTTTCACCTTACCGTTTCCTTCATGCAATCCACACTTCTCTGAGTGTGACTTTCATTCCTGCAACCAGGTGTGACCTCCCTCCCGCCTGCTCGGTAGAGCATCTCCGGCAAGCAGGCAGGACACCCCCCGGGCAAACTGTCCCTCTTGGGAGCAGCCCATCAGGGCCGGGCTCACTCCTTCGGACATTGCTTACCAGAGCCAGACTCAGTCCCAGTCTTGAAGAAGCTGCTGTGAATTCATCAGAAGAATCACTCTGCACAGTTTAATACCCATGGCAGAATCTGGTCTCTCTTGCAGTGCTCTTTGCTCCACAGGACTACGGTTTGAAAGAAAAGCAATGTCTATAAAAGCAGAGCTCCCTACGCATGCATTCAGGGATGGATTTTCTTCTCTTCTTCTGGTGCTTAAATCAGGGTGAGGGCTAAGTCCACCTGAAGACAATGGAGCCAAAGGAGAATCAGACTGTAGCTCTAAGAAAAACCTATTCCTATTACTTCCCTGACTTTTATTGCTGCAAATATATAAATCTTTCTATTAACTGACTTCAAAGATCATAAAGCCCTAATTGTGTGTGCAGACTAGTAATGCAGTGTGCTGCTGATGCATAAAACACGCCTAGATAGTACACAAATACACTCAGGCTGGGCTTAAATTTAGCTTCAACCACACAAAAGATATCTTTATAACTAAGAATGATGGGAAGAAAGATCTCATTCCAGACCAGATGAACAACTCATTTTTTCACTGATCCTGGATTTGGCTGACCTGACTTAAATGTGACCTAAGACATTTCTTAATGCTTTGGAAATTGCATCAACATAATTGGGTTAGAGATGCCACAGTCAGGAGAGAAAAAGGAAAAAAAAAAAAAGGATTCTATTTTTAAAATTCTTCTGTTCCTTTTTAAAATAGATCAGTGAAGCATAACTTTTCCTATAGCTGTAATTTTTCAGGCTAAGCAAACTCCAGTAATTTCAAAAGCAGTGGGAACAGAGGGTCACTTGGGGCCAGCCAGAAAAAAAGTTAACTCTTTGTTCTTTTCAGTAAAAGTTTTCATCGTGTTATTACTGGTGAAAAAAGTCAGCTCATAAATGAAAAGGTAAGCTTGTCCTCATAAGAAAACAAAAACTGAAAAGCTATGGAACAGGAATGGTTTCAGAGCTGTACGGGAACATTAATGAGGAAAGAGAAACACCAAGGGGAGTTCAGCTGTGCATTTTCTTGGTACCTAGAAAGGATACTGAGAACTAGATTTTGCTAAATGATGGCTGTCACTAGACAACTTCTGTCATCAGGAGACTGCCAGGAGCTTGAAACACCTTTTCAGGAGGCAAGGAGCAGGAGGCTATGAGCCATGGCAGTGTACAAGCATTTCCTGACACTGCCTTCAGTGCTGAGAGCTCCAAACCCTTTGCCTAATAACATATCATGGAAAGTCTTCAGATTTAAGGGGAAGAAAGCCATGTTACAGCAGCATGGCCTGACTCCCTTAAAAATTTAGCATGCATAGTATGGATCCTTGTTTTGTGTTGTTTTGTATTGGACAGCTAGACTTTTATGAGCTAGGTATTAGGTGATTTTTAGATATACACAAATAACCCTGAAACACTGAAAACCCCAAGCTTAGGTGGATAGGTTGTCCTTGCCATTAGAGTGTGTTTAGCACTTCTCTGGCCCAAATTCACACCTTTGAACGTTGGCCATCCCACAGATAAAAGCCCTTGGAGTAAAACTCCATTCTTACTTAACCTGTCAGTTGCAGCTCAGGTTTGCTGATTTCAGTGGGGACTCCATTCACATTTACCTAAAAGTTATTTGTCATCCTCCTGGCAAGTCATGGAGTAGATGACTTTTTTTTTTCCCCACTACTTTTCGGTTATGGGAATGGCATTAAAAAGACCCAAACAAATCCCAAGTGGCTTTCAACGGGGTGAAGTAATGATAGTTTGGAACTGGAAAGGCTTGGCCTCTGTAGTTTGAGAACCAAACTGGGGAAGCTAGGATGGATGTTCAGGCTTTGAAAACACCAGCTATCTTCTGTTTGTTTGTATCTACATTTACGTTGGGATAAACAGCTCTCAGCAGAAAAAAATGCAATTTGTTTAGGTATTTCAGCCAAAGGACAGCAATTATAACAATAAGACACTCCTTTCTCTACCTTCAAAGCATTTGCAAGTATCAACAACGGACCTGAGACCAAGTCCTGATGCTTAAATGTCTTCTAACTGAGCCAGCTTGACACTTAAGAGTTCTACTATTATGCATTAGACATTGTGAAATGTTGCAAACAGTTTCTAGATAGAGCTTTTTTTATCCCATTGATTATGGACTAACAGTTACTTTGTTACACTGCAACGATGTCGTGAAGTCCTCCTTGAGAAATGAGCTACCTCGTGCTGCAACTGCAGAGTGTGATCAGTGGATGGACAGGACACCAGTGAGTCTCAGGCCATCCAAACAGTTCAGCAGCGCTCTCTGAAACATCCTCAGTTCCCTACTTGTCAGGAATTGTGTTGCCTTAATAAAGCACATAAAAAATGTTTAATGATGTTTTAACTTAGACAACACTGAGCATGCATTGTTTCTAGGAAAAAAAAACCAACCCAACAAAACAAAAAACAAACAACCAAAACAGATGTAAGGATTTGAAGTAAAAAAAACTTTGGTGGTCTGGAAGTGTACACGAGGAAGGAACACCCTGTAGATACAACTTACAGTAGCTTCTGATGCTGGCATTGACAAAACCAAAGAGAGCCTTCTCCAGCGTAACTAAGATTTCCATAAGTTGATCAAAATATGCGGAACTCTTCCAGCAAAAGTGTCTAATAAACAAATGTCTGCAGTATATAAACTATTATAAAGAATAATTTTTAAGGGCTCAGTCAAATATGAATTTATGTCATGGTTTAAAGATGTTAGAGATAATTTTTAAATATGAATGGTGTGTTTGATTTATACAATACTATTTGATTAATGCGGTAATGTTTTGATCCTTACTGGGGTCTGAGGACCATAGAGAGGGTTTTTCACCTTTCTGTCTCCATACAGACAGCGGAGATCACAGCAGTGAGAGCCTGTACAGAGAATTAAGAGATAAGGCAGTTAATGGCTTTTAATTCTGCTTTTGCCTCTTTGGCAGAGCTACAACAAGTAATTCCACTGGGTTTGATTCAGATTTCCTGCCAGTGATACTTGAGCACTTTTGTAAAATACTGTAAAAGCAGAGGTTGAAAGGTGCAATATAAAGGTTAATTGTTCGTTTTGTGTCTGTTACTGGAAAAGTTCTCCTGCTAAAAGAGAAAATAAAAAAAAAATAACGCCTTCATCCTTTGTTTCTTCCTTTGACTTTTCAAGTATTTATAAAGTTTCATTTTTGGATTTTGTTTCTAAAAAAGCATCTTAAATATTGTTCCATAATTACACTTGTGAATTGACCCTAATTGGTGCAATTGAGCAGCTCAGTGCAAACTGTAGTGTTCAAAGACTGCAGATGGATCTTACATGAAACCCTTCCCTGAAAATCTAGTCACCTCAGGCCATGGCTAGTTTGAATTGTGTAACCCAAATAGCACCAGACCGCCAGTCAGATGAGAAATATGCAAAGAAAAATCCTGATGATATTTTAAGGAGCTGTAGTGTGGGGACACAGTAAATTTGGCTTGAGGACTTCTTGAATCAGATCAGAAGTTGGCAGTCACATACTGTTAAACATTTTGGTTAAAAAGGTCACCCTTTTGAATGAATTATGTTTTAAACAATCTTAACTCTGTTTGGGTGGAACATGGGACAGTTCTGATACTGTCAGAACAAACGTCATCAGCCAGTTCTCAACTTCTTGTCATTTTTTTAATCTCCAGGTTATTGTTGCCAGTCACTGATGTTCTTTAACTGGACATTCAAATCAGAGCCCCTTTAATCTCTGTATTGCAGCCATTTCCAGTTGCCTACCTCATTTTGCTTCAGATATCTTGGGTGTTCTTTTGACCTCTTGTGTCCACCCTTTGCCTCCATCCTCATATGTTGGAGATGGTGAAGAAACACGAGATTGTCACAGAGCCAGAGACAGGTTTCTATCCACAAAGAGGCACACTATGAGTCACATGCACTCTTTGTATTTCCCTAGCCCTGTCTGCCAAAATCCAGCCTGGACCCAGACGAGGATCTGCACACACGCTGGCAACATACATCATAACGGAGTTTAGAAAGCCATTTCCGTGTGAATATCATAGGATGGACACCAAAGGGAACTGGAGCAGTGCAGGGGCAGAGCTTTGAAGTGTGACTACAGGAAGTCTAAGTGTCAGGAACACATGGCCTGATGCAATAAGGTGCTACTCGTTCCTGAGGTGACCAGCTTATCCAAAGAAAGCAGGTACAATGGCAATCTGAGGGCAGACTCCAAGCCTAGACTTTGAGCCTAAATGCTCTCTTATCAGAAAAAAAAAAAAAGATTCAAGGGGTTGTGAGTGGACTGTTCTAGGAGATGCAGCCAAAGGGGAGATGGGTAGGCATGCAGTGTTTTCTCTGTCTTTGGCTATTCCCTACAGGAGAATGTCAAGATAAAAAAAAAAAAAATAACCTGCCTCTCTGGCCCAAGTAAGGAAGCCTGTTTGAGAACTCTTTTCTGCTTGCATTTTTTTGTTTATTTGTTTGGTTTATTTCTTTTGTGGGGTGCTCTAGTTTTCTGGGCATGTTGCCAGGGGTTGTGTGCTTCGCCAAGTGGCAGCTTCGCATTCTCAGGCAGGCAACATCCTGGTTCCACCCTATCCTGAATGGGGTGTGCTCACACACCCGCATGTACTGTCAAGAAGACTTTATTTCAGACAGGAGTTTGGTGAAAAGAAGTTAAGCTAAACCTGTATTTCTCCCATGAACTGGCCTTATTTAGTGTACTGTCACCTATAAAAACAAGCTGTAGCTGGACATAGCAGTGTTGTATCCTTTGGAGAGATCCCAGGGGAAGAGATGCTCCCCCAGAGGTTCACAGGCTCTTTCCATGGCCAGGTTCACAACGTCCCCTCAGGCATCATTTGCTGTTGCTGCACTGTGTCACAGTTTGACTTGAGAGACAAGGGACTTCAACCGATTAGAAACAACGTGGATTCCTGTCACATTCTCCAGCAGGGCAGAGATGTCACCAGTGGACCATCGCCCCTGACAGACATTTACTGTCTCCAGGACTGGCCCAGACAAGGAAGGAAAAAACCCAGCGATGCAAGGGTCTAAACAGAAAGGAAAATGGTTACTTATCTAAGAAGTAGAGAAGAAAATAAGAACTGCTTAAATTTTACACCACTGCCCCGAAACAGAGATGCGTAATTCAAGGGAAAGATGACAAATTTGCAGGGGTGAAAGCCAGGCAGCAGGGGGAAGGCAGCTGGGGCGACAAGGGGAGGGCTCAGCCCAGCACACACGCACCCCCTCGCCACCGCAGGGGTCTGTCTGTTCCCGCGCTGGCGAGGGCAGCGGCCGGCTCGCTCCTCCCGAGTGGGAGAGTGCAACCAGCGTGTTCAGGGGAACGAAGCTCACTCCGGGTAATGCCGCGGGCTCCCCTTCCCCCGCCCCCGGGCGCTCAGAGCAGGGAGGCAGCGGGACGGGCCGAGCACCCGCTGGTCCTCCGCTGGGCGGCACTGCGGCAGCGCGGGTCCGGCGCGGCGGGTCGGGCTGCTCCCTTCCCAGGCGCTGACGCTCGTGGGAAGCTGTGAAAATTTTATATATATATATATATATATATGTATCTATATAAAACCCCAAACAAAAGCCTGTACAAAAAAAAAAAAAAAGGTGTTTTTAGGGAGCAGATGGAAAGTTCCGTGGGAGGATGACGTCCGTGGAGCTCCTTGCGCGCGGCAGCGAATCCCCGGCGGCCCCGTCCCTTTTCCGCCGGGAGCCCCGGCCGCGGGGGCGGCAGCCACTGCCGATGGATCCCCCCGGCTCCCAAGGGCCCCCGCTCGGAGCGCTGGAAGCACTTTCTAATATGTCTCCCACACTGAGGCAGTGCCGGTACTAGAGGGTATGTCAGGATTTCCACGGGAAGCACAGGGTGACAGGCGGCACGCAGGCAGGAGAGGCGGCTGCCATGTAGCACCGCAGAAGTGCAAGAACGCCGTAGAGATGAAAAGCAGCAGAAATACAGATAATAAGCATTTCAGGAAAAGGCTGATCTGAAACGATAGGGAGAAAGGGAATTTATGTAATGTATTTGTTGTTCAGGGTCGGTAGAAGTGCCACCAGTGACTTAGGTAGGGGAGAAGCTTCAAGCAACCTAACTGTGCTCTAGATAGTAAACACTTTGAGGCAGTTTTTAAGACTCTGCCTCAGTTTTGACTCAGATTTACCTGGGATTTTTGCCTATACACAATATAAACTGAACAAAGATTTGTAGTGGACCTGTTTTGGGAATTTCAATGAATACCCTAGCTTTGCATTTGGGAAAAAAAGCAATGGTGTCACTGCTGTGGAGGAAAGAGCAGATGTGTCAAAAGGCTCTTAACAGCAGCCACTGATACCAGACATCCTAACATCAGAAAATGTGTCTTGTTAGCACCCCAGAACTTTCTAGGAGCTAGCAGAAGAGTGCTTTGTCACTGAAACTCACTTTCAGAAGAACTGGAAGTAAAGGGGATCTCCATGGGATGAGAAGGAAGTTTATGCTGAAACAGTACTTTGAAAGGTACACAGAACAACATGGGAAGTTCAGACAGTGAACATCTGTCTGGCCTGTAGCTGGACATTGCCTGGATTCTTCTGTCCGTGGGCCTGATGGAAGTCCACAGCCTGAAACTGGTGCTGCCCAAAATGGCCGTGTTAATAAATACGAAGATAAAAGGAAGTATGTTATTTGCGCCAAATGACGTGGATTTACAGAAAGCAGATTTTGCTGAGATAATCTGGTACCTTTCTCAGAAGAGTACAAGTTATTTTCATATAAAACTGCTAGAAGCATGAGGCTATAGTTTTGTGAAGTCCTTTGATGGGAGATGTTATACCATATCAATATATCAGATAGTTCAAAATCCAGTGGTTAACTCAATCATTAGTCTCGATGCTAAACAATCATTGTTCCATATCATTCATTGTTCAGGGGTGTTAACTACTGGAGTTCCACCTGGATTGTCTCTTGGCAATTTTCCATTTTGATCTGTGATACGGAAGAAAACATAAACTCATTGTATGGCAACAGACCAGAGGAACAGAAACGAAAATAGGTCACCGATGTAATCAGATGGTAAACAAAAAGCAAGCATATAATATACTACTTTATTACAGGTAAACATGAATCTATATGTCTACGAACAGAGAATAAAGGCAGCGATATTAAGATAGGAAATGATACTTTGAAGCAGTGGCTCTGGAAAAAACTCAGAAAAGAGAGGCACAGCAAATGAATAGAAACTCCCACAACAAGCAGAAACTCCCACTGAAAGGGGACGTAGAGGGATAATGTAATCTTTAGATGTACAGGCAGGGGAGATCTTGACTAGGGCTAATGAAGATTTTGAGATTTGGCAGTAATCTTGCTGTTACGCTGAAATGTTGTTCTTCTACCCTTGGGTCAGGGGTCATTGCCACATTAGTGAGGGGAGAGGTTAGTGTCTTTTTGCTGTGTTAGACGAAAAGCACATATGATGCAGCTTCTAATGGTCCAGGGACTTCCCTTATGGGCAAGAAAATGGTGTAACACAGCAAACAGAATGCTGAAATTAGTGAAAGCACAGCTTTTTATATCCGGAAGACTGTTTTCTGACAGTTGTCAAGTATAACTTTCCTGGAACTGAAACCATTCAATAGAACTAAATTCAATATAATATGATATGATATAATTAATATAATTAATATAATATAATGATTTTCCCTCCTAGATGGAAGTAAGTACATTTGAGGTCAAGGTTTCCCTGCCTCTCCCTGTGACAGGGGACAAAATTATGTCCCCAAGGATAGCTGTCTGAAACAGGAAAACCTTATACACTTCTGAGGATAAATGCAAGATTATTTCTTTTACCAGAATTCTGAAAATACCAGATTAAATCATAGAATTGTTAAGATTGTAAAAGACCTCTAAGATCATGGAGTCCAACCATCAACCCAGCACTGCCAAGTCTGCCATTAAGTGATGGAGTTTCCCTCATTCAGAAGGGAGAATGTATTTTGTCGCTCAGGCACTTCTTGGAAAGAAGGTGCAGAAGGGTTTAGCACGTACATGTGTTTTGCAAACAGCTCTCAGTGATGGTTATATTACCTTCCATTAATTAATTAATTCAGAGCTCTTGCTCAGTTTGCTGCTGGGGCTCATTTCAAACACTGTGAAAACAAAACTGGGCAAGAACAGGAATTCATGCTTTTTGCAAGGCTTTCCTCAACCTCAAGCACCCTTCCCTCTGCCCCCATATCTTGCTGTTGGTCTGCTTTTGCACAAAGCAGCTAATGCCAATGCTTGCCTGTGTCCCTGTGGTCTGTGTCCCTGTGTGAGGATTTACCTATATGCAGGGTCCTGCCTGCATCTTAACACCTCACCACTGTGGGTTTTTTTTTCAGTTTAGATGCAGCAGCACAGATACACATTACTGAGAAATTAAAAGTACCTAAAAAATGTCCATTCTTTCTTACTGAGTCAGTATGCAGTTACTTACTGACAATAGAACAAAGGGACAATTGGAGAGCACCTGCTCCAGCCCCCTGCTCAGGACCAGCAGATTTAGCACATGCTACTCTGTCAGTCAAGTTGTAAATATGCCCAAGGATGGAGATTTCTCGGTCCCTCTGGGCAACCAGTGCTTGCAAGGCTTTTTTCCCCCTAATGTTGTGATGGAATTTCCATTCTTGTTCCCCGATAGGCAAGTAAGTGTCAACTGGTGTTTACAAGGGAAGGCAGTATGCTTGATGGCGATGCGATGAAGGACAAACGTCTTTGCAGGGAGGTGGCATTTACATTCCTCGGCTTGCTCTTGGTCTGACTGGTTGCTCAGCAACTCATCTCCAGTGAAACCAGATAAGATTTGAGTAGCAACATTGTTCTCCCGGTCAGCGGGCAGTTAAATGACCAGGTAGTTGACCAAAGTGTTTGATGAAGTCAAAGTAGATTCTGTTTCAACCAGTACTTTAATGATCATTGTGTTTACCTATCTCCATTTCATGTCCGTCTTTTCATGCCAGTTCTGGTACTTTCTGGTTTCCTCTCCAGTAGCATCTCTTGAAGGATTTTATAAACCATTCCTAATACCTGTCTGCTTTTAGCTCCAACTTGCCAATAGCACAGGATTCCTTCCTCAAGTCTTCCCCTCACAAGTGATATGCTTTTTCTCCTACCCTCAACTTAATTCGGAACTGAAAAGTTCAAGGTCTTGTGATTTTCAAGTTTACTTTTGCATAATGTTCACATTCCTGGTGCGGATGGTCACATCAGATGTAGACAGGACCTAAGCACCAAGAGTATACATGTCTGGCAACACTAAAAGTTCCCACCACAGCTGGAGCCACCATCTGTAAGACTGCACATTTGGTACTTTAGGAGAAGTGTTACTCTCAGGCAGTCTCTTGAGGAAGCTCCTGCTGAGCCAGACAGCAGTATGCCTTATCTGAATTTGAGGGTGTCAAAACCCAAGAGGAATCTTCTGACTTTCAACTACAAAATGTTACATAAAATTGAACTTACCTATAAGGAAAAACTTTCCTCATGGGCTAAAGGAAAACAAAACAAATTAACAAACAAACCCCCAAACCAAACAAGGCAAAAACCAAACAAAACAACAACAATGAAACAAACAAAAACCCAACAACAAAACAACCAAACAAAAAAATCAACCAAACAAACAAAAAGCAAAGGAAGACAGAAATACCGTACAAGTTCATAAACTGCTAAATGTCATTAGTGAACACAATAAGAGACTTAGATGGCTTTTTGTTACTCCAGATGAGCAAAAAGTCTTTTAAAACAAGCTGAACAATGCAGAGGGATTTGTTTTGCATAACCTGGATATGCTAACAACTTGGTGTACAGCTTTTGCATTTACTTGCATCTTCTGGTGGCATCAGTGAAAAGGAATTGGTGGAGAGTCCCTGCTTGTATCTTGAAAGCAATCTGGGTTGAGATTTGTACGTGGGTTGATCAACAGGGAAAGCTGCCGCACTAACTCTCTAAATCTCTTCTCCCTGGAGCCCACAACAGCTAATATATGACCCCCAGTCCCAGCTCAGACATGTTCGGATCCTCATGACTGCAACACAGCGTTTCAGGTCATGTTTTATTTACATATTACTTTTTGTACATGTTTCTTGGTACCTCCTGACAGTGAAACAGACGGGATTGTGATTGCTGTCTGGAGGGAAGGAAACCTGTCTGCTCGTACTACTACTCTGACACACTGATGCATGTAACTCAGTCTCCCGGGAAAGTTACATACAGAGAGAGAAAAAAAAGAAGGGTGGTTGGACAAAAATATTTGTAATTAATGCATTATAACCCATACACAAATTTATTTTTACAAGGAGGTTTGTAGGCATATAGATACTGCAGCATTTAGCTTGTTTTTTCAGGTTTTTGTTTTTCTTTGGGGGGGGGAAGAGTTTTTGTTTTTCTGTTTGTTTTGGTTTTTTTGTTGCTTTTGTTTTTGTTTTTGTTTTTTTTAAATTTTATTTTCTTTGGGAAACAAGGGAAACATCTGGGAGATGAGTAGGTAAAATATTTTGTGTCTGCACACCTGCAGAGTGCAGGTTAAGACAGCTCAACACCAAGACCCTGGAAGCTGCCCAAGAGAGGTGTGGTGGGTATCAGACATGTTTCTGAAGTGCTGTGGGAAATATTCACTGTGGAAAAGCCAGCTGCTGGCAGGTCACACCTCATGACACACACCTACTTTTCTTTCTATGTCTTGAGAGAACTAAGACATCTCTGTATTCACATATCTCTGTAAATTCTTTTGGAGAAGGTGGAGAATTTATAAATATGGGAGTAGGTACCTTTGTAGGCTCAGAGGTTTGCATCTGCAAGGCTAAGTGATCTGCTGTTGGCAGCACTTGAGCCTGTTAAGAAACAGTGAATGCTGGACTGACTTCACTGACCAACTAAGCTTTTCATTAGCATAAATCTGGTCTACCATGATGTTGTAGACCTGGTTGGCAAACTGGGAAGGGAGTGACTGTTACTTCTGGCAGCTACACAAGCCCAGGGAATTTACTGTAAGCTGCTTTAAGTAGGAATTTTGTCTATGTAAAGGGAACAGTGACAAAACCAAGAATGGTTAGGGCTTCTGATGTTTTATCCACCTCACCTCAAAAGTATTTTCCATTTATAAAACCCCTAAAAGCTCAAACATATCTGTGACTTTCCTGGCAAAAAAAAACCCAAAACAAAATCACAAACCAAGATGAAAGTTTGATACTCTCTGTAGATTTTAGCTAGTGGAAGACACTAAAAATGTTCTGCACTACAAACATTACACTTAGGCCGTGGGGAACTTTACACTAAAGCCATGGGTGCTGTAATTGTTAACATACTTGTTAGTTCATGTGCAGCACCTCTTATGAAGTGCAGAAAGCTATTTAATAAAAGGGCCACAAAAATAAAGTAGCAAATGAACTCACTGCCACTCCCCAGAATAAGTATCCCAACAAACATCAGCTAACACTGACCAGGCCAGCTTGGATGAGGCTCTGAGCAACCTGGTCTAGTGGAATGTGCCCCTGCCCATGGCAGAGGCGTTGGAACTGGGTAATCTTTAATGTCCCTTCCAACCTAGACCAATCTATGATTCTATGACTCTATACCAGCTTCGATGAGATTAACTGCTCTTACTGATTGATAACAGCTACAGGAAACCTTGCAAATTTGGAATTTACAAAACTTTTACCACTGAGCTTCACTCATCAAGCTATGTCAGTGCCATGAAAAAAACCCTACCTCTGCAAGCTCTAAATTTAAATGCTTATGTGAAACTGCCACTTGTTATATATAACTAACAAACCAGGGGACTTAAAATGCCTGCAAGTGGTTCTGTTGTTCATGTCAAATAGGGAACAATGGGGAAAATCTTTTTTATATACCTGTGGTAAATGATCAGATGATCACGAGGAGATGATCTGTATTCACCCAGTATTGGTGGTGTATAGCTGTGCAGAGTAATCTAGGTCTCTCAGCTCCTTCAAAAGTCAATGAGAAGAATGAGGGAAGAGGTGTTGCCTTTTGAAGGTGTTCATTTAAGAACAGGCTGAAACTGCCAAGTCATTTTCATGTCTATAAATAAAGACAGATTAGATCTCGAGTTTTAGACAGCCTAAAGTTAGGCAAGACTGCCCCCTCTGTAAATGAGCCCTATTTAAAAGGATTATTTCACTCTAGGCTATAAAATAATTTGATTAGATTATGTGTTTGGCAATGGAGACTGCCGACATCCACCAACAGGAGACGTCATTTAGGCATAATGGATCTAAGTTTCAGTAGTGTTTCTGAGGAGGCAACCCATGGTGAAAAATCCAGAGTAGAGCTGACTATTTTATAGAATAGTCAGTATTATGCATACTTTTCCATTTTGTTGAGATAGTTTTTTCATATGGTCTTACACTTTAAAAAAAAAAAATTACTCCTTCTGATGACACACAATTATCCAAGTAGTCATGGCAAAAATATATATATTTTTTTAAATAGTATTTCCTGATGAACAAAAGACTAGCCTATATCTATATATCCCTAGGAGGAGAAGAGAATCATCAGAAAACAGTCACCTCATGAGTGTCATACCCATGCACTCAAAGATACATGGAAATTCTTTATAATCCAGGTAAAGTGACCAAACCCAACTACAATCAGAAAACTCTTCTTGAATGATTTCAAGCAATCTGTCACCATGCTTTTAATTTTCCTTTTAAAAATGATAGGAGTATTGATAACATTTTGTTGTATAGTAAAAAATCAGTATGTATCTTCCTATTGAAAGAGGTCAAAATGGATTTTGTTAATTCCGTGGTGTATAAAAACCATCCTCCAGTTACAAAACTTGAATTCACCCTGTACAATTAATTTCAATCAGACACATTCCAAAGTAATGCACAGAGTAGTTAATAACAATGATTCAACTGAAAAATCAGTGAATTCTGAAAATGAAATATGAAATAAAAATTTGTACAAGAAAAAAGAAAGCAGAAAAACTACACAGATGATCAGCTTTGACAAGTGCTAGCTCACAGAGTTTTCCTTAACAGAGAATATACTTTTTCACAGTAGATCTGATAGTATTAAAAAGGGGGTATCCTCTTACACTTACCTGAAACAAAATTGAATGTAACAAATTATTTAGAAAATTATACAGAGAAACACTGTCACAGCCTCTCATGCAGGACAGCTACACAGGTGCCAAAAGTTTTTCCTGTTCAAAGAATGCCTTTGATTTAGGCAGGGTAATGAATTTTCCCTTTAGCTGGCATGTTAAGGCTGCTGTTAAGGCTGCTGTTAAGGAGAGGTTTCTCAGCAAAGGAAATGACACCCTATTGTGTCTTGCATGATGGATGATGTACAGTTGCATATGCCTGTCACTGACTATGTACTTATGCTGAATTTCCAGAAAAGCCTGCTGATGAGTTGCTCAATTTCTATGGAGTAATGGAAAGATAAAGCAAGTATGGTCTTATGTTGTAAGAAACACTCTTGTCTCTTTAATCTTACTGTACACCCTCAATTTTTTTTTGTAGTAGGTGCGCTAAATATTCATGCTAAAAACACCGATGTCAAAATAAGGATTTTGAAAATATTTCTGTAAAAGAACAGATAAGGAAGCTTATATATGATGACATTAGAATTACAGAATCAGGAGATCTGAATCAGGAGATCTGAATTCAGTTCCTAGCTCTGCCCTCAGACTGTCTGCATTAAAAATATCTGATTTTATGTATTTTAGCTCCCCATCTCCAGCACTGCATCTTGTTTAATCCTATCCACCTGTTTCATCCATTTAGAATAAATGTTTTTTAGGAAATAGCTCATTTCGTAGATGCCTGGACATTAAATAGACCAAATAGAACTTTACAATATTACAACTAGGGAAAGGATAACTCAAATCACAATAATAAAAGGATAAAATATAATGAATCTTAAAAGATCATTGGTGATTCATATAGAAGGATGAAAGTTATTAGAAAGTCTCAAACCAGAATTACCCATCAGGATGGTGGGATTCACTTTAGCCCCAATAAGAGAAGTCAAAACAAAGTCTGCAATGAGATTTTAACAATGACAACACCATGTCTGTGGAATTCAGACACTTGATTCAGGCAGAGTTTAATACCAAAGGCTTGGTAGTCTGGATCAAATAAAATATTGATATTAATGTTTCTAGGACAGAAATTACTGGGTTTAGTATGCATGAGATCAGTAAATTCACGAATAACAAGAAATTAAAGTAGAGAGTTTTCTTGTGGGACTATTTGTTTACTTGTTTATGTTTTTGAGACCTAATTCCTGAGTTGGATACATCAGGTTATCAGTGAATATTTAAATGCAGCAGGCATGACAACTATACATACAAGCTGGAGTTCAGAGAATGATCTAAGATGAACTGACAACCTTCACTTGCAGAGGAAAAAAAGACTGAAACCTGTTAGGAAGTTTGCCTTCATGGCTTGGAAGTGGGGAATGGTCAATTCCTACTATCCACAGTATTTAGAACACTATATCCTAAAGGGTCTTATCCCTATTGCTCTCAAAACCAGAAAATACGAAGAAAGTGAAGAGACTTTTACTTGAAGACAGGGTGAAATGTAATACACAATGAAGGCGCAAGATTAAATGATACCTATCAACTTCTGTAGTTCCTCTGGTGGCCCATCAATCTTTGCACAAAGTGTAGTGTCATATAATATTCTTATATAGTCCTTTTCAACAGAATATAGGTGATGGCATCTTGCCTTGTGAATATGAAATGGTCAAAACCCAACCCATGATTGACAATTTTCTTCTATGTTGCCTAGTCAGTGATCAGAAAACGCTGTTCGCTAAACCAGGTGCTTTTTTTGATGCTGCCTCTTTACCACAGTATTAATCGACCTTTCTTCCCACAGTGAACTTCTAATTGCTGTGTGACTGCATGTCTGCTGTCAATAATTCCTAAGGATTGATTACAATTGTTCACTGCTTGAAGTTGCACTTTCTTGTCCTCTCAAACGTTCTTTTGTTCTCTATGGCTGTATGTTCCCCAAACTGTGTGGTCTCTTCTTTATTTCACTCCAGCAGCTGCTTTGGCATTCTGCATCTTCTGTTTCAGATACTTGAATGGCTCCACACATTTGTGTTGTGAATATCATGGCTTCAATCCCCGAAAGATTTTATGTCCCAAAACGTTCTTGTTACAGATTTTATCCTGCCATCTGATGTGCAATATGGCCCACAGATGGTACAGATGAAACCACCCTAAAAGCTGTAAATGTTGATAGTCAAAATAGAAAGTTAGAAGAAAACGTATAATTAATCCCTTCCTTTTGGAAAAAAAAAAAAAAAAGTCCAAATAGGAAAAGAGTTACTGCATTAAAGCTACTGGAATAATTCTCACTCATTCAGTAGATACTTCTAATTAAAATCAAAGAGTTTGAAATTTCAAGGGAAATCTAGACTGCAATTATTGGGATCAATCTAGATATAATTAAGTAATCTGGGTTGGAATTATCATATGCTATAGCAGGTATTATACAGGCACCTTATATGCTTTCAAATCTCTCACTAACCTTTAATAGTAATAATAGTTACTGTCTAAATCTGTCCAGAGTCCCATGGCAACATTATCTCAAAGAACTGATATTCCATTATATTTTGCAGAGTATCAGTATCAGAGCTGACATACACAGCATACATGTATACCACTTTGAACTGGCCAAGTGACAAAGTTTGATCCTAATGCCTGACCTGTCTCTTCAACTCTGCTTCAACCAAACTTCTAGCTTCCTGTTGTCAAGAGTCATATTATTAGCAGCTTTATAAATACAGATACCAAGATGGCTGGGCTAATGGCGATAGCATGTCTTCAGGTGATCCACAGCTGAAGCCCAGCTCTAAGCATTCAAGAATGTGATTAGCCCAGTCAAAGCCAACTGATGTAGCTATTCACACAAAAATTGCATCATCTCAGAATCAAAGTAGCCAAACAACCTAGTTGCAACGCTTTATTTGGGAGGTACCTTGGTTTTGAGAAGAACTGTGACATGACAATAAACATAAGAAAATTCTGTAGCTCATGGTTATAGCCAAGAGTGTGATTAAGGCGGGAAAAGGTGAAGTTTATTTAATGTTCAAAACCATCTATGTTATCTGTTAGACACCCATTTCTCATTTATGGACCAAGCAGCATTACTCCAGTGCCGCACTGTTGCTGTGCCATCTCTACTTTCCCAGAATCACAGAATATTCTGAGTTGGAAGGGATCATCAAGTCCAACTCCTACGTGAATGGCCCATACAGGGATCAAATCCACAACCTTGGTGTTATTAGCACCACACTCTAACCAACTCCAAGAGGTATGGAGAGGTTCCCCCTCCCATTTTTAATGGGAGGTCTCATTATGTCTGGTAATGAGAACACTCGCTATGTGAGTGCCAGATGGATGCTGGAACTTAATATTTTAACCATCAAGTACAAAAGAAAAGGATGTGAGAAAAGTACTGGACATCTTTTTCTCAATGTCACACTGAAGCAGGTTCCTGTCAAAGAAAAAGAACAACACTACCACATTTTTGTCACTCTGCTTTTTTTTTTTTTTTTTTCCCCTCCGCTGTTAGGCAGAAAGATAGGACACTGCATAGGACGGAGCCCTCTGGTCCCAAGAGATGAAAAAGGCTTTTTGAAAGGCTCTCAAAAAATATGTCATTTGAAAAATGAAAAAGAGAGGAGATGGTTCGTATAGTCACTTAATCAATCAAAGGTAAAAGAAAGAAAATGCAAAATCATTTTTTCCCCAGTTCAGTGGATATTTACCCTCAGAGCATCCAGCTGTATTTCTAGTCTCCTTCCCATGCTCCTGCTAAGTCTGAGTTTCATCTTTACACACACTAAGAATCCAAACCCACTGCTTCCCCACACACTCAGGCTCCATTTACAGCTCTAAATGTTCCAGATCTTTCTGTTTCCATTCCCTCCGACACATTTGGATCCTCTCATCTTTACCCACCTTTCTCTGAGCTCTGTTCAATTAAATATTGGGCACAAGTATAGTCAGAGCACCCTTCTCCAGTTTGTCTCCAGCATCCTCCTAGCATGCTAAGCCCCATCGGCTTCTACTTCACCAGTCCTGAACCAGCTCCATTGCTAACTAAACTCAAACTCAAAGGGTATCCCCCCAAATTTCAGCTCTGCCCACAGCCCTGACGAGCCCTCACCACAGGGCAGTCTCTCACAGGGCAGAGCGGATGGCACTCCCAGTGCCACCTTCTGCTGCCCTAGCCACCGAGCCATGCTGGACATCTGACAGGGTTTTGACACTTCCCAGCTTGGCTCCTCTCCGTTCAGGGCCTCGTCCCTTCCTTGCCAGACTTGGAACCACCCCACTTCGCTCTCTCCTCACCGAGCCGCGGCCGTCACGTCTCGGGCCTCACTGCTCTCCACCTGCCTCCTCCACTAACTCGGGTCCATACCAGGGCCCGTTCCATCACTTCAGTCCCTGGCACTACGCGGCAGCCACTTCCCAGCCCCGCCGCCCTGGGACACGGCCCGGAACGCCGCTGGACACCCCCGCACCTGAGCACCGCGCCCGCCGCCCCCCGACCCCTCTGCCCCTGCTGTCAGAGCAGGAGGGGCGGCACCTGCGGGTCCGCCCCATTCTCCTCCCCTCCCCTCCCCTCCTCCCGCCGAGACAGAGAGAGAGAGAAACCGAGACTCGGAGGGAGGGAGGGAGACGGTGGCACCGAAGGCGCCGGGCGGGACTGCCTGAGCGCAGTGCTCGGTGCGTGGGGAGGGAGGGGGAAATTAGAAAAAAAAATAAAATTAAAACATTTAAATTTAAAAAAAAAAAAAAAAAAAAAGTGAGGGAAGGGTAGAAGGAGAGCGCTTCAACTTTTTCTCTCTCTGTCCAGCAAGGTAAGGGAGCGGCGTGGGGCTTTGCTTCGCCTTCTCGCCGGTTTCTGGGAGGGCCCAAAGGTAGCGGGTCGGGCGGCGGCGGCGGCTCCGCTCGCCGGGTCGCGCTCGGTGCTGTCACCCCGCGGGGCGCAGCGGCGGCACCGGGGGGCTGCGGGCTGCCAGCGGCGCCGCGGGCAGCGCCCTCGTCACCGCCGGGCTGCGGGCATGCCCGACCCCCGGACGGGCTCCAGCCCTTTGTTACCGGCGTTTTGGACCGGGGCCGGGGGAGACACGACCCCGAGCCCACGGGGTAGGGCGGGGGCGGCAGAGCCGCGGCCGTGGGGGCTGCGGGAGCAAAGCGGGCGCTGTGGGCGGACGGGCGGCGGGCAGCAGAGCCCGGGGGGCGAGGCGGGGGCGGGCGCGGGGGGTGCAGGTGGCTGTGGCGGGGAGCGGGCGGGCGGCGGGCTCTCCCCCCAGCCCGGCGCTGCCGTGCCCGCCGCCGCCGGCAGAGGGGGCTCGGCCGCCTCGCCCTCCGCGCCCGCGGGAGCCTTCGCCCGGCGTGGGGAGAGCCGGCCGTGGGCGGCCCGGGGGATGCGGTGTCCGGGGGCACTGATGGACAACGGGGGCAGGCTGGTTTAGAGGAGGAGAGGCGTCCTTCCCGGCCATGGCGGGGGCTGTCGGTGGGGCGGAGGGGCGGCGGTGTTCGCCGGATACGCAGCAGCCCAATGGGGGTCGGCTGCCGCCGGTGATGCTCTCACCGCGGTGGCGGCCGATCGGGAGGGCTTGCTTGCTGTTGGGAGCTAAAGACGGAGTGGGAAGAAGCGGCTGGGATGGAGCCGGCTCCCCGCGGCAGCTGGCAGGGGATGTACGCAGAGGGGCCGTGAGGTACCGCCGGCGTCTGGCCCTTCCCTCTCGGCGCTTCCCCGGGCTTTTCCGAAACCTCCGAAAGACGAAAACTTTGTTGTGAACCATAGGATTTCGGCCAGCCCAGCGGGTGGGCCGAGGGTTGCTGTTTGTTTAGGCCCCAAGCCTGCAAATATTTATCCGTATTCTGAAATTTAGGAATTATCAATGCTCAGATGTGTTTGAAGTGCAGGAGACTCTACTCTTTAAGTTAGCCGGTGGAGAAATACTTCCCATGTCTACTGCTTGTCAACGTGTTTTCTTTAAATACTCCGAAGATACAACCTTTTTTACATAATTCCATTTGACTTTCTTCGAAACGGTGGCCCTTCCAACTTTTCCAATGATGTTTTAAGGATTAGTAAAAAAATATTTCATATTCTTCCTACTTCATTGATACCTTGTTACAAAGAGCTTTTTAAAAGACTGAAATAAAAGGCTGTTGAGAAGAAAGTGCTGTCTCTTATTTCCTGAGTAGGAATAAGTGAAGCTTTATTTATTTATTTATCTTTATTAACGTTGTTTTAGCTGAGAATGAAGCAAATAGGTGCATATTTCAGTTGTGGGTATAGTTATACATATGACTCCTGAGGAGACATCTAAGGCTTTCCACACTTTTAAATACTGTAATGCACACTTAAGTTTGCTTCTTGTTTTGAGGGATCTACCCTCTACGAGAAACAAGAGTGTGTCTTATACTGGTTGAAAAACTTATTACATATGTGCTAGTGGGATTAAAAAAAACAATGTTTTTGCTTACTATTACTAGTGTTCGTACAAAACAAATTTTTGGCTGAGGTGTTTAATAGAAAAAATAAATTTAGTTTTTAAATCAAATTTGTACATACCAGGAATTTTTATTAGTTGGGTTTGTCTGTGGATAATGTAACAGTTTGGAATAGTGAGGGTTGTTGTTTGTTTTTTTTTTTGGTAAGGCAGTTTTTAAGCTCAGGATGTAATACTAAAGGAAATAAGCAGTAACAGACAACCGGATTACCAAGATTTTACTGGGATAATTAAAATATGTGAAGTTTCTTAAGATCTCATGAGGGCATCACAGATGAAAGGAGAGGTGATCTGACCGTGTGAAAAGTTTGTCTAGAATTCAAAAAAGCACATTTGGTTCAAGGTCTTCTTAAACTCATAGCTATTGGCATTGATATTTGGCAGTTCAACAGGTCATGTCCAAAGTATTTTTGGAGATACAAGGGAGAAGAAAACTTAGAGTGTAATTTAGGAGACTCTAATTAGTTGCTATGGGATAATATAGAGAATGAAACAATCTTTTAAGGAAAATCTGGGAAGGTGTCTGTACCATGAAGCCTATTGTATTATGAATGCTGGGCTGTTTTTTCAGTGTAAAACTAGACTCAATATAATGTCAAAAACATATTCTAGGAAATCTTATTAATGAAAGCTAAAAAGAAATTTTAATGCATTTCTCTCTAGTTTTCACTCTTTCTCGGAAATTTGGAGTGGGCATAAGACTGTAAGGATTTTACTTTCAGTGGTGTAACAGATTTTGTAGTACCTTTCATATTAAGCATTTTAGAGTCGTTTTAAAAAGTGCTTTTATGCTTTGTGTGGTTCTGTACCATATGTTTTGTATTTAATTCTTTGAATGACTACTGAAGTGCAGCCAACTTTGGGTGAATGTGGCAACTGTTAACTAGCGCTTAGCAACAGTGCACAATAATCAAGACGGGAAGTGAGGAAGAATACCATGTCTAATTGAAACTACGGGGGGCATTTAGCTAGGTAGGACGTAATTAACAAAACATGGAGCTTGGACATGATATTAAGGCATCACGTCTTGACTTGTAAAAAAGGATTGTGAAATCATTAATGTAAAAAACACTTCAGATTTCTGGCTTTGTAACTCGGATGGATAGCCTCTTTGAGATGTGTGTGTTTTTCCTATTCTTCCATAATCATTTCTCGCACATAATGCAGAAGACTCATTTTCTTTCGCTTCTGAAACAGAATTGTGAGAAGGAGGACTGTTGGGCAGACCAGCAAATGAAGGAGTAATAAGCTGTGACATTCTGACAATCATGTCTTTTAGAGAATTAGTCCTGTGAACTAGAGTTCATTAGATATAGTAAGCAATTAAGATATCTCTAATATTCTGGAAGAGATTACAGTGGCAGTCAAAGAACAACACTAAATTTTTACAATTAATGTGTTATTTTCTCTAAGAATAATTGATTTTCTGCAAATCCTGCCTTGCCATTGTGTTTCTTAAAGTGTTGAGAAAACTATTGCTTGTAAGAATATGTTTCCAAAACACTTTTGCCTAATGTAATTTCAGTTTTATTTCTTTAAAAATTCCAAACCTGATCATTTTGTATCTCCTATGTGGAGATACATTCATGGACCAATTTTATGTCTTGTATATCCCAAACACATCCTGTTTCTAAGAATTCTGGAAACATCCTTGTATAGTAAGAAGGAAACTAGTAAGTTAAGTTTCAGTGAGTCATAGCAAAGGGCTTATCTACGACTGTGAGCAGGGCTAGTATAGCCCCTGTTAATGGATTTGAACTTGTGGGTGGGTAGTGGAGATGACCAAGGAACCATTCTGTGAAGATGCTTGTAGTGGTAAACAATCCAGTAGTGTTAGACTCTTAATAATTAAATAGGATAATTAATGTTTTTATAATCCAAAAGAAAAAATGCAGACTGTATATTGGAGGAACATGTGGATGACAGTGTTTTTAATCACTACAGGAACAGCCAAATTTTGTACACAGTTGTTGTTGGCTTGGAAGTAACAAATGGAATTATGGAGTTCTTATAGAAATGACAGGCTGGATTGATGGGCTGAGGCCAATTGTATGAGGTTTAATCAGGCAAAGTGCCTAGTCCTGCACTTGGGTCACAACAACCCCATGCGGCGCTGCAGCCTTGGAAAGAATGGCTGGAAAGCTGCCTGGTGGAAAAGGACCTGGTGGTGCTGGTCAACAGCAGCTGAACGTGAGCCAGCAGTGTGCCCAGGTGGCCAAGAAGGCCAATGGCATCCTGGCTTGATGACAGAAATAATGTGGCCAGCAGGACTAGGAAGTGATTGTGCCTCTGTACTTAGCACTGGTGAGGGTGCACCTTGAATCATGTGTTCGGTTTTGGGACCCTCAGTACAAGAAACACATTGAGGTGCTGGAGCACGTCCAGAGAAGGGAAATGAAGCTGGTGAAGAGTCTGGAGCACAAGTCTTGTGAAGAATGGATGAGGGAGGTGGGATTGCTTAGCCTTAAGAAAAGGAGGCTCAGGAAAGACCACCTCACCCTCTACAACTACCTGAAAGGAGGTTGTAGTGAGATGGGGGTCGATCTCTTGTGCCAACTGACAAGAGGAAATGGCCTCAAGTTCTACCAGGGAAGATTTAGGTTGGATACTGGGGAAAATTTCTCCATGGAAGGGGCTGTTAAGCATTGTAACAGGCTGTCAAGGAAGTGGTGGATTCACCATTCCTGGAGGTATTTAAAAGATGTGTAGATGTGACACTTAGGGATGTGGTTTAGTTTTGAGCTTGGCAGTGTTGGGTTAATGGTTGGACTCAATGATGTTAAAGGACTTTTTTGACCTAAATGATTCTGTGGTTAAAATGTGGTTTGGTTTGGATGACTCCTGAAAGCTTGCCAGCTGGTTTCTGTTGTCTTGCTCTATCACACAGTAATGTCACAACTTGTGTGAAATATTTTTGGGACATGAGAGGCCATAAAGAATTGTGTAAATTACAGCTTTCACTGAATTGTATTTAATGTAATTCTCACTTAAGTTCCATGGCACTTCAGAGGTTTAAGAAAAAAAAAACATATACCTTATCTGAAAATCTTACATCATATACTTTCAAATGCTTTGGTTAATTTGCATTTAATTTTTTTTTTTTTAGCAGTTATACTGCACTAGCTAATAAAATATTCATAAAATATAAAAAATGGGAATAACTGTATGTTGTGACAAACTCAGTGGAAGAGGAAAATGGTAGTGAGAGCCTAAGTCAGTATGACAAGTTCTGATAGAAACCTTCAATTAATACTCCTCATGTAAGGTTTTGGAGTGGTTATTTTGAGGTAGTTTTGCAAACTGATGGAGCTTTGAACAGCAAAACAGTGTGGGCAGACCTAAGATACTGTTACTTAAGAGATTACCAGACATCTGCTGTACTGGTTCCATGAACAAGCCTGGAGTGACTGGTTTTATAAAATGCTGTGCAGAGATCCTTCTGTTCTGTCTTTTATCTCCATCATTTTCTGTAATTAGCTCTTTTCAAGACCCTTGGCATGATCTGACCAGAGCACTTTGAAGCAAGTGAAGAAGCTGGTTACTGAATATAACGGTGTTCTGAAATACCCTCTATTAATAGTGTCTTGTTTGCTTTTTTTTTTTAAATGAACATTTATCTGTGCATCTCACCAAAAGTAATAGGACTTCCCTAGAACATCAAGTGTGAAATTGTTACTTCAATGGCAACTATTTTCAGCTGTTGAACATTTTACTAGTACTTCTGTCTTTTGCACCAAGTTCTGGTGCACCTCCCTCTGCAGCACTGATTTCTCTGTTGAATGGCGCTTACAGTTCAAAAATTTCAGAGAAATAGGTAGCTTTCTTTGGAAGACCATGTTTTATTCTAGAGCCATACTAATTTTACATTTGGCTTCATAAAAAAAGTATTAGTGTGCATAAGAAACACTTTTTTCCTCTTATGTTCTATGTATTTGAGAGATATTAGGATTTGGCCCTGCCCCTTTCTTTTACAATGCTACCTCCAGCTTCAAAACTTGCTAAGGAGAATTTTTCTGGGAGTTTGATAGTTAAATTATGCTTTTCATTTGGTAGAATTCTCTTTCATGCCCCCTTTTATTTCTAGCTGCCTTTTAAATGATAGAGGTGGTTCACATGCAACTGTAATGCCAATGCTCAGTGAGACTGTGTATACTGGGAGTTGTATGGTCCCTTGTTGTGTTATCAGTCGAGAGTAATTGAGTAATTAGTAGAGTGCTTGGAAATCGCTGTGTGCCTGATCCTCCACAATCTTCCTAGTAAAGAGGAAATAATCACTTCTTTAAAAAGTGAAGTGTGGCAAAGCATTCTGGCCTTAGTGAGATCCAAGCTCTTTGGAGCTTTCTTCGTCATACCCCCTTCTGAGAGATGGTGTAGTGGTGAGAGAGAGCAGATCCAAAAAACTGAGTTCAGCTGCTTCTGGTGCTCTAAGGAATCTGGGCAACTACTTCTTTACACTGGAGTCACTGGGGAAATGGGGACATTCACAGCAGTTTTATAAGTATTACTGTTGCCTGCCCACGTTACTGATGTCGCAAAATGAAGAGCACCTGCGACAAAACCTCATCTTGATGACTGTCAGTTTGGGATTTGCAGAGAGCCAAGTGCTCCATTCCCTGTCCTGAGCCTTGTGTCCTTCTACTGCTGGTTCAGGATTTTGTTACCATTAGTTCTCTACTTACTATCTCCTTGGTGATACTGTGTTGGTTGTAATGTGTTTAATAGTGTACGATTGCATCTCAGTTTTGCCGTTCAGGAGAATGAGCCACCTACTTTCACTGCTACAGATGATCGTGCCTTGTTGATCATCTCCCTGGGGCTTGTCAGGAAGCCTCCCAAATAGTGTTTTGCTTCGGAGCATTAGGTGGCTTTATTCTCCTGTCCTTTTATACTTTCAGTCCATTTGGAGAACAGCTGTTTCATGAAGGAAGATAAATCCTGTAATTTCTTTAAACCACTTACATAGAATCAAATTTGTAGTGCAACTAGGTGATTCCTTTGAGAAGACTGGGAATTAGGTCTTGATTTTTACAATTACAGTGCACTGCACCAAGAAGAGGGAAACAGCTTCCCGCCAGTCATGTTATATGTGACATTTAAGAGCATGGTGGGTTTCTATTCTCATAAAAATACTTTCAAACATTTCTTTGTAGAGATGAAATGTTAAGACACTGTTGTTATTCTTCCTAATCTTAGGAGGGAAATTTCTGAGTGTGAGAACAATAAGAAATTAGGTGGATTAGCCAAGTGATCAGTACCAGCCCACAGAGGAGCGAGCAATTTTGAAGAAAAACCTAAGGAGAAGAGAGGGAAAGGCAAAGCCATCCAAGAAGATTTTAATGCCTTGGATAGAGGCACACAGAACTACCAATGGGGTATTTAAAGCAGAAGTTCAGAGTGAAAAATGTGCATCTCCTCACGGTCCTTTTTGCAGCAGTTTCAGCAAGTTTTGGAGATTAGTTCCTGTCATTTTTTTTTTTTTTCATTAGGAGAGTCAGCATGTGGTTTCCATGCCGCTTGAGGAGGATGAACATGACTTGCCTGCCACATTGTTATTTCACCTTTTTTCCTCCAAGTCATGGTTACAGCAGATATGGGAGGCAAGCAGGATTTCAAGGGCAGGGAGATTAAAATGCTAGCTGTCACAAGCTTTTGCGTCACGAGCTATGGAATATTTTCTGTGAAATGACAGAACATGTAAACATGCAGGGTTTTTTTTGTTTATAGCATTAACTTAGTAATATTCTTCTTTCTTACTATATGCCTGTGAGTGTTTCGGGTGCTACACGGAAAATGCATGGGCAGTTGCCTCCTCCAGAAGTCTTCCAAGCTGTAGATTTGACAAACTAGCGAGGATAGGGAGTATATCTGTACATGTACACAAACATATATGTGTATATATGAAGGGGAAATGGACATGAATTAGAAATGCTGGCATCTAATATCACACTATTCAAGTATCTTAATGGGTCTTTAAAGGATTATTTTTCTTTAATGATTGATTGGCTGAGATGTTTTATAGTGGCCTGAACTCTAACACTGTGTTCACAGTTTGCCTTTATAGACCAGAAGTTGTTAGTGTATCGAAGATGTGCCACTAGTAATTTTATTCAAAACAGTATGCCTTGGAAGACCTTAAACAAAGGCCATCACCAAAAACACCCACTTTAAATTTAAACAGCAGATGTGACCTTGTGGCAGAAAAGCCTGAGAAGGAAGGAAAAAAAAAAAAAGGCATTCTTCTGGCTGCTCTCAAATATCATAATGAACAATGTCTGCTTGCTGACTGTCCAGCTTGGTTGTTTTATTGAGAGATGCCTGGTGACTGTGCAGATGGATGCTCAATTTTCATCTGCAGCACAGCTGACTGGCTTTCTGTCAAGCTTGGCTTTGGGGTGATTCCAGTTGTCATGTGGATTTGGTGTAGAAAGAGGGAGGCTGTGTTTGAGGTAGGGGTTAAGCACTCCCCTAGACAGTGCAGTGCAGGTTTTCAGCTCCATTTGCTGTCACTGTAGTAAATCCATTTCTGATTATGTGCTAAGCCCAGACAGATTAACTGCTGAGTTGAACTTGTGAAGTTGCATGTGTGTGTTGCCAGAGTTCCTCCTGCTGAAAAAGGCAAATCTATATAACCTGTAGGTTCAGAACAGTTGAAAATTCATCCTAATATTGTTGCTTTAATGTCTGTTTGAAAGCAAAAAAACCCCACAAAACAAACAAAAAACCCAGATTTTCTTTTGCTCACCATGTTTAAAGGATGCTGTCCCAACAGTGTTATAAATGAGAATTGGATCTGGGACTTAGTAAAAGACAATATTCTTCCAGATGCTTTTAAATTGAATTTTCCTGTGAAAATCGGCTCAACTTTGAATTCAACAACATGCAGTTCAGGCTTTTAGGGCTGAAAAAGAGGGGAATGCAACAGATGCTACATAGTTTTGATACTTCTGATGTCTGACGATGCTGGTATCATAAGCTTGTGTTCTCTATTCTGATTCACTGTATAAACAAGTACAGCATGAACTTCAGTGTATAACCTTGACACGACTGGATCTTTGCTTTGTAGGTCCTAGTGGTTTGTTCAAATTGCAAAAACTGCATGTTGAGAAACAGATGAAGTATTTGCATTGATAAAACATTTAATTTTCTTTGAGAAAAACTGTTTTGTGCCTCAGCCTTTTTATTTCAAGAAACAGACCTTTAGTTCTTGTTTCACTGTAGTCTGGGAACTACTGAGAATCTCACATTTAGATTTGACAGGATAATAAGTCAAAACTATCAGTGCAGATCAGAAATGAACCAAAATACGCCAGAATAGTGTGTTGATTTCCAATGTGGCCTTGCCAGAGTATGAAGTTGGACTGGTTGATCTTGAGAGGTCCCTTCCAACCTGAATTATTCTGTGATGTTTGTTGTAAAGTGGGACAATACAAAACCCATTAAACTTGGCAGTAATACCTATTGGTAAGATACAGCTTCCTGAGACAATTCATCTGGCCCACAGATTTTGCAAAGATGCTCAAGGAATTGGCTAGTGGCAGCATGAACTGTTTTGGTAACCTGCTTCCCACTGTCTTCTTTCTGGTCATTTTTCCACTGTGTGCCAGATGTTCTTTCTGTATATGGTCATAAATGCACTCTGACTGCAGATCCAGTCACACACCTCAATGGAGGGACTCTCAGAGTTCTGCTGCTGGCAGCTCTCTGCTGATCTTGTCACTTTAGTGGATGGCAACACAGAAATGGTCTGGTGACTGAGGCATTGCTGGGCACGTGTTAACAGGAAGGCTGCAAAGCTTGAGTGACTCCGTAAGAGGTTGTTTGGCCTGTCTGGGATGGAAGATTGAGCATCAAAGGGTAATAATGATACCTGGCAGATTGACATTGTTGCATTGTCTAAAATCTATCTAGATTATTGCTCATAATCGAACATTTTACTCTAAGGAAACTTGAAATAAGCCCAGTACTATTACTTTTAAACCTTTTTCAGGACTAAAATTAAGCATGCATTAAAAGGAGATATTTGTTTGTTATTTCAATCAGTTGCTTCTACGTCTTATTTTGTTAATTGGTCAGGTTTGGGAACAGCAGTTCTCAATGACATGCCCTTGAGCATCTTTCTGATAACTGAGTTGTATGTGTATCCATATGTTTTATATTTCTGGACATAATGGTTCTTATGTGATGATTCAGTGTGTGTGTAGCAGTTTTGCTCTAGCTGCCATAATCTAGCTGAACATGCTCCATGTGTAGAGGAAAAACAACCAAGTGTGGAAAAAAGAGGGTTGTCCTTTTTGGTTCCAATTATGAAAAGAGAAATAGGGTCTGGCTGATAACATACCTTTTCCTGCTCCAAATGATTATCTGAATAAACCATGGGAAATGGAGGTTTTATATAAAACACAGCAAGGGGGAAAGAACTAGAAATTGGCCGCTGCATATTGAATGTTCTTTGAGAAACTCCATCTTAGGAAGAAGTTGACTGGCAAGGTAACGAGGGCCAGAAAGCAGAACTGTTTTTTGATTCATAACTAATCCTTTGCCCCAAGGATGGAAACAAGTGTATTTGAGGCCATGTGCCTATAAGGATGCTGGCCTCAGGATGAATTCATTAAAACAATTCGGTCCTACCTGTTCCAAAGTGCAGTTCATGCTGAGATAAATTTCTCCTTAAAAAATGCATGTTGAAAATGAGGTCTATTCTATGTGTTGTCACAGTGACTTTCTAATCTGGAGTAAATCACATAAATCACATAAACTGTGTTTCTTTCAGGCAGTGTGCAGAGATAATACACTGGTGAATCTTTTGTCCATACTGTCGTTAAGTGTGCCAGGAAAAACAGCCCCAAACTATGAATACATAAGGACAAAATAGTTTTAAGAGGAAGGTCCCCTTTGAAATAGGCTGATATCAAAATGGTGAGTAAACAGTTAAATGCAGTGTCACCATATAGCCTCATGAAGGATAACAGTCAGATTGTGATTTTCTTTGTTTTGGAAATGAGGCTGGCAATGTTTTATTTGCAGTTATTACTGGCTTACCGATCTCTGATCTTTTGTAATTCCTTCTCTGTTTTTACAGATAAACTTATTTTTACTTAACAGAAGTTTTAACTGAGGATCACTGTTCTTTATCATTCTATTCCTATTCCCAGGAGGAAAGGACTATTACGATTTTAATAAAATTTTTTTTATTCAATTCTTGTTTGTGTCCCACTTCTGCTACTACTGAATTACTTGTTATTGAGAAAACATGTTTTTGTAACTTTGGCCTAAGCTTGGTACATCTGACCAGAGCAAGTCAGAGGGAACTGAAGAATATTCTCATGTTCTGAATACAGTCAATTGCTATTATGTTCCATGGCAAAAAAGATGGGGATTTGTTTGGATCATTTACAGATGCATGCTTTTTTTAACTGAAGAATGGCTTAGTTCAAGGCAAAGAGTCAAAGTTAATACAATAATATACTGAGTTAGAAGACCTAGAGTTCTAAACTAGCAGTTTGAGAGCTAGAGAATCTGAAGAAAATCTGGTGTGATTTTTCTAAGAAAAAGATACTGGAAAGCAGGGTCTTCAAACCTCATTTAATAGAATCATAGAATTATTGAGGGAAATGTGAGCTAAACTTGTGTCCCTTTACATTTCAACAAAAAAGTAATCAGTGTGTCTGGGGATTCCACCTTGGCCAAGGAATAAGGAACTTTCTTTGGTCACTGAAGAAGAGCATGATGGTTTACTTCAGAGGGGAAATGCATTTCTTTCCCCTCCTAGGTGGTTATCTCTCTCTTACCATGGCAGAGCAGTAAAGGGCACAAATGTGAATGTAAGAGAAAAGGCTTCTTCTAAAACTATGATAAATGCTTATGCAAAATTACAATGTAGATTTTTCTCCTGGATAATGATCTATGTACTAGCATGTAAAGAGTATCGGGCTTTTGTTGCTGTGGTACATTTCATGGAGTTTACACTGATGTTCAAAAGAAACAAAATCCTTCTAGTTCATAATTCATTTAAAGTTACAGAGAAATTACTAACGTGCATTAGAGAAGCATTGCAAGTCCGTGTCTTATTTAGTCTGATTGTGACTGTGTTAGAAAAACAAGTATATTCATTCCTGAATAGCTCTAGCATAACTATCATTGCCTGCCTCATCAGAGAGACTACTTTTGGTAAAGAACTGGATTCCAGCTACAGGTCTCTTGCTAAGCTGTGAAGAGGCCAGGAAAAACAGCTGTAAAAATGTTGACATTTGCCATGAATTTACATAAATAATAACTTGCTTTCCTTTGAATGCTCAGGGTGATATTACAGTGTGGACTTGGGTCTGCAGAAGATCTTGTTACTTCTGCGTTCTATCACTGCGGGATTGCACATGGCTTCTTCGTGCCTCAGTTTCCCTATCTCTAAACCAAGGGCGGTGTTTGTCCTGGGAGTTTTTAAAGCACTCTATGGCAGTAATGATTCGCTCTGTGGCTGAGCCTAAAGGATCCTGAGTTCAAGTCTCCGGGTCAGGCCCCCTGGACTGCTGAGCTTCGTGCTTCTGTCAGTAAGCTTTAGACCTCAAGGAACAAATTGTGTTCTTGGCATACATCCAAACAGTTATTTTGCTTTTATGTTCAAACCTTCTGTTTAATTTCAGTCAACTTAATTTTAATGAATTTGAATTTAGGCATCGCAGTCTCCGGTTTCTCCGTGAGAACTGTTTTCCATGTGTGGAGAGCCAGGGCAGAGTCTCCACTGAGGCGGCTTTGCGGCGGAATGGATTCGAAAGTCCAAGGCTCGTCCAAGGCCCTGGGTGAGTGCAGCAGCCCGTGGCCGAGGCTCTGTTTACCCACCACCGAGGTGCTAAGCGGTATCTGCCTTGGTCTTACAGGAGTGTATGAAATACCCAGTGAAAACAGCCTAGGCTGTGCCTCGCAGTAGGTCTTCAGCTGGCTGGTTAAAGCGAGCGATAGTTGAGGAGGGAGTAAATAAAGCCTTTGCAGACCACATGCTGTCGCAACCTTTCCCCTCCCTCCCCCCATACCCTCTCTTTTTTTTTTTTTATTGGCCATATGTTTTAGTAGTCTAAGTATGTGTCAGTGGTAATCCAGGCTCTGCGCTTTTAAAGGATGATTACCCAGTTTGTTGCCGAAGTGAGAGACTTTTTCTTCCCCGTTTAATTTTTGTGAGGGTTGTAATTGTAAACTTTTTTTTTTTTTTTTTTTTTTTTTAAATTTTGTTGCAGATTACTCTTTGTATGGCTAAATTTAACTCCATCTGTTTTTGAGGACTGCCGGTCTGTTTCCAGTTTGTATGATAGGGGGGTCAAACAAACCGGTTTGTTCTCTGGATGCTAATCTGAATTTCAGAGGCGCTGTCCTTCACCCCCGGGCTCTGTTCCCCTCCCCCTCTTCCCTGCTTTCTGCAAACAGCCTCTTCGGGTCTCTTTCTTCCCTCCATCCCCCCCACACGCACTTCTTTTCTCCCTGGCCTTTCAGAACAGTAAATTTTGATTATCCTTTCTTATTCCTCCCATACTCCAATTTTCACTTAAGGTGGTTGATGTACTAGATAATTAATGCTCTGAAAATTCAAATGGTTTGGAAGTCCTCTGATCTGTGTGTTGTATTAAAGATACCACAGTGCTTTTTTTGGGAATTAAGTTTTAGAGATTTTGATGGGTTAAAGCAGGTACAGTTTTTTTTTTATGAGTTTTAAAAAAAAAGGTGACCTCTCTTGTGAGGGTGTGATGAGGGTCATGTTGGTTTTATATAAAATAGTCATCGGGAATTCCCGTCTTTGGGGAGTCATTTCTCAGGTCTCCAGTGAACCTTGGCCGAACACGGAGGGGTTTCTAACTAGCATTGGATCCCTGCTTATAACCCAGCTTCAGGGTAGCTCTCATAGCATGGTTACAGTTAACCTCTTTTTTGCCTTAAAAAAGATAAACATGGCTAGTAGGCATGCAGAAACGTGCTGTCATCACAAGGAATAAACCCTCCTCCTACCTGTTATGTGGAAAATAAACAAACCCACAAACGTACCGCCCTAGTAGATTGAAATATATGTGTGTCGGGGAGGAGGGGAATAATACGTAGGAAAAGATTTATGCCTTCCTTTGGGCTGTTGCTTGGTAACAGAAAATGCCTCTTAAGCCTATTTTTGGAGAGGGGAGGGGTGAAACTTGATTCAGTGACCATCTGTCCCAAGCTGGTTGATTTCCTGTTGAGCTCTCCTTTGTTTCTGTCAAACAATTGATTCTTACCCTTTACAGATAAGAATACTGTTGGTGACATTGCCCTGAATCAGCAGGTTGGCTTGTGGCAACCACAAAACAGACCTATTAATTTTAATTTTCTTTTTTAATGTTTAAGGGATTTTGGTTTTTCTGGGGCTACTAACTGTGGTTTTACTGGGGTTTATTTATCTGTGTTGTGGTTTGGGGCTTTGGTTTTTGTTTTCTTTCCTCTTGGGAAATGCCTGCATTACAGCAGGCAAGTGTAATAAATGTAATTGAAACATTTTTAAAGAGGATGCAATAAGGCGTTTTTTCAGCCTGAAATTGTTGGGAATAAGCGACCATGGTTTTGGGCCCATTAAACCTTGTGACAGTGGGGGAGAGCAGAAGTTAATTGAAGTCACTATTGAAGAAATCCCCACTGTTCCTGTGAAAACAAAACCCAGATTCTTAATTACAAATGGAATATTTGCTATTGTTCTTGCTTAATTGTCAGAAAATCATTCTCTGAGTGCCTCCTGATGTTTTCTTAGTGGTAGGGTGATTGATAGATTTGAACTCAGATTATTTTTAAGTCGTCTGTTTTATTAATGTTGCAGAAGCCCATATTTTTCCACAAAAGCAAGTGTGTTTTATGCATGCAAGGTACAAGGTGCATGCACATGAAAATCTGTGTGTGTCCTCTGTAGCTGGCAATTATTTACTAAGCATTCTGATACCATTATCTTCCCTGCCCTGAATTTCAGCATTCAGAGAAGCAGTTCATAGTTCCGGGTATCTGCTAAGGGAAAATGAGGCATTTGTGACACAGGGAGACAGGTAATATCTGCCAAAAGGTAGGGAAGTTCACCAGTGCAATAGGAAAGTGATGGTCACTGTTATTTGCTTCAGTCAGTGAAACTCTTTCCTGGAGCATTTACATGATTCTGTGTTATGGAGGAGTGTGAGAAGGAAAGACCTTCCATACAAACATTTGGACATCTTACAGGTCTTTGCTTATTTGAGTTCAGCCTACTTGTCACTCAGTAGATGAAATTTGGAGGTAATTCCCGAAGGTCACTTCACAGACTTGAAGGTGTAAGAAAAGTTAATTTCCCTTTCTCTTCTACTTTTCTGACATGCTTTCCAGATAGGTTTCCACAGGTAGGAGAGCTGTTGAATGCAGCTTTCCAGCATCGTCCTGGGTGTATGTGGGATTCAGCTCTTTTTGAATTTGATGGCAAAGTGCCTACTGAACATTCATTTAGTGAAGTGTTGGGTCAGGGATACTTGTCAGATTTCTGTCCTATTAAAAGAAATTTGCATCTGTGATTTGGCTTAATAAGGAAAGTTCATAGGAAACCATGTGAATGAGCCTGTGTGTGTTAGTGGTGTGACTTGCTGGTCCATCAGCCCTTGCATCCTCCTTGCCCATCTCCTCATCCCACCCTCAGCCTTTTCCCCCTGCTTTGCTGCTGTTTGTTTGGTATATGCTGGGATCTGGCAGAGGAACTGATCCACTTGAAAAATGACGTCTTTTTCTAGGTAACTTTTTAGATGGATGAATCCCTTGATCCAGTGCGGTGTAACACAATGGGGTGGAAGTGATAAGTACTGAATAGATTTGTTTTTTTCCCAGATCATTAATGCCAAACATGCTTTGAAGTATTTTTAAATACACATCCTCTGTTAGATAGAGAAATCTTACTTTGGGATTGGTTTGGAAATTTTGTAAACTGGACAGGTGTACAGACATCACTTCTGTGAAATTAATTGAATGTTCATATGTGCTACAATTTTGCCCTTCTTTTGGTAGAAAGTGATAGGTACCACCAACATGCCTTTTGGGTATTTTCAGTCTGTTTTGAAATTACACTGAGATCAAAAAATCATTTGTAGAACTAGTGCCAACTAGGTTGATGTTGGCCGGGGAGCTTAAACTTGACAGTGAAGGAACTGTTCTGAACTGGTTTGAGTACTGATTAAATTCTATTTCTTCCTGCAAAATGAGTTTCTGTGAGAGGGGAAAAAAAATAAGAACCTGGGAATTTTATTTCAGATTTGAAAACCCTGTTCTAGATATTTAGAACACATTTTTATATCTGGCGTAGAGAAATTGATGAGTGGTTGTTCTAACCCAGGTTTTTTTCTGTTCCCTTAAAAGAGCATTACTAAAGCGTATAGCTCAAGTGTAGGGAACTGACAAATAGTCCAGTTCTTTCAGCATCTGGGGAAAGCAGCTGAGTTCATGGTGCGTGTAGATGACAGAGCAGTGAGAATACAGGCCTGCACTTATCTTTGTGCTTTCTCTGCTTGGGCTGTACTGTACTTCTCCCATTAGAACAGGTCTGGTGTGTCCTTTGTTCCCAGATAAAAGCATCTACAGATCTGCCAGTCGGAAGGCACAGCACCTGTGGCCTGCTTTACAGAGGGGAGGACAGTAATTCTAGAAAGGGAAGTCTGTGCAGGACTGGCATCTGCTTGCATTCACCTTCTCATGTTGCTGCTGCAAGGATGGAATTATTTATATGTATTTTTTCCCTTCTGAATGCAGTCAATCAGAGTAAGAGGAACTCTATTCAGTGTCAGAGTGTTGGTCAGGGGTTTTCTTTTGGGAAGGGTAGCACAGGGGTAGGGTCATGATAACTGCTTTTCCTGTATGCTCCTCACGTATGTCATTGTTACAGTGTTCCTATTGCAGTTCTGACCCAGCCTCCCGTTTACAGAACTGGCAGCCGTGCCATCCTTAATACCAGTTGAGAAATCCTCCTCTCTTGTGATAAAAAGTCCTGTCTGTGGTTTGCAGGACAGAGTTTGGACAACGCAGCAATGTTACCTTTTTCACCCCAGCCTCCATCCCCAACTCCAAAATCACGTGCATCAAAGCTGAACATGGCAAGGTTCCCTTCTTGTAGGAAGGTCTGGCTGTCAGCACCACTGGCAGACTTTCCAGGCAATAAGCACTAAGTAAAAGTTTTTAGGGAGCCCTTTGTTTCCAACAGATAGCTTTCTGAAGCCACAAAGTTGAAACTTTAAGTTTGGAAAAAGACCAAAACCAAAACCAAACACATGTCCTCTCCAGAGTTACGTGGCCAACTGTGCCATAGTTACAGCCCTCTTCTGTGTTAAAAGTTATTGCTCGGGTAAACACTCACCTTTAGAAGAGCTCCAGGCCTTGGACATACAGGGCTGTGCTCATCCTTTAATCTTTGCTGTATGTTGAGTTGGCCACTGGCTCAGCTGCTCCACTTGGATCACTTCTGGAAGCTGTATTTACTTTTCACTCTCTGGAAGCGTGTTGCAGGAGAACAGCTGTTATGATCCATTCTGCCCTGTGGTCTTCCGGTCATCTAACATGCCTCTTGGATGATTGCTGTGGTTGATGGGACTGATTAGTAGTTGGCAGCACTCTCTGTAAAAGACTGACAATTTCTGGGGCTGCTTGTTACTTCTGCTTTAGGCTGTTTTTTCATCTTCTGCATTAAAGAAGTGGGATTCAGGGAGAACATTCATGGTGGTTAGATGAAATAGACTGACTTTAAGTTAACTTTGGTTGTGTTTCTGCTTCTTCACTGTAGAATCTTTCTGGGTGTAGATACTGCTGGGAGAGAATCTGCCTTCTTCCTTGCTGGAGGAACCCTTTCAAGGGCTGGCCTAGCAGTGGCAAGCAAGCCAGCTCTGCTCAGGTTGGCAGTCAAGGCTATGCCAGGCTAGGCAGAAACAGTGTGTGCCACCAGTGTTAAAGAAATGAAGCAAGATGGGGTAGATTAGAGGGAAATTTTTTTTATTATATATATGCAAACTCATACCTGGTTTTAATAATATTCCGAATTTTGTTTGTATGCTAAAGAAATTAATTTAAATAAATCTTTTTAGGAATTTTTTTTTATTTCTTAGGACTTATAATTTCCTCTGACATCCTTTCCTCCTAGGAAATATTTTACAGTTGTGCTTGTTTTATCTCCTTGCCTCAGAGAACTGAGCCACCAAAAAAAACCCGAGCAGGTGGTTGACCTGAATGTTGGATTTCTGAGGCCTAAGCTAATGTCTCAAAACCTGGGATGGTCTTCCTTCTGCATATGTCTGAATAAAATATTCTGTTTTGTAACCTCCTGGCTCATTGCTGTTGTGGATGTCCTTACCATTGTGGAAATGAGCCTGTTTCCCGGTCAGCAATGGGGAATAGCAACTCCTTTATATATATATATATATATGATATGCAAAATGTTTGAGTGGATCATCATGCAGAAGGTATTCTTCCATATATGTTAACTGATTTGGTTTAATCTAGATATCCTGTTTGATTTAACTTGGAAGTTGCAGTTGCCTGGAGATACACTGCTGTTTTACTTTGAGGATGTAACTTTGGTGTTTAATATGATTCAATGTAGTGTAAAAAAAAAAAAAGACAATATGGACTATTGCATGTAAAACAAGTGTTGCCGCAGTCTCGTACTACTTTGTATATAAATGACTGCAGAAGAATGCAAATATGTGGAGGCGGTAGCTTTTGCATGTGTCAGTGCTGTCCTGGAATGGTAATTTCTGTGAATGGAAAAGAAATACCTTCAGTTGAAAGAAGTGAACCAATGTAAGGCAAGGTAAGGCTAATGTCTCTCAACTGCAGTCTATTTGATGCAAGGATTTTTGTCATCGCATGATGACCAAGTAGGCCATTATTTTAACTTTTTTCTTCTTTTTTTTTTTTTAATCCCCTCCTGAGCAGAAGTACGTTCCTTTCCTTCTCTACCGTTTTTCTTCCAAGGTTAAGTTTCTTGCTCATTTTCCAGTGGTTTTGACTGGAGCTTTTTTTTTAGATTGTTTTCCCAAGTGACTAGATAGCAGCAAAGAGTAAGGGGATGGACCTAAAATTAAGCCAGCTAAAGCTAGCGGTTGGGAGATCTTTGTTCTGTTCCGTCTTGGCCACAAGGTTCCCGACAGATATTGGTGGGGGTGGGGCATGGATCTCAGTTGTTTACCTTCAATTTCTTTTCTTCCTCTGTGAGTAAAGTGTAAATATAGTGTTACTTAAATGAACAACTAAATTCTTCTTAGTGTTGAATTAACATAATTTGTAAAGCCTGTAAATAAACAGTGGTTTTATAGGAATATCCTGGGAGGATATGCTGACTTTTTACTTTTTTTGCAGTACACTTGTTTAAAGTGAATTATCTATTAAGTCCCATGAACGTGGCTCTTCGTTTTATTCTTCTTTTTGGAATGCAATTTATTAGTGATACCCAGAGGGGTCAGCAGCATAAATAATGTTTGTTTCAAGGTTTGTTGAGTGCAAAGGAGGGGAGTTCATAGTGAAAAGAGCTGTTTTGTTTGGTGTGGTTGATCAGGAGTGAGGCTGGAATTGCTCACAGTTGTCATTCAGGTTTTGTTTCAAAGTCCAAGGACCTACTGGGAAAAACAAAAAGCTAATGAAAGCTGACTGTATTTCAACCCAAACCCTGTGGAATCCAAAATGATGTCCTGACACTCCTCGTATTCTTATTCTCCTGCATTCCCATGGTTACTAAGGTAACAGGTTTTTAGGGGCTTTACATCTTCATTGTCAAGTATTTGCTACACTTATTGTTGCTGTTTGCAGATTAGGGCAATTTAAAGAATGCCTTTTGAAATGGGGACCAAAAAAATACAAAGAGAAATATAGTAGAAATAGATGTAATGAATCAAGTACCTTCTCTTGTTTAAATTTTCAGTGCTACTTATCAGAAGCCACATACAAAATGTCACATTGGTTTAGTGTAGGGATTTTAGGCATGGGAAAGTGTTTTTTTAAGGCGTGTTCATTACAGAACTCTGAATACCGATGTGAGGAGTACCAGATGTGACTTGGTGCCTTTTCTGACAACTGAATCGTGGAGAAATTGAGGTTCATATTTGCATCAGGGTATTACCTCTCTGCTTATAGTACATATGGGACAGTTACCTGAGTCTTGTAAGCTGTATTACTGCATCTATGAAATCATACTCTAAAAATTAAGCAGCTGGGGAAAAAAAAGGAAACTGTGTTTTCTAACCAAGTTTAGCTTCATGCAGAACTCTTGTAGCCAAACAGGTTTTATTGATGCTGCTTGGTGTCCATTTAGCTCAAGCAGAAACATGCTTGCTCACATCTTCCCTGGAAAACTTGTTTATAGAGGAGATGGTCAGGCTTGTAAATATATTCTGGGAATATGACATTTGAATTGATTTAGTACCTGCTGGCTTCTTGAAAGTTAGTGTGTTGCTGCAACAGATGCCTTTGGCATCTGTGCTAGGAGAACTGTTTTTTAAAAAATTGGTGTAAATGTTAACTCTTGAACGTAGTGAGGTCTTTACATCCCAATAATTTGTGCTGTGTGGCTGAGTTATGGTATATATTGAGTCCTTTTTGCCTCACAGAAATGAAATGTTTCTAGTTGAGAAGAATCCTGCCAGACCAATTACAGGTTGTGTTCTCCCTGTGTGTCTTTGAAATGAGTGTGCTGCCGTAGAGTCCAGAGCCCTTTACTGGACAAACCCATGTAGTGGGTGAGATCCCCATGCTGCTGAAGTAAATCACCACCAGTGTTCATGCTGTCTTTAATTAGGCAAGACTGAGAGTATGCCCTTAGATTACTTTCTTTATAAAAGTAGATTGTATAATACAACTTTATGGCTGCTCATTTGCAGCTAAATACAGTTTCTTTGGAGTCACAAGCAGGAGGGGGGCCTGTTGAGCACCATTTTACTACAGTTTTGCCGATGCTGCTGATAGTGTTTTATGCTTAGCCAGGCAAGTATTTATCCATGTTGGTTACGACTCTCGCTACACCCAATATCAGCAAGAGGTAACTTTCTTGAGGAAGGCAAGACTTAGGAGGCCAGTGTGCAGATAAGTACAGAGCAGATTACCCCAGAAAAAGGGAGGTGACAGATGGGTGGCTGACGCCACAGGGGTGAAGCCAAATGCAGACTGAATTGCTCTCTGCAATGAAGGTCAGAAGGTGGTTGGCACGCATTTCTCACAAATTATCATTTTTTAGGTGTTTGTAGGGAAGCCTTTAATTTGATTAGGTCCTTTCCTTAACAGTTCTGCACTTGTGGTTGTTACATTGCCTGGGCAAAGATGTGATTTGACATCAAAATGTCTATCAATATTTAACTTTATAATAATCTGTTTATAACAAGATTTAAATCTTCCTGGTACATACAAAACACTGAATGAAGGAATGTATATGCATGTATGAAAATATAGATACTTCTGTGAGGTTACAGAAGGAAAGCTCATCTTCCATCTCGACTTAAGAATGTGTACAATGCATAAGAGAAATAAGGTATGCAACTCAAAAAAATTATGCTGTGGACATATAGAATTATAATTGTTTATTAAATTTTAGATTTGGTTTTCATGATTCTTTTCCAACTTTTTTAAACCTGTTGTCACACTTTCAGTGCTTCTTTTATTTCAGTATCCTGAAAGTTGGAGAACACTAGGGGAAAACAAATTCTTTATACCTTGTGAAGCTTTTCAGATCCAAAACTGCTAGTGTTCAACATGTTGTAAGCTTACTAGAGGTGATTGTAAATTCCTTCCTTAAAAAAAAAAAAAAGTCACCAAAGTGTAAGCTTTTTAAGGACGGACTTCAATGCAGAAGGGTCCACAAGAACTTGTTTTTTAAAAACAAATAAACCAGAAAATTCATACTGCTGTTTCACAGACTTGAAATAATCTTTGAAAGTTGATGTGGGAGGAGACTTCATTGCTGCTCTGGTAGAATTTTTCCATTCTGTTATTTGTACCTTCCTTTCATGCTGGAGCTCGAGCAGGGATGAACACCCATCTATATTTGAGAAGCAGAGTCCTTCAGAGGAGTCCGGAGGGGACCTCCACTGTAAGGAGCAGGGAGGGTGTCAGGGTACTTTGTGTATGCTTTGGCATTCCAACTATAACCAAACATAATTTAAAAGCATTTGTGTGGACTTCAAGGGATCTTTGTACTTTGTGAATGAAAACCAAGCTTGCTCCTTCCTTTTTCTGCTACACCATCCAAAAAGCAAGAGCAAGTCTTGCACAAAAATGTATTTTTCAAAGCATTATTTCTTTGATTCTACCTATTCTGTTTTTTTTCAGCATGATTTTTGTCCCTTTTGGTCAGCTTTTTCCATTACGTTTTTAATTCCTTCTGAAAACTTTTCTTTCAGGATAATCTTAAGACAGGAGTCTATCCAACAGAAACCTTTCTGTTCAGAATAATTGTTTTGGGCAAACTGAAATATGTTAATACAATCATATGAAAGCTAAACTTTCATGAGTCATTGGTACATGGTCTTCCCTTCAACGTGCTGGTCACTGCGATTCTAGGACATTCTACTTTGTTAGTAAGGGTTCCAGCCTTGACAGTGAATTTCAGAATTTTGCAACTTTGATTTAACTTTTTTTCTTAAAAACTGATGTTTGTTGGGGTGTTGTTGTTGTTGGTTTGGGGTTTTTTAATGGACGATGTTTGAATGTCCTTATTTTTAAATAGCAGTCAAAGGATTTAGTTATTACATACCTTTAGATCTTCCAATATCCTTCAGTGGGGTAGAGTGAAAACAGAGAAAACAGGTTTGTTGGTTTGTTGTTTTTTTTCCATAAAGTTTGGCTGTTAAAAGCAAACTAAATTTTGACTTGACTTGGCTGTTTGCATTTTTACATATCGCATGCATTTCTTCAGTTCTCTTAAAAGATTTTGAAGGCTGGAAGTATGGGTAGAACCAACAAGATGAATGAGTTGCCGGAATGTTTAGTGCGTGCCTGGTTCAAACAAGGGAATAATTTTTATTCTTTGTAGGTAAAAACAACCTAATGCTTTAGCAGGCATATGATTTTGAGATTAATAGCACACTATGAAACATGCATGGGTTTTAAATTTGCATCATCTGGAGAAGATACAAATTCTGTTCTAGTGACCCATCAGGCAGCCTAGCAGTTTGTTCCCATTGACAAAGATGGCTGAGGAAGAGGCACAGACATTACAGGATCAAACTATAAACTTCATTTCTGGCACACTGGCAGCTCTTCAAAATGTCTTTTGTTGGCAAACAAGAAAGCTATTGCAGTGTAAATTAGTGTTTTGTCTTGCAGAGGTGGAATGGAATGTAAGAATATTCTCTGGGTTTTGATGAAGTGGTTTTCTCTGTGAGACCAGAACACAGAAATAATTCAAGAAGCCTTTTAAGGCTGCAAGATTTTAACCACTTTATATCTTCTTAAGGCAGCCTGTTCTGAAGACCCTCTGCTGTAAGAAACAGTGAATAAGATGGGGGGGCTCTCCTCAATAACTGCTTAAAAGACAGATTGATAACAACCAGTACAGAATTATTCTTTTCCCATCCACTTTCTTTCCCATAAACTGACTTTGTGGAATTTCCACACACAGCCCTTGTAATGAGATGGTCTGTGGACTGACAAAGTGTAGAGCAGCTTTCCTTTCCACCCTGAACATGGGTTGCCCAGGGTGGCTTTCCAGTCTGCATCCTTGGAGATTTTCAAGGCTTGACTGGGCAAAGCCTTGAGCAGCCAGGTTTGCTGTCACAGCTGATCCTGCTGTTAGTAGGAGGTTGGAGTAGAGACCTTTTTGACATCCACCCCTACCTGAATTATTCTGTGACTCTGAGAAAAAGCAAGTTAAATTTTGGTTGATCTAATTAAGTGCTAATCGTCTAATTTAAAAGTCAGTTTTCCTATTCCATCATATTTGTCTTTACTGAAACCATTGGTTGAGCCACTTATACTCAATTTGTAATAGATATGAAATGTATAAAAGACTGCTGCGTGA